>PISX010000804.1:0-237545 GCA_004024625.1 Mellivora capensis | reverse complement strand
CTCCCGCGCCAAATTGAGAACCACTGCTAGAGAGTCTAGATCACAGCAGGGAAATCATTTAACAACGGGAATGTGAAATTACTTTGTTAGTCAATGCCTTTCCTCTCTTCCTGTATGAAACGGTAAGATGGCGGATTCCTGACAAGAGTTACAGTGATATAAACAGGGATTCAGTCTCGAGGGTGGTATTAGCAACTGACAATGGGTTCTCCTATTTATCATCACATCATGTTTCTGCTAAGGCTTTCAAGACTGGAAAAAAGGGGGGGGGGGCAAGTCCCTTCCAGCCACAATGAAATTAGAGCTGAAACTGTATCTTCCTTTTAGCTAGAGGGAGGTTTTGACTGGGACACGGCTCTTCCTCATGGTCTACTGGTCTTGGAGGGGGATGGGCAACCTTGAGTACAAATCAAGTGGAGGGAGGGGTGCTGGGCAGACATTGGTCACCCAAGAAAATATGTCAACATCTGTCCATCACTGCAGCCCTGGCCCAAAGATGATTTTTTCTGCTTCTGTAAGCACCAATGCGATAATGCCCCTGAGCTGTGTCCTTTGTCACCGGTGGCATTTCCCACCACCGCGCCCCCTCTGATATGCTAATGAAGAAACCCAGGGTTTTGTGTGGCTGAAAAGGCTTTCAGGCACCATCAGTGGGTCAACAATCCGGTGACTCCGCAGGGCAGGGCTGTGTGAGAGGTTCCCCTTCTCAGGGCTCTTCCTCGCACCTTTTCTATGAATGTGCATGCGCTTAAGGAAGGGCCATTAACCATCTGGCTGCTGGAGAAAGGGACAGAAAATTAAACAGCAAGAACACACACCTTGAAAACTGCCAAGTCACATGTGACTGTCTAGCCCACTCTGGGGTGAGGCCATAAACCAATGGCCTGGGTCTGAAAATGACCCGTTGGCAGCAGTCCGTAGTGACACTTTGATGAGAAAAATCCATGCAAGCTCTGATTCCATCATGCCTGGTTCTTCATGTAAATCTACCCCATGTGACTGCCAAGGTTTAAAAATACCTTCTGTAGGCGTTCAGAATCATAAGGTCACAGAATTATGAAATGTTAAGTAGCAGAAGTATTTTCTTTTTTTCTCTCTTGGCAGGGTTGTTTGCTCATCCTAAGTCTTAAATATTTATTCATTGGATTGAAATCAACAGGTTTAAAAGGAATCTTGCATGGATTCTTTTTCTAGAAGTGTCTCTACTTTCTAGAATTATTTAATGATCATTGTGTCTTTATCCAGATCAATAATGCCAAAGGTTTGGTTGTTTTTTGTTTTTTGTTTTAACAAATTTATTTAAATTTTTTAAAGACGTCTCCATGCCCAGTATGGAGCCCAATGCGGGGCTGGAACTCACGACCCTGAGAGTAAGACACAAGCTGAGATCAAGAATCAGACCCTTAGGGGCCCCTGGGTGGCTCAGTTGGTTAAGCAACTGCCTTCGGCTCAGGTCATGATCCCCGAGTCCTGGGATCGAGCCCTACGTCGGGCTCCCTGCTCGGCAGGGAGTCTGCTTCTCCCGCTGACCTCTCTCCTCTCATTCTCTCTCTCTCAAATAAATAAATAAAATCTTTAAAAAAAAAAAAAAAGAATCAGACCCTTAACCGACTGATCCACCCAGGTGCCATCAAAGGTTTTTTAAAATCCAAATAAATTCACACTCATAAAGTTTCCCTTACTCCTCCTTTCAAATTCTAAAAATTTCTACTAATACTGTTAACTCTTGCACAGAAATACTGTTTTTCTCCTTTAAAACCTAGATTGTCCGTTGCCAAGGTTTATTCATTGATCGAAGATTTATTGTGGTGTCAGACACTCTAACAGCCATGAAAACTCAAAGAAGAGTACGATATAGTTTCTGACCTGAGGAAAAACATAGTGACATTAAAGAGACAGTATGTAAAGCCATAAGGTCAGTACATGATGAAGCAGTGTACGTGGTGTTTCCGGATCATAGAAGAGGGGTAGTCAGGGGAAGTCAAGGAAGGCTTCCCGGAGGGGGTGAGGCTGTGTGCCGGACACCGTATTAGGTGGTGAGGGAAAAGGAAAGGAAGTGTAAGTTACATGTCTGGGGTCTGCCATAGAGACAAACTACCCTTTAGAGAGAGTCAGGAATCGGGCAGGGAAGAAACACTGTGCCGCTGTAATGCTAAGCTGATCCTCTCTGTTGCCTTTTTTTGGTTTGGTTTTTTACTATTTACTATTTGTTTGAGATATTTCTGTTTCACTGATAGAAGAGTTGAAATCCTCAGAGGAGAACTCTGAATTCCCCCTTTATTTCCTTTCTTACTCTTCGTGACTATCAACCCATCAGATATAAGCTTTAAGTGCATTTATCTTCTATCCCAACCAAGAGCCTGAAGTTACCAGATCTGCTCATTCTGCCCAGAAGAGAAAAGGCAGATGTTCTTCTCCCAAGGAGGTGCCATCAGTTTCATGGAAATGTGGGTGGTTGGACTTCTGTGATATTAAATGTGTCTATCATGCTGCCTTCATTCATTAGCTAGTTGGCGAATTCCTTTGCTGGAGATGTGGGTGCCCGCACAGCGCTAGCCTTCCGTGATACAAAGAGGACCTGAGCCCCTCCTTGACCTTGAGGAGCTCTGCCATGTGCAGAAGGACACATGTGCAAATGACTCTGAACTGAATCTGAAGATCAAGAGTAAGTGAGTTTTCCCAGTGAAGAAATTGGAGAAATAGCCTTCGTAGCAAAGGAAACAGCACAGGGAAAGCCATGGAGGTGGAAGAGCGGAGATGGTTCACACCATTAGTGTGGCATTTAAGATAGTTCACTGTGGATAGTGAGCTCTACACGGGAAATGGAGGGGCAGAGGGGGCTCTGGAAGGGACAGCTGGGGTTATGTTGTGAACCATCTTAAATGCCACATTAATCAGGTCCAAGAAGCAGTGAGGTGCTAGCAGGGATAGGTAAGCATGAGAATGTCACCAGAGCTCTCGGGTTGAACAGGGCTGTCCTACAGAACTCCCTGCCATGACGGGAATGTTCTCCAGCAGCATTAAAATATTGTAGCCACTAGCCATGCCTGACTCCTGAGCACTGAAATGTGGCTCGTGTGACTGAGAAACTGAATTTCTACTTTTGTCTCCTTCATATTCATTTAAGCTGAAGTCTACCAAGGCACGCGTGACTGGTGGCTGGAGGCAGCGATGTTGGAGTCCCCAAAGGGGGAAAGTTACCCCGGGAGCAGCAGGGAATGGAGGCGAAGTGGTTTCCTATGGGAACAAGTGACTCCACTAGAGAGGGAATGCATGGTCCTCTTTTTCTCTCAGAGATAGATCTAATGTTATATAAACAATCTTGATTTTGGATTTGTATATTCAATATATAGACCAATGTATTATAGGGCCAACACAGTCTGTATGTCTGCAATGGGGAGAAAAGGTATTTCAGCGTAGAGTTATGGAAGGCACCATTGATCCCACCTTGAGGCTGAGGATGGGGCAGTGAACAGTTCTTTCATTCCCTAGATTTTTATTTTGGAGAGCAGAACCTCCCCCCACCTCCACTCCCTGAACCACGCCATCAGTGTGGTCATCAGTGAGCTACATTCTGCACACAGCGTCCAAGACAGTGATTCGTGAGGTGGGGGATGGAGCGGGGCGGGGGGGGGGGACGATTTTGTCCCTCAGGGGACATTTGACATCTGGCAATATCTGGAGACGTTTTTGGTTGTCACCACAGGAAGTGGGGATGTTACTGGCCTCCGTCGGTAGAGCCCAGAGATGCTGGTAAACATCTTACAGCACACAGGACAGCCTCTCGCCCAGCACAGAAGGATCTGGCCCAAAACACCACCGGCACTATGGTGGAGAAATCCTGGTCTAGGGCAGTACTTCTCAGCCCTCAGTGTCCACGAGCATCACTTGGGAAACTTTAAAAAGTATCCCAATGCCCTGGGCCTTCCTCAGGCCAACTGAATCTGAAACTAACACGCAGCCAGAGTTGAGAACTCCTTCACCATCCTAAACTGCTAAATATCTGATTCCTAAAAACATCCATTTTGTGTCTCTCATGGAGTCCTCTGCATCGCCATCTTTCCCCCAGACGACCGCCATGTTGCCTCGCCTATTTGTCACTGTGGGGCTCCTGAGACCTGTCAGACAAAGATAGCTTTGGGTTTTGCCTATCAAGTGAAAGGGGATTAGAGGGGCTTCTCTGGTAAACCACGCCATAGAGTGCTTCCTTCCCAGGCAGGGGAAACCCAGAGTTAAAAATGGCTAACAGGAAAGCTAGTGGAGGGAGATCATTAGCAACTATTAGTTCTTTGGTGGCTTTATTCATATTCTGTGGGATTACTCAGTAGCGGGAAAAGCCGGCCTTACCTCAAGTCTGTCTAGCTTAATGAAATGGAAAAGAACAACAGTTGTTTTCACATTTTTTTTTTCAAGGTGGAGGAAACACACATCTTGAAGTTGCCCTTGTTAATTTGTTGAAATGTCGTCGCAAAGGATGTTTCAATGGAAGAAAAAAAATTTTCATGGTTTTTGTGAGAGATCAAAACACTTTCCCTACATCATCCTTTAATTGTCAAGAGACGGGAACTTTCTTTTTTTTTTTTTTTTTTTTAAAGATTTTATTTATTTATTTGAGAGAGAGGCAGTGAAAGAGCATGAGCGAGGAGAAGGTCAGAGGGAGAAGCAGACTCCCCGTGGAGCTGGGAGCCTGATGCAGGACTCGATCCCGGGTCTCTGGGATCATGACCTGAGCCGAAGGCAGTCGTCCAAACAACTGAGCCACCCAGGCGTGAGACGGGAACTTTCTTACCCTTGTTTCATTTAAGGCTAACAGCCTGGAGAAAAAATCAGAGGCCTTTGTTCTCTGCACATTCTCTGGACGGCGGGCATCTGTGGGCTGTCCCAGCAGCACCCCTGGTCTCCACCCCCTAGATACCAGTAATGCCCCTAGTGAAAACAGCCCAAACTGTCTCTAAACATTGTCCCGCAGGGGGATGGGGGGTGGGACGTGGTGCAAAATTGCCCCCAGTTCAGAATCTCTGTTGGAGGACTTACCAGCTTCTAGCAAATAATTCCAACAGGAGACTGCTGCGGGGCCTTGGCAAGGGAGGAGGTGAGGGAGAGATTTGATTGCTGCTCTGTGGGGACTGGGAGGAAAGGGGACGACAAGAGATTCTAGACCAGCTAAATCCACGCTCTAGTCCAGGCAAGAAGGGCTGATTGCCCAGGTAAGGATTTTAACAGTAGGAATGAGAGACTCCAAATGGAGTCACTTGTGTGAAGCCCACGTCACCAAACGGAGATGTTATCACTTGGCTTACTGCCAGTTTCAGCCTGTTCCGGGAATGGGATCTCAAGCAGGTCAACCTGGAATAACCCGGCCAGCACTGAGGAGGTCACTGACCCCTGCCGCCCCCCAAAGGCAGGTGACTGCCTGAAGCAATCCATTCCTCCCCAGGAACTTCCTTGTCCCGCCCCCTTCTGGCTACGAGAGTTCTTTCATACTGTGCAGCTCTCTGGAGGTCCATTCTATTTGCTACAATGGATGCTGCTTATTCAATGAGTCATGAATATCCGTGAATAAAGTCAGTAGGGTCTTTAAAATTTCCTCAGCTGAATTTCATTTTTTAACAGAGAAGAGGATGGATTGGAGAAATGTTCTGAGAGAACCACCAGGGCCAGTCGATGGACTGCAAATGGGGTGTGCGGAAAAGAGGACTCCAGATGGCTCTGAGGTTGCTGGCCCTCAGCGCCACCACGCACGGGGAAGTGGGCTATGAGAGGAGAGACTGGAGGGACCCAGGCAGGGCCAGGGAGAAGGTGGGCCAAGAAGTCCTACTATGAGCTCATTAGTTTTGAGAACCTGCTAGACAGTCTAGCAGGAGGAGGCAATTGGGTGTCAGAGACTCGGAATTCAGGAGGGAGGAGTTGGGGAAACAGATTTGGTCACATGGGAGCTGGTGTGGTGCTATGGGGAAGCAAGTGTAGACAGGGAGAAAAATCGCGAACTTCTTACACTTGGCAGCTCTCATTTCAAGCTCTGGTTTTCGACTCCCACTGCCCCAGCAGATAAGAGGCAGCCGATTACAAGGGGGAAGAGGCTAGTGGGGTTTCGCATAGCCAGATTTAGCCAGAAGCCCTGTTATGTATGAATTTCAGACAAGCGAGGGCTAACTTTCAGCTAGGTATGTTTGGGACATACATATTTCATCTGGCACCCCTAAACGGAGGCCAAGACACCGGAGAAAGATGGCAACGGGCAATGTTTGATGGCCAAGTGTGTCCCTTGAGACGGAGCAACTGAAACAGTGCTTGATTTCTTCTTCATAGAAGAGGCATCAGCATCACTGAGATGCTGAAAAAAACAGAAATGCAGACTCTCAGACCCTGCCCAGATCGCTGAATCAGAATCTGCATTTTACGAGGAGCCATGGGTGACTGGCGTGCGCACTGAAGTTTGAGAATTGGTATATGGCACTATCTAGAAAACGGCCCCAGAAAATCCCAACATGGAGCAACGTTAAGGACGTGTAGGACTCCGGTGTGCATGAAAACATAGGAGACTTACAGTGATTCCATCTTCCCTTGTATAATGCCGTGATTGTGGAAGTATTCTTGCATATGCCTGCGCAGGAAGGTTTGTGCTCTGTCATATTACCATTCTATAGGAAGCTTCGTACACAGAGGGGTCTGGGCTTCCCTAACCCTCTCGCTTAACCCAAGGTTGTGGGTCCCTCTCCCGCATCTGGCTCAGCCATGCTAGAACGCCCCAGGCAATGGGGCTTCCCGCTCTTGCTACCATTCCGGTTCTGCAAGTTTTCGCCACTGAATGCTGCTCCAATCGCGGCCCTGTGGGTTCATTAGCTACGTCCCTGGATGACCAGCGACAAAACTAGTTGCTACCAATCCCTGAGTGCCCGCCCTATCAAATAGAGACTATTTTCACTTCTAGGACGATAAAACGGAAGCATGGAGAAGAAGTTAAAGCATTAATTCTCCCTTCAAGTGCAAACAGGGGAAATAAAAACAGGGGAAATAAAAATTCTCCCTTCAAGTGCAAACAGGGGAAATAAAAACAGAGGTGCAAGTCACGAAGACCAGAACTCAGTTCCCTCTGCGCATCAGAGGGGGAAAGCTGGGCCAACATCTAGGGGGCTTATGGGGAAAATGAACTAGGTTAATCTGGTCATTTACTCGGCCCAACTCGTAAGTGGCAAAAGTAGAACTCCGTCCAAGCTGTGGTGCCTACAAACGTCCTACCACCCTTCTAGATCAGTGATCCCCTTCTTGGGCTGCACGTGGCAATCATCAGGGGAGATTTTAATCTCATTGCCAGGCCACACTGTAGATTGATTACCAAAATCTCTGGAGGGTGACTCTAGGGTGGAGAAGCACTTCTTTACATTCCATAGTCAGTGGCGTCCTCCAGCCTAAGGCCACATATACGGCTTTCTTCCTCAAATCTGCATTCAGCATAAATGAACCAGCCAGGCCAGAGAAGGGCGACTCTATGACTACCTTACATTTACACCACGGTCCTGTGATTTTACATGAGACGAAGAGACCAGCTTTTCCCTAAACACTCAAATCCTACCCCCATCCCTTTACACGAGACAAGACGGTAGCTCAAGTTTCTCTTTCTAGAGGAATCTCCAACCAGAACTCACTGTGCCAGCGAAGCTTTCAGAATCCCATGTGTGCGCTTCTATTTAAAAGTTGTGTGTCTACAAATGCTCGAGGGAACAGACAATCTGGTTTCTCCTTCACTTTTAGTCAGTTTGTGCTGGAAATAAACGTCCAGGTTTTGTGTGACAAGTGGAGACAGGACCTTGCAGAAAGGAGGCCTGGGACCAGACTTGCTGGGAACAAAGTTGCTCTCAGCCCACAAGAACCGGTACATCTGATGGGACACTTAAGTACCAAAGGACAGAACTGCAGGACCAGTTGGAATATAAACATATGCCCAATCAACAGTGCCCTGAACAACCGCGGGGTCCCCTCCTTCCACGGTCACCGCACTAGCCTCCCGCAATCCGGCTGCCATGGCCCAGCAAGGGTCCCCAGGATAGCTCAGCTCAAGGGCCATCCTGTTCAAATTGCTCATACCTTGTGCTGCACGATGGTTACAGCTGCCGACAGCACCAGCAGGTAAAGGTCACACTGCGGCATCAAGCGTCCTGGGTTTCCACTGGCTGCTCCAGCTACATGCCTCGTCGCGAGGGCTTCATTTCCTCAGCTGCAAAACATGAAGTTTCAAGAAACTAGAAAGTGTTTCAGGGCATTATTATTATTATTGCCTGCAAGTGTTTTTGTCCAGTTACAAAGAATGCACTATCACATCCCCGACTCTCTCCTTCCAGCAGCTACAGCTCCTTCTTGTCTGTTGGGCCTATGGAATTGTCCAGAAAATCCCATATAGTTTAGTCACCTAGAGGGCTGGGAGCCTGGGGCCTCTTCTTTCATGAGGCTTGTGGTTGTTAGGGATGTTTCACTTCTTATCACGCATCACATTTTAGAAATCTGTTTTTAAACATGCTTCACATTTCCCCTAAAACCACCATCATTTTCTTCCGGGACTCCCTGGTGCTCCTCAAAGCCCGGATCTGCTTCTTTCTGGAGCCCCTTCCCCACTGAGCAGTGCAGACTTTGCCTGGTATTCACAGAGCTCCTCTTTGCTTTTCTGTTTCCTCCCACTTTGCCCTGTTGGGCAGATTCAGTACACTTGGGTCTTTTTGTCTGATGGCCACAAATGACAGACTTCTTGTTTCCACGTGACAGGTAGCTTCTCTTTCATTTCTCAGCGCCCTTAAACTCTGTGTGTCAGGGTCAGTTGCTGTCCTCCTACTTCAGGACCCCCTCACTACCCGCCAGGAGCTGGAGTTCAAGTTTCACTGCTTTGTCTTCCTAGCTGTGTGTTGCCACACTGGATGATCCAAGAACAGGCCACCGATCTGAGTGCAGACTGACCTTAGTGTACATGTTAGTCATCTATTGCTGTGTAACAAATCACCCTAAAATATAACAAGTTAAAATAACCATGGTTATGATTTTACACTTTCTGCAGGTCAGGAATCTGGGAGTGGCTCAGCTGGGTCCCTTGCAAGCTGTGGTCAAGGTGTTGGCTGGGAGCTATAGTCATCTCAAGGCTCAGGAGCTTGTGGGCATGATTCAGTTCCTTATGTACTGTGAGACTGAAGGTCTCAGTTTCTTGCTGGGTTTTGGCCAGAGGTCTTTCTTTGTTCTTTGTCTCACAGGTCTCTCCGTAGGCCAGTTTGCAACATGGCATCTGGCTCCATCAGGGAAGCAAGCAAGAAGAGCCAGAAAAAAAGCAAAGTTGAAGTGATCTTTAGAACTTAATCTTGGAAGCCATATCCTATCACTTGCTCCATATTCTATTTGCCAACAGGAGGTCACCAGGTCCGGCTGCCACGCAAAGGGAGGGGACTACACAAGGTATGACTACTGATGTAGGAGAGACGTTAGGGTTCAAAGCCCACAGTCAAGAAAGAATTCTTGAAGCATCTTTGGTGCAAAAAGGTGGTTTTATTAAAGCACTGGGACAGGACCCTTGGGTAGAAAAGAGCTGCCCTGAGGTCATAAGGAGTGGCCCTATATACTTTCAGGTTGGGAGGGGATCAGGGAGAGCATGAACTTCCCAGGTATTTTAGAAACAAGATTTCCAGGATCCTGAGGGGGCTAGCTATTGTGGGGGAAAGGTCATTTATTACTGTTTAGTACAAACTCAGTCATGAGACCCTTCAGATGTGTATCAGTAGGCCATACGCCTGGGGCATGATTGCCAACATGTATCTTGGGGAGTAGAGATAAAGGAAGTTTCTTTTCTTTTTTAATTTTTTTTCGGGATTTTATTTATTTATTTGACAGAGATCACAAGTAGGCCAAGAGGCAGGCAGAGAGAGAGGAGGAAGCAGGCTCCCTGCTGAGCAGAGAGCCCGATGCGGGGCTCGATCCCAGGACCCTGAGATCATGACCTGAGCCGAAGGCAGAGGCTTTAACCCACTGAGCCACCCAGGCGCCCCATAAAGGAAGTTTCTAAAGGAATTTCGATATGTTAAAGTAGACTCACAGGATCCTGGGGCTTGACCCTTTTACCTTCCTCAAAGTATTAACAGCAAGGCAGCTGAGTCCCAAGAGGAATGTCACTCTGCCTGTTTCAAGGACTTGTCAATGGGCTGTAGGTAGTTAGGAAATTTAATAATTTTTCTTCTGCCTTGTTTCCCACATCAACTACCAGGAAGTGGGGATCATAGGGGCCATTTTGGAACCTGCTAACCACAGTGTAGTGGTGCAACATGGCATGGAATTAAGAAATTCATGTGGATTTAAGCAGCAAAGTATATGGAAATCATTGCTCTTTGCCAGTTTATTCCCAAACTTCAATACCACACAGGGTATCAGAGAAATCTGGGCTAGAACTGTATGTAAGTGGTAACACGTCCACCAAAATGCTTCAATGACTGCTGTTTTATGCAGTGTCTTTATAAGACTCAACTGAAAAAAAAAAACCAAAAAACAACTTAAGAGTGCAAAAGGGCATTATTCAGTAAAATACGTCCCTCATTGGACAAAGGCATTTTAAGGCTAGGACAGCTTTCATGGTACGAAAATACAATGGCAATTTTCATTTCTTCTGGCTTTAGGTGTCAAACACTGCTTTAAGCACAACTCAATTTCACTTGACCCATTAAATCAGTGAATACATATCCACTTCTACTATATATGTTGTTTATATGGAGAAAGGCAATGTATGGTCCCGGACTCCCTCCATTGAAGACCAACATTTTCTAACACCTGCCTATGGGGTGGCTCTCCATGAAGGAGCCATTGTATCCACACTGCCTTACTAGGGGTATCGCTTCCCTTGATTCCCATTCTGGGTTGTAAGAACTGGCCTGGTTTTTCTTCCCCTGGACATTTTTCTACTAAAATTGAGGCCATTTGATGCCTCTTACTGGATTAGGCTCATTTTAGAGCAGTGGTTCTCAACAGGAGTGACTTTGTCCCCAGGGGACCTTTGGCAACATTTGGAGACATTTTTGAGCGTCCCAACTTGGCAGGGGAAGGAGGCGCTATAGGCACCTGGCGTGTCAGGAGTAGGGATGCTATTAAACATTCTACGAAGGCACCGGACAGTCTCCTGCATCAAAGAGCTATCCCATCCAAAGTCTCATGGGCGCCAGGGTTGAAACTTTGAGTCAAAGTTAGTGATGACTTTTTTTTTTCCTATTCGGGGGGGAATTTAGTATCTTTTGTTGGGCAGGGAAGTTAATACAATCTCAGGTTAACCTGCGTTCTGATCTTGCTCTTACCTTGCCCTAATTCGAATGCTGGGATTCCTGCGCTCACTCCTCTACCTCGCTATCCCGGGTATCTTGCTTCTCGGTAGTCCCTGCGTGGTCAAACCCGGCCAGAAATACAACTCAGAACCTAAGCTCTGAGATCTCAAACCAGGATCCTGCCTCTGATTCACAGGCAGCCTGAGCCCAGGCTGATATACCTTTTTGCTCTTTCTGGTCAACCTCCTGCTCATGGCTGACAGGCTCTGGCACATCACCTAAACTTGTCTGGCCCTCACTGCTAGTCCATCTGCCTACCCACCTTTCCTAATCCCTTGCCAACCCCCATGCTCCTGTTATTTGCTCCAATTTCTGATGCTGCCTGTCTGGGGTCTCCCGGATGTTCTATAGTCCAGCTGTCTGCACTTCCCCTCATATGGTTAGGCATGGTCTGGTCCAAACTTCTGTCTTTTCCCAGTCCAGAAGTCTAGTTCCTAATACCTTCCTTGCCTAGTCTAGTCCTTCCTATTGCCTGATGACCTCTTGTTCTGACCCATGAGATAGATCCAGCTATATGCTGAGTTACGTCAGAACAGGCACTAAAATCATAGAAAATAAATTCATTTAATGGATGATGACTGGTTTTATGTAGGCCAAATGGCCACCAGGAGAGCTTTTTGGCTGAATTTAAAAATTTTCCCAGGTTTTTCTGATTGGGTTTTAAAAATTTTTTGTTGTTGGTGGTGGTTTTTGGTTTATTTGTTTTTTGAATTATAGTGTGGGGGATCAGAATGTGCCACCTGTAAATAAACTATTTTGGCAGAAGATTTTGAGCTGAAGAAAATTGAGAAACAGCAGATGCCAGAAAAAGCTCCCTGCCATCCCCCCATTTGCCTCAAAGGAGAACATAAAATTCCATTTGTATAGGTGTCTCTCTCTCTCTCGTACCACGAAGAAAAGGACAGTTCTTAGACTCCCAAGCACCAGGGACAAAGCTAGCCTCTTAGCAGCCCGGAGATGAGAGGGATCTATCCATAACAAACTTCACTAGCTAACCATTATCTTCCATTAGTCCCCCCCCCCATATATTTACTTTACCACGGCTTGTCAACCCTAAAAGCCTAAGCCTTTTTTTCCTTTTGTCTTGTCACTTCTCTGCAAATCTATTGCTCTTGTGAAGATGCCATAACAGCTCAAGTTCTAACCATCGCCTTGAGTTTTCACTGAATTTCTTCCACACATATGCACTCTGCTCATGTTAATAAACTCAGTTTTTCTCTTGTCAACCTGTCTCTTGTCAGTTTAATTTCCAGAAACGCAACTGCAGAACTGAGAAGGTAGAGGAAAAGGTTTTTTTTTTTTTTCTCCCTTACAATAGATCAATAGATGTAATTGAAAAGTTGGCCCTGGTATGTTTAGAAGGTCTTAAGAGCCCATTTTGAAGCTTATAGTCTCAGGCAAAAGAAGAGAGAGTCGTCAAAAGCCAAGAAGGAAGAGTAGGTGAAATAATGACTAAATGCAGTATAGAGTCCTGGATGGGATCCTAGAACAGAAAGAGGACAGTATGGAAAAACTAGTGAAATTCAAATAAAGTCTGGGGCTTAGTTAAATTATAATGCTCCAATTTCAGTTTCCCCGCTTTGACAAATATGCCACAGTCATGAAAGATACTAACCGTGGGGAAACTGTGTAAGGGGTTAGAAAAATAAACACAAAGAGGATATTTGGGGAATTTTATGCTGTGAAGAAACCCTTCAAAAAAGCATAAGGACATGGTTTTTGTTTTGTTTTGTTTTGTTTTGAAAAGGATATGATTCCAAGGCCACTTCTGTTTCCTCCCCTGTCCAGACACCATCCCTTGGATCAAGAGGGTGAGGTAAGAGTTTTCCAGGCAAACGATATGGTTGGTCCCCACATTCTTCCTAGTTCAGAATGGTTTGAAACAGATGTTTCCATGCAACCATTTGAGGACAGAATCCATTTCTATGCTAAGAAACTCACATTCACCTTCCTGTGTATTTGTTTTTTTCTTTCAAATACGTCACTTCCTATTGTAGCCATGGTCTTCCAATCACGGAGTCCTGGCCTCCGTGGCTTCATGGAAGTGTGCACTGTTATTAGAAAGGGTTGGCCAGACCCCTAGATGAAGAAAAATGTGAATTTGACTTCTTGGCATTTTCAGTATGAGTTAATTCACATAAGCAAGTGCTCCTTGTCCTTGAACCTGATCTTTCCATTTAATCTGGATGGCCACTGTTGGAAAGTTTATCACTGCAGGGGCAGGTACAGATACATTTGGCAAACCCATTAGAGAGGAGCCATAATGAAGCCCCTCCCCCGTGTGAGCTTCAAATTGTTAAACAATGTGTTCAACATGATAGCTCCTAGTTGTGACATTTTTCGGCAGCTAGGGAGAGACCAAGCATAATTTTTCCGAGAGTAAATCTTCCAGCAGGTGAATAATTACTGAAGGTCTTCCCTAAGGTATTTTCTAAAGTAATATGAGTAAGTGTAGTTAAGGGTGTTTTGAACATGTCATCTCTCTGCGAAATAATAAGGTGAATATTTAAGAATCTGTGGCTGTTTTATGCAGTCTGGGTTTGCTCCCTTCAAGAAAGGCAGGGACAAGATGTTTAAAATGGAGGATGTGATTTTCATTCCAGACCATGCCTATTTTAAAAGCATTTGTTTTTACTGATACTCGAATAATAGTAAGGAGAATGAAACTGTTCCATATATCCAGAGTTTCCCTTGTAAGATAAAAGGACCAACCTTCTATAAGTAGTCTAATAAAAAAAAAACCCAATAAATAAACCTTGGTTCAGAATGAAATCACTGCCAATACAATTCTTAGCGAGAATATTGAAACGATAAAGAAAAATGATAATATACTCATTTCCTTCCTTTTATAGATCATGTTGTTCTTATGCTGTGGAAAACATCCTTCTTCTTTATCCACTCATCTTTGCCAGGTGGCTAGTATGCAGATACCATGCGGCTGGACATGGAAGGGTTAACTTCAATTTTCTAGCTCCATGATGTCCCCAGGACCTTATGGGATATAGCCTTTGTGGGATCCATAAGTAACAAGGCTGAGGTCTTTGATTTCCCTATAGAGTTCTAGAACCCTCTCCTTGGGGCTGTTTCAGCTGTTGGTATCCCAAGCCCTAGAGACCCAGAGAATGGGAGCTGTATCCCTAAGAACACCCATAGGAAGTAGTTATTGGCATTTTCAATTATAGGGTATCAATACTAAACTCCTGAGTTTTTCAGCCTTAGCACTATTGACATTTGGGGTCAGAGAGTTCTTTGTTATGAAGGCTGTCTGGTGCATTGCAGGATATTTAACACCCCTGGCCTCTATCTACTGGATAGTATTAGGTCTCGGCAGCCAAAGTGTCTCCAGATATCGCAGAATGTCCCCTGGGAGTCCCAACAATCCACCCTCTCCCTTCCCTGCGCCCACGTTTGAGAACCACTGCTACAGTCAACAAGGCAGGAAGAGCTGACCCAGAGCAACTCAGGAAAGAGGCCAAAGAGATAAAATACAAAGACTGGTGCTTTGGGTTTAAAGCCTTTAAAAAGCCCAGCGATTACTGTCTACTTCATGGCTTTTGGTACATTTACAATGTTGTCCAACCATCATCTCTATCTAATTCCAGAGCATTTTCATCACCACAGAAACCCTGGATCCATGAAGCAGCCATTCCCTTTGCCCCCTCCCCAGTCGCAGACAACCACCACTTACTCTCTGCCTGTCTATGGATTTACTTATTCTGGACGTGTCATATCAATGGAATCACACAACGTGTGGCCTTTTGTATCTTTATATACATATATAAACTGGATAGACATGTTTCCAATATAATCTTTTCAAGGCTCATCCGTGTTGTACCATGCAGCAGGACCTCATGCCCTTTTACTGCCAAATACTTCCATTGTAGGACTGGGACCACAGATCGTTTATCCATTCATCCATTGAAGGACACTTTGGTGGTTTCCACTTTTTGGCTATTCTAAATAGTGCTGCTGTGAACATGTGTGTACAGGTTTTTGTTTAAACACCTGTTTTCAGTTCTTTTGAACACATACCTAGGGGTGGGATTGCTGGGTTACATGGTAATTCCATGAAGAGGAACCCATTTTTAATGCGGAAATCTAAAGTGGTTGGTATTTTCGAGGGTTGTTTAAAAAAACCCAGCAGTGACCAGACTTAACACCACTGATAGCTTTGAAAGGGCCTAGAATCAGCCTTGTTAATCTTGGGTTTCACATGGTCTTGGGCAATCTATGGATGGGTTTCAAAAGACCTGAAAACCTCTAGAAACGTGTCAATTTTGTGTGTGTCCAAATGTGAAGTTGGCTAGGGAGAAGGTTTTAGTTGTCCGTAGAATCCCACAGGTGTCCATGACTGCACCCTCTTCCCAAACATAGAAACTTCTATATCAGAAATATCATTCAGTTGCTTGAAGAAAAAAAATAGTGCAATTAAATATATTACTTTTTTTTTTTTTTTCTTAAAGAGAGAGATCACAAGTAGGCAGAGAGGCAGAGAGAGAGAGGAGGAAGCAGGCTCCAGCCGAGCAGAGAGCCCGATGCGGGGCTCGATCCCAGGACCCCGAGATCATGACCTGAGCCAAAGGCAGAGGCCCAAACCACTGAGCCACCCAGGTACCCCTTAAATATATTACATTTTTTGTTTGTCAATTATACCTCAGTGAAGCTGAAAAATAAAAACAGTGTGGAAATTCTAGTTTTAAGATTGGGAGTTCTGTGATTTTTGGCAAACATCAGCATTTCTAAGCCTCCCATCTGAAAAATGGTTCCCTGCATTCATCTCCCCAACCCTCCAACATCATCCATTGATTCTCAACACTGCTGCCTATGTGATCTTTTCATACTGCCAATTTGATCAAGCCACCATTTCTAGAAACACTTCAATGGCACCTCTCTGTTCTCTGCGTAAAAGCCAAAATGTTAGTGGAGACTATGAAATATTCTCACGTCTACTTTCCATTCTGGCATTATCTTCCATCAGCTTCCCTCCTTTTCAGAGCTGTTTTCCATTTCTGCAACATGCCAAACTCCCTTCTGCCTCAGGACCTTTGCACATGCTGGTCCTGCTGCCTGGAACACTATCACCACCTCCTCCACATACTCATACCTACGGACCCTTGAGGTTTTAAGGCAAACATTAGGTCCTCAGGAACACTATATCTTAACCTCCCACCCACAGATGAAGCCACCTGCCCCTACTGTGGTTCTCATGGCACTTATGACAATTATCCATTTATAGTTACCTGATGATTGGATTACAGTTTGTCTCACACACTAGAATAGAAATTCCATAAGGGCAAAGACATTGTTTCTGCTCACCATTGTATTGCCAGCACATTTTGGTGTATATACGCATGTAATTCCTGAATAAAAGAATGCTAAATTCATTTGTAATGCTAAATATGTAAAATTCTGACACTAAATTTACCTATAGGAGATAAAAAGTATTGGGAGCCTTTACAAGTAGATCTCAAAGTGTAGTCCCCAGATACCTGGGGGGGGGGGGCGTCCTCAAAACCCTTTCAAGGGTTCTGTGAAGTCAAAACTATTCTCCTAATGCCCCAAAGATGTTGTCTTTCTCACCATGTTGATATTTGCACTAGTGCTACAAAGCAGTGGAGAGTAAAGCTGTTGGCACCTGAACTTTGAACCAAGGCATTGGCGCCATGCTGTATTAGCGGGGGTTGTGTTCTTCACCACCACACGCTTGCAGAAAACACAAATGCCAGCAAAATTATTATTTTTACTACTTTTCAACCCCTGAGTACACATCTTCTTAAATTCTGTGTGACAAAGTGAGAAGTATGTCTAAATCTTTTTTGCAGCCTACCAATGTACGTATATTATCTCAAGAGAAAGCACTCAGTGACTGGGGGTACATGGGTGGCTCAGTCGGTTAAGCATCTGCCTTCAGCTCAGGTCATGGTCCCAGAGTCCCCGGATTGAGTCCTGTGTCAGCCAGACTCCCTTCTCAGTGGGGAAACTGCTTCTCCCTCTGCCCCTCGCCCCGCTCACACTCTCCCTCACTCTCACTCTCACACTCTCTCAAATAAATAAAATCTTGAAAGGAAAGAAAAGAAACGCACTTAGTGACTGTTTAAAGTACCCATCTTTGAGTTGCCAGGTAAACTAGCCGCTGTTTTCACATGATACTGTTTTAACCGAAAAGTCTAACTGACAACCAGGGATTTTTATAGAGTTGAGGATTAGGCAGACATTTTCTCAAAAATGAACAAGATTGGGGGCGCCTGGGTGGCTCAGTGGGTTAAGCCTCTGCCTTCAGCTCAGGTCATGATCCCAGGGTCCTGGGATCGAGCCCCACATCGGGCTCTCTGCTTCGCGGGGAGCCTGCTTCCTCCTCTCTGTCTCTGCCTGCCTCTCTGCCTACTTGTGATCTATCTCTGTCAAATAAATAAATAAAATCTTAAAAAAAAAAAAAAAGAACAAGATTGCTTGTCAGTTTGAGGAAAACAATTGACAGTATTTGCTGCCAGTAATAAAGTTTGAGTTTGAGCTTGACTTTTCAAGTGACAATTACAATTTTAGAAAACTTGAATGTGCCCCCATCGGCTTGACAGCTTCCCATCACATAACGACTTCTTTGAGGAGATCAGTGGTATTAATGAGTGTGATTTTATTTTATACTGTATAAGGAAGATCTGCATAATGCAGTGAAACAATATTTCCCTTGTGATCAACACATGATGTTACAAAATTATGCATGGGTTAAATATTCATTCAAAATGTAAAACCAATGAATTTTAATGTAACAGAGTACAAAAACATCATTATTATGGTTTCAAATCTCATAATGCATATTTTCTTCAAGAAATTATGACTCGTCACAATTTGGTGCAGAACTGAAGAAGGCTATCCACATCTACCTGAAAAGGCTGTTAATATACTCCTGTTTCCAAATACATATCTGTGGGAGGCTGGGTTTTCTCCATATTTTCCAAACAAAACAGTGTTTCAGAATCTATTGAATACAGGGGCTCCCGGGTGGCTCAGTTGGTTAAGCCACTGCCTTCAGCTCAGGTCATGATCCTGGAGTTCCAGAATCGAGCCTGGCATCGAGGTCCCCGCTCAGCGGGGTGTCTGTTTCTCCCTTTGACCCTCCCCCATCTTGTACTCTCTCGCAAAATAAATAAATAAAATTTAAAAAGAAAAAGAATCTATTGAATAAGAAACAGCTGCTTCTATTAAGACAGACATTAAAAAAGATCGCAAAAATGTTTAATGAGGGGCACCTGGGTGGCTCAGCCGTGAAAAAAGTGTCTGCCTTCGGCTCAAGTCATGATCCTGGAGACCTGGAATCGAGTCCTGCATCTAGTCCCTGCTCAGCGGGAAGCCTGCTTCTCCCTCTCCCACTCCCCCTGCCTGTGTTCCCTTGTTCCCTCTCTCACTGTGTCTCTCTCTGTTAAATAAATAAAATCTTTAAGAAAAAAATGTATAATGATGCCATTTTCCCAATATATTTTTTACCTAAGAAAATAGTTATTTTCATGAAAATGTGTTATGTTAACATATATTGAGCTTGTTATTGTGATTTTATATAAATTAATAAATATTTGAAAAATTTTCTCCACTTTAATTTCTAACCCAGTAACACCAATTGATAAAATCCACGCAAACACGAGCTCTTTGGAGTCCTCAGTGATTCTTAAGACTAGGGGCGCCTGGGTGGCTCAGTGGGTTAAAGCCTCTGTCTTCAGCTCGGGTCGTGATCCCGGGGTCCTGGGATCCAGCCCCTCATCGGGCTCTCTGCTCGGCTGGGAGACTGCTTCCCTTCCAATCTCTCTCTCTTTCTCTCTCTCTCTGTGTGCCTCTCTGCTTACTTGTGATCTGTCAAATAAATAAATAAAATCTTAAAAAAAAAAAAAAAGACTAAATGACTCCCGAGACCAGTCCTCTCCTGTTGGAGAACTGATTTATGTTATAAATAAAGACTTCCATTTAAAAAATTTTGAAATTGCTGATAGTGTTATAACAGGAGGTTAATATTCAAAATATATAAGGAACTCATACAACACAATAGCAGAAACCAAACAATCCAATTTTACAAAATGAAGAGAGGACCTGTATAGACATGTTTCCAAAGAAGATATCCAGATGGCCGACAGACACATGAAAAGATGCTCAATGTCACTCACTCATCCTCAGGGAAATGCAAGTCAAAACCACAATGAGCTACCGCGTCACACCTGATAGAATGGCTAGTATCAAAAAGACAAGGGATAACACATGTTGGAGAGGATGTGGGGAAAAGGGACCCTTGTGCACTCTTGGTGAGAGTGTCGCTTGGGACAGCCATGGTGGAAAACAGTATGGAGGTTTCTCACAAAATTAAAAACAGAACTACTCTATGATGCAGCAATTCCACTTCTGGGTATGTATCCAAAGGAAATGAAATCAGGATCTCAAAGAGATATCTGAACTTCTACGTTCGTTCCAGCATTATTCACAGTAGCCAAGGTACAGAAGCAACTCAAGTGTCCCTGGATGGATGAATGGATAAAGAAGATGTTTCTATATGGATATTATATATACACGTATGTAATATCCATATGGATATATAATGCCCAATGGAGTATTATTCAGCCATGAGAAAGAAGGAAATCCTGCCATTTGCAACAACATGGATGGACCTTGAGGTCATCACATTAAGTGAAATATGTCCGAGAAAATCAAATACTTTATGATCTCACCTATATGTGGAATCTAAAAAAGCAAAACTCAGAAACAGGGAGAAGTTGGTGGGACGCCTGGGTGGCTGAGTCAGTTAAACATCTACCTTCGGCTCAAGACATGATCCTGGGGTCCTGGGATCGAGCACCGCATCAGGATCCCTGCTCAGCGGGGAATCTGCTTTTCCCTCTCCCCACCTTCCCTGCCCCTTCACTCGTGTGTGTGCTCTTCGTTCTCTTTCAAAAAAATAAATTTTAAAAATCTTAAAAAAAAAAAAAGAGTAGATTGGTGGTGCACCCCAGGAGCTGGGGGTGCAGAAAATGGGGAGATGGTGGTCAAAGGGTATGAACTTAAAGTAATAAGATGAATAAGTTCTAGAGATCTAATGCACAGCATGCGGACTATAGTTAACAATCCTGCGTTACATACTTGGAAGTTGCTAAGAGAATAGACGTGTTCTTGTGTTACCACAACAACCAAAAGTAATTATGTGAGGTGATGCAGGTGTGTCTAACATTACTGTGGTAGTCATTTCACGATATATAAGTGTATTAATCATCACGTTGTATACCTTAATCTCATACACTGTTAAATGTCAAATACATCTCCATAAAGCAGAAAAATATATAATTATAAAGCAACCAGACTGTAGAGTCTGTAAAGACAGAAAAGCAGATATGCCTCAATTACTTTTTTTTTTTTTAAGATTTTATTTATTTATTTGTCAGAGAGAGAGGGAGAGAGAGCGAGCACAGGCAGACAGAGTGGCAGGCAGAGGCAGAGGGAGAAGCAGGCTCCCTGCCGAGCAAGGAGCCCGATGTGGGACTCGATCCCAGGACGCTGGGATCATGACCTGGGCCGAAGGCAGCCGCTTAACCAACGGAGCCACCCAGGCGTCCCTGCCTCAATTACTTTAACAATAAGTCCAATTAAGTAAAAAAAACACAAAACTCTAACAATTATAAATCACAAAAGCTAAGAGCTGTCACTCATACAGTTACATGTACCTGTTTAGGAAAACAGGAGTGGTATCCAATTACCAATTATTGTGTCCAAATGTCTATTTCCAAGTACTTATGACATAAAGGTGAGGAAAAAGTCAAGAGGGTAAGTGTTCCTAGGAGGACAACTCTGATTCATTTGAACTACTTAGTTATTAATAACCACTGATCACAAAGTAAAACACATTTGCCATCTTGAAAAAGAAGTAATGGTGGGGGGGGGGGCTGGCTGGCTCAGTCAGTGCAACATGTGACCCTTGATCTCCGGGGTGGTAGGTTCAAGCTCCATGTTGGGTGTAGACATTACTTAAAAGGAAACTCTTTAAAAAAGCAAAAAGCAGTAATCTGACAAGACTGGATCACGGAAATACACTTTTTTTCTTTAAGTGGGTTCTATGCCCAACATGGGGCTCGAACTCAGGACCCCAAGATCAAGAGTTGCATGTTCCATGGACCAAGCCAGGCAAGTGCTCCCAGACTGGATCATGGATACACGACTCTTTGTATATTATTCTCTGTATTTTCTATGATTGAAATCTGAATAATAATAAAAGAAACACACCACATTGGTAAGCTGGGGAAAGAGTGATATTCAAAGTGGGAACAGCAGGGTGAAGACCCTCAACCAGTACAATCTTAATAACATTTATTCTTTACCCACATGCTTTTCAAATTTCTCCCAAAGCCATAATGTAATCGATTTTATCCTGAAGGAGGGCCTCTCCTCCCTGCCAGTTTTTGACCCGTTTCTACATTTCCTTAGAGGAAGACATCAGAGAACAGGAGATGCCCAGTTCCCACCACCTAGCGCAGGTCTCCTCCAGGGGATTCACCATGGAGTTCCTGCCAGTCTTCAGCTTCCCCACCCTCCACACCCCATCACAACTCTAGCGGTTACTTTTACCTAAGGACTGGCTACTAAAGGAAGCAGGCTCTGTTCAGGGCAAAGGTCTGGTTTCCTGGCAGTGCCAGCAGAAAGATGATCGTCCCGGGAACTCGCATTCTGTACTTCAGATACAGGTTTTGGCTTCTTCTTACTTCCACTCACCTACGCCGCACCCCACTCCCCAAGACGTGGTCTAAAGACTTTTGTATTTTGTGGTTGGTTGAGGATGAGGACATAGATGATAAAAACACAAATTCAATACTTCTAGCTCTTAACCCTATCACCATCCCAAATATTTTCCCTGGGAGTTTGTTTCACTACCCAAAGTTTGATGATAGCTAACATTTACACAGAGTGAAACCCACAAATCTTCAGTGTATCTTTTGGAGTGTCTTGACAATCGCGTGTCACACCACCCCATCCAAACCCCAGTGAAAATGGTCGTGACTTCCCCTCCAGAAAATTCCCCCTTGCTCCTTCCTTCCCAGCCAAAAATCACTATCCTCTCCTGCTTAGAGGCAGGCACTGTTTGATTCTCCCATCGCACTGAATCTCGAAGTGTATTTGGGGATTGGAGTGAGAGGAGGCAGATTTCTGAGATCCCTCATTCATTAAGTGAGTTAAGTTGTGGGTTCATCCAAAGCGACTCTGCCCAGTCTTGAACTGGGGGCCCAATTTTCACAAGTGGGCTTTTGATTAAGGTCTAGCTGAAATCCATTTTCCCCAAATTTGCTTCTATTTTCATGGACATGACCCTGGGGCTAAATCCAGGAGATGTCAGGGCTTAACGGTCAGGGAGGAGAAAATCTAGCTAGGTAAAGAAATAAAGACTCAATATTTGAAATCTCGCTCTTCCTTGAAACTCAGCATTTTTATGTCTGTGCTTTATATGAAAAGGCCTCAGACTAGGGAGCTAAATTTTAAGCATATCCCCAGCCTGGACTGGCTATGACTTTGGATAAATCACTTCCCATCTCTGAACTTCTTCCAGCTATAAAGTGAGCATTGCTGTATTGATTTCCATTCTAATGGGCAGTGTACATCTGGCAGCCACGGCATTTGGGATGACGGCCTATTTATGTCCATGCAGCCTTCTTCAGCTTCAAGGAAACAACAAGAGGTCTGGGTCCATGAGGTCTAACGAAATGAAAGCAGACTCCTTCAGTCACAGCGCTAGAGGTGTCGCAGAGAAAGTTCGACGACAAAATTAGCCATACACTTACGGGGGAGGGACAGTTTCCAGAATTGTATTCATTATCTGATAAATTTGGTTATTTTCTGCTTCCTGTCAGATTATTTTTCAGATGTCATTACTCATCAGTATGCAAAAAAAAAAAAAGCAACGCCGCCCTTCCAGCTCTGCTGAAGTCACTTCGTATTGTTGGGCTCGTTAGAATGTTCAGGAACGATCCATTTGGCTGGCACAATAAAAGAGCTACAAATGGTAATGATTTCCCAAACAGCACTTTGTTCGCAAAGAATCCCACACCAGAACATTGAGGGGGCTGACGTGTGGTGGGAACTCGGCTGCACCCTGTGTTCTAACAGAACCCAGTCTCCCCCTGTGAGCGAGTTACTCTCCTTGGCAGCCCAGACTCTTTCCCCTCAGGACTCTTTATACCCTGCGTGGCTTTTGCTTTCATCCCTTCTCTTTCCTACTCCTCTCCTGCCCACAAGGATTCATGCAGAACCTCGGTGTGAAAAAGCCAAAACCAACAATCACCTTTCTCTCCTCTCAGGCTGTATCTATTTCTTGGCGAAGCCCCAAGTTTGGGGGCAAGTTCACTGTGGACGTGTGCCCAGCGTCAGGGTGAGCCTTCCCCGCCCCAGGGTGCGGCTGGAATCGGAGAGAGTGGGGACACCGGGGTTCGATTTCGGGGTTCAAGCTTCCGATGTCCGATCTGGGGCTAGAAAGCCCCATTCTCGGGGCTTCAGTACCGTCAGCTGGCCCTGGGGAATGAGGAGCCTTGTGGCCTTGTGGAACTTTCCTCCGACTTTAACACCCAGGGTTCTCACCTGAGGGTCTCGTGAGGCTGCAGATTCTGCTGCCACGGGTCTGGGGTGGGACCAGACACCGCCGTTTGGCCAAGCTCGCAGGGGATTCCGATGCTGCTGGTCTGCGGACCCCAATTTGAAGAGCACATTCTGTGGCCGGGCTTGGGGGAGGTGCTTGGCGTTTCAAAACGTCTTCGAGTTCTCACGATGAAGTTAGCAGCGCTCCGTGGAACAGGAAAAGCAGCTTGGGTTGGGAAGGGTCAGGAGAGCGTCGGGCATCACACAGCCGGTGAGCGGCAGAGAGGAACCCGGGTCCCCCACTCCGTGAGGACAAGGAGTTACAGGTGTGCTAGTCAGAGGGCGCCCCCCCCCCCCCCCGAGTAGCAGCACGAGCGAGCGAGCGAGCGAGCGGAACCTGGGAATGGGCTGGAAACGCACATTCTTGGGCCCCATCTCAGATGTGGATTCCCACATCAGGCTCCTTGCTCAACAGGGACCCTGCTTCTCCCTCTGCCCGCTGCTCCCCTTGCTTGTGGGCTGTCTTTGATAAATAAATAAAATCTTAAAAAGAAAGAAAGGAAGACCTTCCTCCATCACAGGGATAAGAGTGCCTTGTTCCATCTGCCCTGGCTGAGCCTCCAATCTTTCTAGCCAACACTGGATTTTCCTTCTGAACTCACTATGTCTCTAAACTCTGTTTCCTTTGCAATCCCAAGCCCCAAACATCACAAAATCAGGTACATTAAATAAAGAAAACCTGCTTTGGTATGAGCCCCCTCTCTTAAACATTAATCACTGCTTCCCTTGAATTTTCTCTTTGCGCTTTTGACTGCTGCCCAGTGGCTTCTGTCTCCTGAAAATTCCGAGAGGTCACAGAGAAGGGAGGAAATCCTTCATTTTCTCTTTGGATAGGTTTACTATGCAAAAACAGGGCTGAGCCAGGGTGCTCCCCTGTTGGGGAGGTCATCAGCTGAGAGCAATTAGTAGGGGACATTGACACTGCGGCTTTTGGGAATGTTCCCTACTAACATTCCCAAAAGCCGCAGTGTCAATGTCCCCTTCCTGCGAAGGGATCCAGGGAAGCTCTGTACACCCGGAGTACACACACGCCTGTGAGATTTGATCAACCATATTGCTCATTCATATGTCTTTGTTTGGCCTTCTTAGAGCATACCATGAGGCTAAGATGTGTGTCTCTTTGGTTTTGAATGCATGCCTAGCACAGCCTCTGGTATGCGGAAGAGCCATGCATTTTCATTGAAAACATTCTTTTAAACATTTGAAAAAGATTCCATAGGTTCTATGACTAGAGGCAGCCTTTATTTCCTTATTGATTTTTTCTCTTCGCCACCAAAGCATTTTATGTTTCATTTCTAAGATGTCGTAGAATTTAAGGCATCAGAAGCTTGCATGTTATGCCAAGAAATCTTTCTAAAGCCAACCCAATCATCTTGATTAATTTTCAACGCTTGCTTTGCATCTAGAACAGAACTTTTAGCCATGATGAAAATACCCTAGCATACCCTGTCCAGGGTGTGCCTTGATCCACGGTGATTTGGCCTCACGGTTGGGTACCCCGGTACCAAGAACGCAATCCCTGGTTTAATAGACTGAGCAAGAATGCAGAAACTGTTTAATCAGGAGCTTGACTGACGTGAGTCCTCAAGAAGAAAGTCAGATGCTAGCTGTAGAGGCAGAGGGCGATTTTCTCTGACGATGCCACATACTCATTCCAGAAACTGACGAGGTCAGCAGCTTCCTGGACAGTGGCCCGATTGGGATTTGCTGTGGCCTAGTCCCATTCTCTAGGGCTTCTAGTTGGGGATATTTCTTTAATGAGGCCTCTGAGTGGCTGGAGTTTGCTTATGTATATGAATGGAGGCAAAATAAATCCGATGACATCCTCCCCTCCATCCTGTCTTCCTTTCTGGCTCACGGACATTTTAATTCACTCAACCTTTACTTTTATTTCCATTTCCAAAGTTTATAAATGCGATCCTAGGGCTGCTTAGCTATTAAAAGAAAATCTTTCCTTCCTCTCAAGCTGTATTCTGATGAGATTGTCCAGATGACTGCCTTTCCATGAAAAAAATAATAAGGCAAGGATGTTGCAACCAGCAGATTATCTCCAATATTGAAAAAGCAGATTGCAAACTCCAAATCTTTGAGTTCTTTACAAATTCTTAGCAATATAGTCTAGTCTTGGCAATGAGTATTATAACAATATTAATGTTGAAAACAGCTGTGAAGTTTGCAGCTAAGAAATGTTTGCAAGAACTCACATCAGGTGAGCAATGTACTCGACAGCAGGGTTTTCCTGTGTCCTACTTCCATTCGTTATGTTTTTGGTTATATAATCTTTTCCCTAGAGAAAGAGGAATGATGTTGTAGATTAAATGTGTCAGGTAAATGGATGTCAGTCTTTCTCTTGATCTGAACATTTAATGCAAATTTCTTTCTAAGAGGCATCCTTGGTAGTTCCTGAATTAGGTTACTGAAAGGTTTTTTTCTTTTTTAATCAGTTTCAGTGCTCCGTATCTAACTATAATCTACAGCCTTCTCCGCATTATTTGAACGCCAGCAATTCTGATAATAACAGCGTGTCTCATTGCAGTAGCAATCAGAAGTAGCTAGTGGCTGTTCTGAGAGAAGCAACTAGTCTTCCTTCAAGAAGCTTCTGACTTCACCATAGGAATTAAACAGAGCACCTTGAGAATTTCAACATTGACCCGTTCCTGGTAGAACAGAGGCAAAAATGTCACTCCTCATTTAAAATCTCCCCACATCATCTCTCTCGGCAGTTTGGAATCTGAAGACTAATTCTGCTTCTATCAATCAGGGAGCGATATAGGTGAGCTTCATAGAACATCGCCAAGGGCAATCCCTTCCCCCTTGTTTCTTTGAGAACAAAGTCTAATGGTTTGAAATGTATTCCATCCATTTGGTGGGGAATCGCTATTACAGTCATAGAAGGTAGCTGTAAATCTCAGAGTGGGAGATGATGGATTTATGATTCTTAAAGCTTCAATAAATGTTTCATTTTGGATTGTTCCATGAAATCATGAAAAAAGAACTTGGGAAAAATATGAAAAATGTATGCTTTGTGCTTCTAGTACATTTCAATACCAGATTCTAATGTGATATACAGTGGTGGTTGCCATAACAACAGAACGATCCAGGGGCTCCGATCGTGCATATAAGGAAATGGCAGCCGGGGAGAGAGCTGCTCTCTGGTCAGAAGCGACTGTCTCATTCATCGCCATCTAGTTCCTTCACCTCGCACATCGATAATCTAGATTTCTGCTCTTAAAATTGCTGATCATCTACCTGAACTGTAGGTTCTAAGCTTTTTCTCTTGATAATTCCCAGAATATTAGAGCAGAGGAGGATAAAGTATGTGTCAGATCCCCTTGTCTCAACAGCTTAAGAAATCATCATAATTGAAGAGATGGAGTTGAAGCCACAGTATAATTAAGGAAAGGAGGAATCCATGCCATTTTGGATTAAATTGCGCGATGGTGTATAAGTACTTATCTAAATGATGAAAGGATTGCTTTGGAATAAAATATCACACGCATGGTCCAGCAGGAGAAATATTCCTCTACCTTTCAACAAAATGGCTGATGGCATTTAGTATGTTGGCACGTCAGAGTGAAAACTTGGCATATTTATTATTTGAAATGATTCATAATGAGAAGATATATTTATAACCAGCTTCTAAGAGGTACTGAGTCAAATCTAAACCATGGCACCGGGGGGCCTGGGTGGCTCAGTCAAGTGTCTGCCTTCGGCTGGGGTCGTGGCCCCGGGATCCTGGGATCCACCCTTCATCGGGCTCCCTGCTCGGCGGGAAGCCTACATCTCCCTCTCCCACTCCCCCTGCTTGTGTTCCCTCTCTTGCTGTCTCTCTCTCTGTTAAATAAATGAATAAAATCTTTAAAACAAAAAATAAACCACGGCACCATCATTTATTTCCCTGAGAGGTTTTCAACCCAAGAGTTTTGAGAAAGACAGTGGAGAGCTCTTCCTGATAAAGTCGCTAACTTTTCAAAACTAGTAGTGACCATGGCGCTGTCCACACTCATGCAATGATTAGACGTTTTTGGGATCAGGCAGGGGCTCTAACCTGAAGTCTGAAAACAAACAAACAAACCTGGTTTTAAAACTCACCTCTGTACTAATAACAGCAAGCACTTCTGAGTGACAACTCGTGCTAGGTACTTTAGAATCATTTCTCAACCTCACGATGCAAAGTAAATATTATCCTCTGTTTCATAAATCAAGGGCAAGCGATATTAAGTAACTTCCTCAACGTCACAAAGGTTTGGCTCCTTTTCTTTCACTCCATGTTTGTGGCATTCAAAGATAAGCTGCCCCAGAGCAGATTCCGTTTTTGTTTTGTTTTTAAGATTTTATTTATTTATTTGACAGAGAGAATGAGAGAACACAAGCAGGGGGAATAGTAGAAGGATAGGGAGAAGCAGGCTCCCCGCACGTGTGCAGGGAGCCCAATACAGGACTCGATCCAAGGACCCTGGGATCATGACCTGAACCAAACACAGATGCTTAACCATCTGAGCCTCCCAGGCGCTCCTTGGGTTAGATTTCCTCACCACTAGAAACCTACCATGAAGTTCAGACCCTACTTATGATAGGCACTACATGGGGTGGATATGAAATCTTTCAAGAGAGTTTTCCAGCAGTCAAGTTATGTGGTAAGCTGGTTTACTTACCTATTGGTGCTAACAGTTTCTGTGGAATAGGAATTTGGGAGCAGCTGACCCGGGAGATTCCCACTCACAGTCTCTTGAGAGTTTGCAATTAGGACATCGGCAAAGCTGCAGTCATCTGAAGGCTTGACTTAGGCCGATGAATCTGTTTCCAAGATGGTGTGCACACATGGCTGCCGTCAGGAGGTCTCTGGGCCTTGCTGAGTGGGCCTCCCCGTAGGGCTGTTTCAGTGTTCTCACAACATGGCGGCTGGCTTCCCTGAGAATGAGTGATCAAAGAAAGAGCAAGGAGGCCACACTTCTATCTTCTAGTCTAGGAAGTCACATACCATCACTTTAGTCACATTCTATGTGTTAGAATTGAGTCATAAATAGAGCCCACACTCAAGGGGAGAGGAATTAGACTCAACCTCTTAAGGAAGCAATCCCAAAGAATTGGCAGACATATTTTCAAGCTACCACATAAGCAGACTTTGGATTTCAGAAAATCCTGAAGGTCTGGAAATCCCAAAACATAAAAAACACAATCCAGTTTAATTTATCTAATGGAGCTAAAAATATGCACACAGCCAACCTATCTACACTAAACGTAATGAGTAATGTCAGAAGAGTTTGCATTCGTCAAAGATCTTGGTCCCCCGCATAATATAGTATGTCTGAATAGTATTGAGGTGACTTTTCAAATAATATTGTATTTCTAAAATATAATTACAGTAGTGTAGCGTTTTTATTTTCTTTTTTTTTTAAGATTTTATTTATTTGACAGAGAGATATCACAAGTAGGCAGAGAGACAGGCAGAGAAAGAGGGGGAAGCAGGCTCCCAACTGAACAGAGAGCCAGATGTGGGGCTCAATCCCAGGACCCTGAGATCATGACCTGAGCTGAAGGTAGAGGCTTAACCCACTGAGCCACCCAGGCGCCCCAGTGTAGCGTTTTTCTAAAAGGGTCAGGCTTGCAGTTGGTACCATTATTCACGAAGACTCAAGAAGAAGGCAAATAATTAAAACAGACCAAAAAAATGTAAAGATAACCTATTAATATTTATAGCTATCCCCCCAGAACTTATCAGGTGTTTGGATGAATTGTGTTATTATGGGAAGTTTCATCTCCTTGCATTCTTAAGTTTACAGCATCCCCAACATCTGCTGTGTACTTCCAATCATGGAAAGTGCCTCATTTAACCTTTGAAATAATCCAAAGCCAGATGTAAAAGGAAAGGAGCCAGATTATTTGAAAAACTGAACAATCAAGCTAATAGTATTGGTCCATGGCAAAAAGATGAAAGGCAAAGAGCTCAAGAATTACCCCAAAACAGAAAACAAAGAATTAATGGCCTGGGTCAGATGCTCATATAATGGCTCAAACCCTAGGTCTCTTTGTTTTTATTTATTTTGTTTTTAAAGATTTTAATTAATTAATTATGTATGTATGTATTTATGTGTTTATTTGAGAGAGAGACAGAGAAAGAGAGCATGCATGGGGGGAAGGGCAGAAGGAGAGAGGGAGGAAGAGGAAAAGAATCCCAAGTAGACTCCTTGCTGACCACAGAGCCCCATGTGGAGTTTGATCTCAAGACCCTGAGATCACAGGGACGCCTGGGTGGCTCAGTTGGTTAAGCAGCTGCCTTTGGCTCAGGTCATGATCCCAGCGTCCTGGGATCGAGTTCCACATTGGGCTCCTTGCTCGGCAGGGAGCCTGCTTCTCCCTCTGCCTCTGCCTGCCACTCTGCCTGCCTGTGCTCGCTTGCTCTCTCTCCCTCTGTCTCTGACAAATAAATAAATAAAATCTTTAAAAAGAAAAAAAAAAAAAAAGACCCTGAGATCACAGCCTGAGCTGAAACCAAGAGTTGGAAGCTTAATCGACCAAGCCACCCAGGCACCCTCTCTTTCTATTTTTAACAATGTTTTCCAAATTTACTGTTATTAGAGAAAAATACATGTTATTATAGAAAATTGGGAGGTATGGGGGCACCTGGGGGGATCAGTCGGTTAAGCCTCTGCCTTTGGCTCAGGTCATGATCCCGGGGTCCTGGGATCGAGTCCCACATCGGGCTCCTTGCTCCGCAGGGAGCCTGCTTCTCCCTCACCCATTGCCATTCCCTGTTGCTCATATTCTCTGGTTCTCTCTATTTCTCTGTCAAATAAATAAATAAAGTCTTTAAAAAAAAAGAAAGAAAGAAAATTGGGAAATATAGAAAACTAGAAAGAAGAAAACCATCACTACCCAGAATCAGCCAATTTAATGATTGGTATATTTCCTTTAAATCTTTGATTCATATAGATTTTTTATGTTGTTGGGATGACATTATCCACATGTTTTTGTACATCCCACTTTTTTCACTTACTATTAAAGCAGAAACATTTCCCCAAATTATTGCATCTCTTCACAGCTGTTTTGGATAACTGCATAATGGTTGAAGGCACAACTATTCATAAGAATTAACTTTTCCTTCTTATTGGATAATTGAGACATGATAACAACAATAACTAACTTTATTAAGTTTGGGGGGGGGGGGGGCACATGGGTGGTGCAGTCGGTTGAGTGTCCAACTCTTGGTTTTGACTCAGGTCATGATCTCAGGGTTCGTGGGATTGAGCCCCAAGTCGGGCTCAACTCTGGGCACAGTGGAGCCTGCTTAAGACTCTCTCTCTCTCTCACCCTGTGCCCCACTTGTCCTCCCCAACCCCTCTAAAATAAACAAATAAATCTTTTTTTTTTAAGTTTTTGTTTTTTAAAATATGTATGCCAGGCACTGTTCTAAGTACGTTAATCCTTACAACTCTAGGAGGTAGAGTTTTCCATTTTTGTTGCGTTTTGTTTTACTTAACAAATGGGAACGTCAAGTCCAGAAAAAAATGGTCAGTGGTCACTGTCTCTAATTCTTCCCTCTCCCCTGCGCCACGTGGCCTAGCATTGCCATAGAGGAGGCTGAGTCTGTGTCCCTGGCCTCTGAGTTTGGGCTTAGCCAGAGGAAAGCTCACAAGCTTGACTGGACTTTCAAGTGTTAAGGGCACATGTACGGTTGAGCTTGACCTTTTAGGCCCCTGTGATTTACCATGAGAAAAATATGCCTCAACTAGCTCTGGTTCAAGGAAATTGAAGAAACACATGGAACAGACCTAAAACCAGCCTGCCCCAATCCCAGAGGAGTGCCACCAAGCTGTAGCTGACCCCCAGAGCAATGCATGAAGAAATAGATAATTGTTGTAAACCCCTGAACTATCATTATGCAGCAACAACTAATGTACGCTATCAGTTACCACAAAGGTCCTTCCCCTGGGTTCCATGAATATCTAATGTCAGCAATGACTCAAGCTTTTTATAAGAATTGAGCAATTTTTAGACTTCAGTAACTAGTCTTCATTGATAAGCAAAATGAATCCAATTGAAAAAGTTAGTTTTGCCTGGTTTAAGGTGATAATAAAACAAATTGCTCATCTCTATCATGAACTGCATACAGGTGAGAGAGGAAACGTTCATCCAGTTATACAAAAATCTAAACTCAGCAGTGGGTGATTTGGGAAGAAAACAAGAAGGAAATCACTTGCCTTAAAGTGGACCTTTTGCCTCCAGCCTTCCTGGCTCCTTACTCCAAGATTTCTGATGAAGACTGGCAGACAAGGGGTTAAGTGTTGGGGCTGAAGCCAGTCCTAGAGGCTGTTAAGGTGGGACAGAAAAAAAGACAGCCAGAAAGGAAGCAAACAGAAGATGAGGAAGAGAGAAAGGAAACAGGTTTTTATCAGGCCTTGGAGTTCAACCATGAACGCTAGGATTTTATCCTTTCACTAGGGTAGAAGTTGATTTTAGTCAGGTTTAGTTATCCTAATTTTCAAAGCACTGTTCATATTTTTATCATTTTCTGAGTCTTTAATAGTATTTCAAAATGGATCTGATGTGCAACCCCACTGTTGGCGCAGCAGTAACTAAAAACATTCGGACTCCATAGAATTGAAATTATTTTTAGCATGCCGAAAATTCCCCTGGTGCTACAAAGATAATGATAATCGTAATATTTGCAAAAGGAAGTGTTTGGTTGGGTTGTGTGTAAGAGAAACACACACACACACACACACACACACAGACCAGAAAGAATTCACTAAGAACCGAGAGGACACAGATTTATTTTTTCCCCTTGTATGAATCTACACAAAGAGTCTTTCTTCTTGCGATGGATCTTCTAATGTCAGTAGTGTCTTTATTAAGATTTTTCAGGCTACTGATGAAAGATATAGAGATGATTAATAAGTCTAGATTCATTCTATAAAGCTTTGTAGATGAGATTTGAAAGAAAACATGAATCTTATTCAAATGGCAAGCACGGTTAGTCAAAAGAATAAAGCCTTTTAAACAACTTTCTGGTGGCTTGTTTTACTCTTTATTAGAAGTTTTGTTTCCATAATAGGCAGAAACTTTTATCATTGTGGTAGTGTAGGAATAATTTTATTTCTTTTAAAGTCTCCTATATTCCTGGCAAAGTATTAGCTTTATTGAAATCACCACATAAAAATTTCTTTCTCAACTTGAAGGTATGATTCTTCCTTCATTTGGGAAAAATAACTGTTAAAAATTGTTTCTATTTGTAATAGATGGCTTTAAACATTTTTTAAAAGATTTGATTTATTTGTTTGGGAGAGAGAGCAAAGTGTGAGCAAGACAGAGGATTAGAGGGAGAGGGAGAAGCAGGCTCCCTGCTGAACACAAGCCCTTATCCGGGGCTCAATCCCAGAACCCCGGGATCATGACCTGAGCTCAAGGCAGAGGCTTAACCGACTGAACCACCCAGGCCCCCCTGTAACAGATTGCTCTGAACTCTGGTTCTAACATACCTGTTTCCTTTGGAAATGTTGGAACAATGAGTGAAAGAGATACGGGGTGTATGAGTATGTAATTAAAATATAGGCATATGCAAAACCATAGGTGGCTTCAACAATAGGGCATAGAGAAGGTTCTAGTAGAATGCATCATCCAGTTACCTACTCTTATTCCCTGAAGTGGATCGATCAGGAAACTAATGAAGCTTAAAGGCTCCACAGCACACCTGGGTCCCCTCCAAGGCAACGTCTCCACATGTTCATGTGTTGAGGTAAAATTTGCGAAAGTAATACATTTCACCCACAATTAGTTAAGTCTACTGTCTCTTTCCACTATGATTCCCTGTCCTTGTATTGGGTGGCACTGGAGATGGCCATGGCATTTTTGAAACCTGGCTAAGAGAGAGTGGGGCTAGTGGGAAATATTTGTATTTTATACCCAAGTTATTTCTTGTCATCCTGATGTAGGAATGGCTTTCAGGAGTACTTCCATCTCCTCCTGGCCTGAATGACCTGGATTCATGACATTTAGGGCCAGAGGCCAAAAATATTAATGTGCGCTGTCATGCCTAGAAACACCAGAAGTATGGGGTAGAGGAGAAAGCAACTTTGAAATACAGAAAGCCAGAAGTGGGTCTGTGGAAAACCTTCCAATCATGAGGTGAGTTGAATTACAAGTAGAAGACTTAGTTCTCAGTAGCCTCAAGTTGAAATGGAAGTTCTCTCCCATCAGCCGCAGACTTGGCGGCTCAGTGTATACAGTTACAAACTCGTTACACGGTGAAATTATATGTGTATATGAAACATGTCATATTTATTTTCAAATCTATGAAATATACTTTCATATGATATAGATTTCACTACATATATATCTCATATATATAATTTCACTGTATGAGTAAAATATATATGAAATCAATAGAAAAATATACCATGTATATGACATATATTTGAAATCAATAGAAATTACACTGATACAGGGGCGCCTGGGTGGCTCAGTGGGTTAAAGCCTCTGCCTTCAGCTCAGGTCATGATCCCAGGGTCCTGGGATCGAGCCCCACATAGGGCTCTCTGCTCAGCGGGGAGCCTGGCTCTTCCTCTCCCTCTGCCTCTCTCCCAGAGAGAGGAATTACAATTGAAGTATCCTTTTAGAGCCTAACAAAATCAATAATACATGAAGAGGAAGAAATAAATTTTGAAGAAGAGCAGTGAATAGGCCCTTGGATTGTTCGCTAATCCAGTTAATGAAAAAAAAAGTGAATCATATAAACACAGAAGAAAATGGAATTTCTTGTCATTTTGATAAGAAATACTGATAACAACAATGATTAACAGTAAACAAGGCCATCAGTGGTGATACATTGTTTAATGAGGGTCATCAGTTCAAAAAATGTTTAAGGTTAGCTCCTGTGTAAGGAAACTTGAATGCCCTGAAATCTGAGAGCTCATACATGCAAGAAACTTGATAGGTCTTCCAAGCTTGGCAACAGATTCTAAAAATTTAAGTGACATTTTTGGCAATGGATGTCATTTTCAACTTGAAAACGAACTGGGAAGCTCGAAATCCATTTCTATATTATCAATAATTTTTTAAAAATCAATCATGCTAGATAAAGGAAAGCCTTTCAGTTCCTGTTACAGAAAACATTACAAAAGCATTGTTGGGGCACCTGGGTGGCTCAGTCAGTTAAGCATCTACCTTCGGCTCAGGTCATGATCTCGAGGTCCTGGGATCAAGCCCCACATCAGGCCCCACACCAGGCTCCCTGCTTAGTGGGGGGGTCTGCTTCTCCCTCTCCCTCTGCCCCTTCTCCTCCACATGTGTGTGCGCATGTGTATGCTCTGTCAAATAAATAAATAAAACCTTAAAAAAAAAGCATTGTCATTTGAAGAGCTGATCAAAGGAAATGCAGCTAAAAAATGTAGGAAAAAATATCATAGAGGTGTGCCAGGGAGTTCATTAACATATGTTATTTTACCAGATTTTGTGATGCTTTTGGTATTTGCGAGCTTTTTTTGATATTTGTCATTTGTTGCAATCTTTTTTCTCATTCTAAATATGTATTTGACTTTTTATACTTAATCTTGAATTTGTCACATCATGTTCTTTTTTCTAAAAAAGGGCCCTCAAAATCATGTCTCAGGCCTACAAAATCTGGATCTGCCCCTATCTGCCCAACAGGCACAAGTCGGCCCAAGTGTATACATGTGTGTGCTCGTGAACACACACACACACACACACACATACACACACACACTGGCATCACCATTGCTACTTCCCCACATTTTTGGCAACAAGTTTGGCCCTCCTCTGCGGACACTAGGCCTCTGGGACACCATCTGATCCCCTGCGAGTTCTGGGGCATTGAGCCCTCCAAACAGGACTGGAGAAAACCTAAGAAGCCATTGCCACTCTAGAGAGACTGGTGCGAACAAAGACGGATTTGACCCAAGGGACCTCTAGGGAAGGCTCCTTGTTTTCAGCCATGGGTGCCTCAGGAGTTCTGAACTGTTTCTGGAGCATCTAGGGGAGTTGAGTTGGTTCAGCTCTCAAGAGGACCCTGGGATCTCTACAGCCCTCAGTGGATTCTCTAACAGCCTCCCCCTTCTAGCACCTTCTGGGCTTCTGAATACAGCCCAAGCGCCATGACTCCTCGGAGTAACAGCAGGTTCCCTGCCCTGAAACCATCTGAAGCTGGAGAATGAGTAGCAGCTTGGTGCCTGGGGAGCAGTGGTGGGGAGCTTGCCTTAGGCTCTTAGGGGACCCCATGAGTGGTTGCTTTGCAACAAGCTGGCACAAATCCCAGGTAATCCAAGGGCTGGTTTCTAAGATGGCTTTACATAGGAAATGCAACTCGAGGCAGTGAAATAGCTCTGTAAACACTTGCTACTTTGTCCTCCACCATGTGGGACGGGAGGCCCGGGAGTTACGCTGAGAAGGGGAGACATCCACCTCAGCGGCACTGGTGACTGAGCCAAGTTGAAGGCACAGGGTAGGCACACCACCAATGGATGTCTAACCTCATTTTGAAGGCCTGTGTGTTTCAGATCTCAGCTCTCTCCCCATCTACACAGGCCACACACGTCATATTAGCGTTTCCCCCTGAAATCCAATCCAGTGCGGGTAAGTTTCAGTTTCGCTGAAGATCTGGGGCGGCCAGGAGCTACCTGATCTACAACACACCTTGACAAAGCTTTTTTCCAACTTCTCAATTAAGGCAGGTCTCTCCCTACCTAGAAATTCTGGTACCAGCTGCTAAAATGATAACTGTTTCTCCATATGGCTTCCTAGATGAAATAGGAAAGAATACTGTTTTCCCACAGATGCAATGATGGATAGTGCTCTGTCCGGGCAACATACATCATTACAGTTTTCTGAATGAGATTTTTACTTTCATAAATCAACCTAAAACTTCACTTTCATATTTTCTCCCTACAAGCCGGTAAAGGAAATTTGAGACATATAGAAAATTTGAAAGAAAATTGAATTGGCATCATTTCACCACCCACATTACCCATTTTTCACATTTTTGCCAATTTTCTCCCAGACTTTTCATCCACCGAACTAGTTTTTATCTGTTTTTCAAGTGTAATTTTAACCACCCTGTGTATACATGTCTGTGTAATGCTTTTTAAACATAGACCCTAAAAATTTTCCGTGTTACCACCTAGACCTCAGACATACTGAAATGAGTGCATGACAGACCCTTAAGTACACAGTCCTTTACTGACTTCTGTGTTAGTTTTCTATCGCTGCTATAACAAATTAGCGCAAATAAAACAGCTTAAACCACATGGATTTGGGGCGCCTGGGGGGCTCAGGTAAGTGTCTGCCTTCGGCTCAGGTCATGATCCCAGGGTCCTGGAATTGATTTCCGCATCGGGCTCCCTGCTCAGCGGGGAGCCTGCTTCTCCTTCTCCTGCTCCCTCTGCTCATTCTCTCTCTGTCTCCCTCTCTCCCAAATAAATAAATAAAATCATAAAAAAAGAAAAAACCAAAACCAGAAACACATGGACTTACTATCTGACAACTCAGCAGTCCAACTTGGGTCTCACTAAGCTGAAGCCCAGAAGTCTGCAAGGCTGCGTTCCTTCTGGAGGCTCCAGAAAGAATATTTCCTTGCCCTCTGCAGCTTCTAAAAACCACCTGGATTCCTCAGTTTGTGGCCCTTCCTCCATCTTCAAAGCCAGCACCATGGCCTTTCTCTGTGCCTTTCTTCCGCTTCTACTTTTAAGGACATTCATGATTGTAGCAGGCCGCTCGATCATCTCCTCATGAGTAATCTTAAATCCACCCATGGCCTTAATCCAGCCCAGCCCCACGCCCCTCTGCCATGTCTGAGACATTCACAGGTCCCAGGAATTAGGACGTAGACCTCCTCGGCTGGCCATTATCCGGCCTACCATCCTTCTCCATTTCTCATTATTGGACCTGCAGGTTGTTTCTCATTTTTCACTATGAACTAGAACACCGAAATAAATGTTGTCTTTTAGTTTACTTTTCCCTTATTTGGTAAACCAATCTTTTCCAGCTATAAATCTTTCCTCTTGAAAGGAACAATTATAGAAGGTAAAGATATTCTGACCAGGTATACGGAATGCTGTGAGCATCGAAGCAGTACGTAGTACTGAGCAAAAATAACAATGAATTTCTAGTCCACAATCCACCAGCATTTACTGGCTGAGCTATTTTAGGCAAGTCACCTAATGAGTCTGAAAAATTTCTCAATCGGCAAAATGGGAAATAACAGTTATCCAGGCATTACTGCAGGGTCAAATGAGACGATGTAGACCGTGGAGCCACTGCGTTACTGGTGATCACAGTGGAAATTATTGTGATTAGGATAATAATCAATGTCATGTAATACACTGTAATACACAATGTAATACAGGAAAGCAGATCAGATAGCACATCCTTATTATAATTTTTAATATTTCTAGTGACAATACAGCTGACTCCTCAAGTCATTTATCTTGTCAGGATGGAGAAGGAAAAATTAGAAAAGTAATTTGGTTTAAGAATCACATTGAGAAAAAACACTTTTTTGAAATATTGATTATTATTTTGCTACTTCCCCTCCTCCTTCACTCCCTGCAGCCACCCTGGCCTCTGTGTCCCCAGCAGCCTTCTACTGCATGGCTTGCATACTTGCTACTTGCTTTTCCAGCAATCTGCTGCCCCACACATCCACTTGTCTTTACCCTTCTTCTCCTTCTGTTCTTTGTTCAAACATCTCTGCAAACATCGCTTCTGGGGACTGACCTCTATAAAAATCGTCCTATTCCCGTGAACACTGGTGTTCCCTACCCACTTCCTTTCTTTCATCTTTCCCTATATCACCACTGGAATGTAAATTTCAGGCGAACAGAGATTTCTGTCCTATTTTATTTGCTGCATTGTGCCCAGTGCCCAAGATGGTGTCTTGGGTGTCTAGTATATATTATGGACTCAAAAATTTTGATAAATGATCGAAATGATTTTAATGCAGTCCGAGCACTTTATCCATCGGGTGTTGGAAAAAACTGACACGAAGACTCTTTTTAGTAGTCATTTTCTCCGTTAAGACATACTCTTCACACATCTGGACAGCCACAGGCTCCGAGCGAAAAGCAAACAAACACAAGAGGGAATACATATTTATGACGTCTATATTGAAAAAGCAGATGGCTGTTGCCTTAACTCTGATTCTTTTTTTTTTTTCCTTTTGAGATTTTTAATCATTTATTTATTTGAGAGCGAGAGCATGACTGGGGTGAGGGTTGGAGGGTGGTTGGAGAAGCAGACTCCCCACTCAGTGGGGATCCCGAAGTAGGGCTCGATCCCAGGACACCCGGATCATGACCTGAGGCGAAGTCAGCTGCTTAATCAATTAAACCACCCATGCGCCCCTGCCTTTACTCTGATTCTAAAAAGTGAAATAGAAACGCCCACGTTGTGTAGTTTACAGGGACCGGGTTTGGACCAAGAGCCAAGAGGAAAGGCATAAATGAAGACCTCCACATAAAGACGAATCCAGGGGGATGCGCCACAGGACCTGCAAGGTTATCCGTGTGGCCTTGGGTTCAGAGCTGTCGTCACCATGAAGCACACCTCAGTTTAATGTTGAAAAGTGGAAATCAAGAGAAGTTGGTACTCGCTCTGCTGGTTCAGTGGAAATCGACAGAGACGGAGACCTGATACAACTTGGGGAAGCCCATGTTAGCGACCAATGCCATGCTAAGCGCAGTAACTTTATTCATCTTCATGAAATTTCCAGGAACAAATTTCAACTGTCCCTCACGCATGAGCCATATGGACTCAGCACCGCCCCACTCTGGCTCAGACACACTGTGTATTTACACTCGTGTATTTATAGCTCTTCTCTAATTGTATTCCCCTAAGAAAAAGAGAAGAGGGGCTAGCTCCCCGCTTCCTGGCGGCTCTCTCAGCTTCCCCTTCCTGCCCGTCCTTCTTCTCCAGCCCCATGTTATTGCTCTCAGAGCAAGTTTTCCAAACATCAAGACAGATAAAGATCTGAGGACCGTAACTCTTTTATACTCCTTCAGGACAATTTCTTTTTTGTCTTGGATCCTGTATCCCTAACAGTGAAACTGTGCCAAGAAGCTCTTTCAAAAGTAAAGCCAAGATCTATCCCTGAGCGACTAGCGGCAGATAAACGGCTTTCAGTTTAATCCTAAGAAGAATGAGCAAATGGACACCGATCCTTGGTTTAGCGTTTCATTAACGTAATCCCTTTCCCGTGTGGTGATACTCCTCCGTGACTTATTTGTGAGTGTGTGTGAGTGATTGTGTCAGGGGGGTAGATGTATTTATTCTCCTGGGACATGAGGCTTTGGGTTCTGGGGGTATGTAAGGACTTTTAGAAAATCTATGTGAATGTCCAACTGAAAGAGATCTCATGTCATGCCTAGCTTTGGCTGGTCACTCACAAAGATCCTCTCCTTCAACCCAAATGGTAAGCCAGATGCCAGGGAAATGGCGGGGGGGGGGGGGAGTTACTCCAGGTGCTTTTGGCCCAAGCCTATTTCACGGCATCTCGGTCCTACATACCAACACAGTACCGGCTTTAAGGTAAGTGTAGACACAAAGGATCAGCTTGAGGTCAATGGCAGCTCAGGAGATCTGATTTGGACTTGGGTTAACTACTGGTGGGGAGAAGGTGGCCAGTTCCAAGAGAGTTCTCAAACCCAATGTCAGTCTGTATGTTGGGCAGTGTATGTGGAGCCCAGAATATGGAACTGGGAATCAGGGTCACAACTGTCCAGTTTAAAGAATGTAGATGTGAGACTCCTTTAGCAGGTCCAAACCAAGGCCAGTGAGACCAGGGGCCATGTATGGGACAGTTAGTCAATATTTCCGTTTAAGCATAGAATGTAGAAGACTCACAACATCAGATATTTGGAAAATGGGTTTGATTCTTCTCTAAATGATGTAATTAGCTTGAAGGGAGGATGAGTGGAAGCGAATGATTCCAGGAAATGCCAAGGATTCGCCATAGATTACTGATGAATTCCTGGAAATTCTAGAAAGTTTATTTTAATGTTGACAACTAAAGAGAGAGCATTTCTTAATTTAGGGCCTACATCTCTCCCCCCACCCCCCGGGTTCCCGGTATGTGGGCCAAGTTGTGTGTTGCAGAAAGGATGGTTTAGGCAATAAAGGATTCACAGGAAGTAAAAATCGTCCACACAAATTCTGAGAGGAAGAACTGAGTCGGGCATCTTTCCAGTGAGTATGGGCTACAGAGAGATGGAGAAATCCTGAAAGCTATGAAGAATGAGATACAATGATTAAGGAACACAAAGGAGGTGAAGAATTACCCTTCCCCTGTCCAGTTAGTCTGACTTCTTTTGGCCTCTCATAAAGAAGCAACAAATCCTGGTTATTAGCGCTTTCCGGAAGATGAGCATTTTTTCCCATGAAATTCTTCTATGTTATGCAAAAGTCCCCAGAAAAGAAAAATGATATACTTTCATGGGCTTTATGTCAAAGGATTCAGAGTCCAGTAAAAATATTTTCAGATTTCAGAGCTCCCAATAACATTCCAGATTTATCTCAGACATCCAAGGCTAAAACTTTATATATAGAAAAAGTTATAGGAGTTGCCCAGCAATTCGCAATTTTTAAGAGACTTTACTTAGTCAACTTCTTTTATTATAAGGACGCAGGTTGAATTTACTGTGAGGCCACGCGTGGATGGTGCTAGAAAGCCAACACTGTCAGGAGAGAAAAGCTCTAGCGATGTCCCCCCATGTGCAAGGGGGCGAGCCCACCAATGGTAGACATTGCTAGTAAAAAGAATCCTTGTTGATCCATACTTGCGTAGCTTGTTGGCACAAATACCATTTTTTAGTGTGGAATGCTGTTAGCTGGGCTGCCTCCAGCCCGCCCTTCTCGCACCCTCAAACTAAGGGCTTTCTTCAACTGCTCAAACTCATCCCGTTTCATTCCTGGCTTGAAGGACCCTCATACAATGGAAGGTTTGGGGGCTTTTCATATTCTGTCACTCCTGCCCTATGGCCTAGCTGTCATTTGGGGAAACCGGAAGTGGCAGAACTGGGGACCTTGTCTCAGAATGAATTTCAAATTGGGGCCCAAAACCCACAGAGGACCTCCACAAAAATAATTTTAAAAACAAACTTTAAAAAAAAAAAATCTAGAAAATTCTTATAGCATCTGCCCCCAAGGCAGTGGGTGAGGGCTTGCGTCCTGTGTCTTGCTGCGGGTGTCTGTCGGTTCCTCCGTTCTGGGTTGGCTGGTTGGGCCGCAGCCTCAGATGTCTGAGAGAGTCAAGGAAAGTTTGAACTTGCAATTTGTCTGTGTTTTCGATCCTGCAAGGGTGTGAGCCAGGCCTTTTCTAGCCCTGTCCATCTCCAAGAAGAAAGTGGAAGTCCCCTCCCGGGGCTCTGGGTCTCTGTCTCTAGGCAGTCAAGTTGGGGGGCGGGGCACGAGCTCTGGCTCCGGCCCCCCAGCTGTGGCGTGCTGCCGGGACAGGGCGGCTGCTCAGTGCAGAGGTCTGCTGCTTTTTGCTGAATTTTCATTCGAAAAAATTCTCTTTTTCCCCCGCCTTCCCGGGGCCAGCCGCATCACCTGGGATCATGTTGGAAATTCACATTTTCTGGCTTCGCCGGCCTAGATAGAGAACCTGCAATTCTGGGGGCGGGTGGAGCGATCAGTGTTTTCTCCAGCCCCTCTGGGGGGTTCAGCTTGGGCACCAGGCGCCTTAGAGAAATTGATCTGCAACTACGTCTTTCTGGCTCTTTCAGAACAATTGCTGTAGCTTTTGCTGAGCACTAAAAAAGTCCAGGAAGTGGGGAGCCCCGCTCCAGGTGAGCTTTCCGCTGCGGTCCTGATTTCTCCCGCCTGGACACACCTTGGACTTTCTAAAGCACCTCAATTTCCCCTCAGAATTTCCCACTTCAGGCAGAACCGAGTAAAGTGCTAAATAAATACATATGTATATATATAAATAAATAAAATTAAAAATGAATCAAATAAAAATATAAATAAATTTTAAAAAGATAAAAGATAAATACATTTTTAAAAATGGACTTTTAAAATCTTATTCAGTGGTTCTCAGCTTTTCAACCTTGGCTGCAGACTGGAATCACCTGGGAGTTCTCAAAAAAAAAAAAAGGAAAGAAAAGAAAAAAAAAAAAAAAAGCCCAGATCAGGCCAATGACATCAGAGAAGGGGGGCAGGATGCAGCTCTTTGCTGCACTGGTTGTTTTTTTAATGTCCCCATGTAATCCCGTGAGCTGAATATCTCTAAGCAATGCTCTGGCCTTGGCTTCATGGAGACATTCTGCCTTAATTTTTGTTATAAAATAAACTTCACCCCAGTGTTGACTTTTCTGGGGGAGCAAGACATTTCTCCCCTCTGAGCATCCTGTCCGCACGTGGCAGGGAAAGCCAGCAGGGGTGGGTGTGTTCCTCCTGGGCACAGGGACCTGGAGCTACCTGCTGCCTGAAATTCAGTCTTGCTCCCGCCCCCAGCAAAGGGTCTGCAAGATCCCTGAGCTGAGAGGGTGGGTCCTCCAACATGTTGTCTCTGGGTTTCAAGAAAATCCATGGGCTCCATTAACTGCTCATTGCCCTGGATATCCTGTCACCGAGAGGTGGGGAGAAGGTTCTGACAAGTAAGGCGTTTCCTGGAAAATGAGTTTTCACCTTTAATAAACGTCGGTGTTTTGCACTGGTGGTGAAACTAAGTATGGTTTCTGCTCAACTTTGGAGCGCAAAAGCAGCTCTCCTGTCAAAGAGTAGACTTGCAGACCTTTCTAGAAGCCGTGACCCTTGAGCAAGCTCTCCAGGCCCTTCCCCCTGCCACCAGTGCCTGGTGCATGCACACAAAGACGCGTGGACCAGGCTCAGCACTGATCCAGCTTGGGCGCTGAGGCCACGGAGGCCTCCCCCACCCCGTCCTATAAGTGCCTCCGTGTCGTGCACTGCTCCAGCCTCAACACGCAAATACTCCTCTGTGGCCTCCAGAGCCGGCAGGACTGTAGCTGTATTCCCCGCTGCGGCCCCATCAGCCCACCCTCCTCTCCCGCCATCATCTGCTCTTCTGCAGGGGGACCACCCAGTGTACTGGCCAGAGCGCGGGCTGGTCCCCTCCCCGCTCTGCAGCCTTGCCATCCTGGCCTCCTGGAGCTCGGTCATTTGGTCCTGTGAGGCACTTTCCACCTCTGTCTCCCATGGTCTGCTTTGCCCGTGGCCTCCTCCTGGGGCTCCCTCTCCCACATTTTAAATGGCCACATTTAAAAAATATATATATATGTAGGGGCGCCTGGGTGGCTCAGTCAGTTAAGCGTCTGCCTTTGGCTCAGGTCATGATCCCCGGGTCCTGGGATGGAGCCCTGCATCGGGCTCCCTCTTCAACAGGAAGCCTGCTGCTCCTCTCCCATTCCCCCTGCTTGTGTTTCCTCTCTCTGTGTCAAATAAATAAATAAAAACTTAAAAAAAATTTTTTTTAATTTAAAAAAAAGTATAAGAAGATGATGAGGTTCGTTGTTTTTTTTAAAAGATTTTATTTATTTATTTGACAGACAGAGATTACAAGTACACAGAGAGGCAGGCAGAGAGAGAGGAAGGGAAGCAGGTTCCCCACTGAGCAGAGAGCCCAATGCGGGGCTCGATCCCAGGACCCTGGGATCATGACCTGAGCCGAAGGCAGAGGCTTTAACCCACTGAGCCACTCAGGTGGCCCAAGAAGATGATGAGGTTAGTTTTAATAATACATTTTATTGAAGCGGATAGATGCAAAATATCGTCATTTCAATGTATAATCTATAAAAATTATTGAGGTATCTGCTAGTCTTTCATTTACTTATTTATTTTGTATGAAGTCTTCGGAATTTGGTGTGAATGTTAACATCTCTTGCACATCTCCGTTCCGAGAGGCCACATTTCAAGTGCCCCGTAGCCACAGTGTGGCTTATGGCTGTCATGGTGGAAAGGAGCGTAGCCACGGAAGCAGTGGCCCCTGGAAGGAGGTCAACCTTTCCTTTAGGCCTCAGGGCAGTGAGAGGATGCCAGGTCTCTCCCCTGACAGTCCAAGAGGCCTGTGAGAAGGAGAATAGGCCAAAGGAAAAGATTGCCACTAGCCTGCAAGGAGCTTGCCCCCCGCCCCCCGCCCCCAACCCAACAGCAGCTTGCCCTGAGGAAGGGGGAGGGTCACGGGCGGGGGCCAGGACATCCTGATGGTGTCTCGAAACCAGAAAGGGTAGAGCCGAGACTTCAGGGGTTCGAGACAAATGCAGCAAAGCAAGCTATTCTAATGGACTGACCCCCTTGAAGCTGATTTATTTGCTACTGCTGACTTTCATTACCTGTATTATGGGGTCAGAACTTTTCAGGTACTGCAGATAAAGGAGCAGACCAACAATTTATGTGTGGCCATTAATCTCAGCTTCATGGCAAGGCAAAAGGGAAAAACAGACAAGTTCCTCCTCTTAAATAAATACAGCCTTTACAAATCCAATTTGAAGCAGTAAGTGAAGGTCTCCAAGAACAAGTAATTTGAGTATCAAAAGCAGCACGAAAGCCAGAGGGGGTCAGGCAGACCCCGAACCTGAACCTGTTATATGGACGGGGCAAGAATGTTCAACTCTTTGAAGATGGAATTTTCTGGAAAATGCAAGGGCAAAGCCTGAGCCGATACCGCCAAAGGAAGTCATTTAAGGAAAAGGCTGTCAGTCTGCAGTCTTTGTATACCTCCCTGTGTTTCCTTCCTGACAAGTAGCCATACCACACGGGAGGGGGGGAGCCAGAGAAAGCCAGAAGCAAACAGAGCAGCCTGTCACCAGCTCGGAAGGCAGTGAATGTCACACATCACTGATCTGGGGACTGGCCATGGGGGTAAGGGAACCCCTGATCAAAAAATTCTTTTTTCAGGTCCAAGGATGGATGAAGGTACTGTTTGGCCCTGCAGAAGGGTAATAGTAAAACCCTTGACCTACACTATTCCTCGGCTCAGCTTTCTAGATTTATTTGGGCACAGATAAATTCTTAGACGAAGGCAAAATGAAATACATACAAATCGACCATTTAGGTTGTTTTATTATTTAAGAAAATTCAACCAGTAATTACAAGGGCACTGTCCTAGGCCCTGGCTAATCCTTTTGTGTTTCTGCTAATAAATACAAAACAGCTTCACCAAAGAGTTACCAAAGCAGGGAATGGGGGAGGCTGGGTGGCTCAGTGGGTTAAAGCCTCTGCCTTCAGCTCAGGTCAGGATCCTGGGGTCCTGGGATCAAGCCCCGCTTCGGGCTCTCTGCTCAGCGGGGAGCCTGTTTCTCCTTCTCTCTCTGCCACTCCCTCCTCACCCCAAACCTCATGCTCTCTCTTTCTCAAATAAATAATTTTTTTTTTAAAGCATGGAAGGATTCTGGGCACTTTTAGCGAAGGAGACTATTTTTCAAATAAGCTTTTCACTTACGTTCTCACTCGGTCACTTTAATATTTCAAACCCAAATAAAATGGAAGAACCCAAAGATCTGAGATCTGAATGATTGAGATCAACACTATCAGTCTCTCCCAAGCAGCCGTGTCCTTGACAGCTGGCCCTTTAGAGGAAACAGTGGCCCACAGTGCCAATAGCGCCCAAATACCACCAGTACGACAACGAGACCAACGTGCCTTCTAATATCTTCAAAAAGCGAAACGCCTTTTATCTTAGTAAAATCCACTTAAACGCATGCCAGGTGATTGAAAACACACAGCTAAGAAAAGGAATTGTGTTAAAGAAGCCAGAAGACGAAAAGCCCAATGGACCTTTTGGGACGATTGGTTACTTTTTCAACACAACCATGAAAAGACCTTTCCGTTTTTGGAGTGGAAAGAACCCAAAAAGACTCCTTTGTGTAAAACGGCTCATGTCAGAACTCAGCGCGGGACCCCAGCTGTTCAAATATTTTATTGCCAACAGATTTTCCCAAGCAAGTTTGGGTCCCTTCCCGGAGGTGAGGGTCTGTCCGTCTGGCCTGGCTTTGTTGTCAGAACTCGCTGGGGGTGTAGACTTTTCCAGATTGCTGTGAAATTGCCACCGCTCCAACACGCGTGTTTGTGGCTGATGCTTAGCGCCGAGTGGGTTCTGTTTTTATTCCTCCCTCATCAATCTGGGAAAACCAGTTACCTTTCCCCCTTCGCGCTAGTTGCTGGTGGGCCGGTTGCTGGAAAACCCACTGTATTCTGGGGCTTTCATTGCGTGCCAGAAACGCTTTACCAGGTACAGTGGAGGCCACAAATGTTATTTACGTGTTCAGATTCCCCTTTTAATTAATGTTGTGGAAAAGCTTTTCTGGAGCTCTGGTTCCCCGGAGGGACGTTAATAGTATAGGTTGAAGAGAGAAAAAAAAAAAACAAAAACTGCGAGGGGGGCTCGATGAGAGGGTTCAAACAGCTGCCCTGAAGGACTGAGATGCCACAAGAAGCTCATACGCCGGCTGTTCTGGACTCTTTTCAAAATGTAATTTCCAAAATGTTAAAAACATGCTTCCGGTCAAAGACTTTCTGCTCTTCCTTAATGACGGGATCAATGAGACAGTCAAGGTATTGCAAGGAGCCCGGGAGGGACTGTGTATTTTGAAGGCATTAAAAAAGAAGGATGTTTTTTTGTGTTGTTTTTGTTTTTGTTTTTGTTTTTAAAAAAAGAAGGATGTTTGAATGCGTTCGCCAGGTTGCACACGAAACGGTGCTGTGTCCTATGGGCCTATGCCACCGTGACCTTCGGAGTGATCTTTTCCACCAGCCAGAAGTGATTTGCATGCCTTCCAGACAAAACTCACACGTGAACACATAACTTCACGGAGTCCGGGCTTCCTGTGTAACAAATAGTAAGTAGCAAGTCAAACAAAGATACCTTCTGTAGCCAGTTGTGTGGTCCTGGGCTGGGCTCTTTGAAAAGGGCACCGCGATGACATTGAAAGGAGATCCTGACCGCGCCTGGCCTTTTTGCTGAGACTTGGATCATTTTTCTTAACGCTTTACACATTATTTCTCTCCTGCATCGATGCAGAATCAAGAATCAAGATGGTGGGAAGAATGTGCTGGCAAGTTAGTTTTCACGATGTGAGAGTTTCCAACACACCCCAGAAATGTGAAGAATTTAGATGGGTTTGGGGGGTGGTGAGGATAGGAGGCTTTGGGGAAAGGAGAATGAGGCAAACCGGAACAACAAAAGTAAATGGCTTAAAAACAAAACAAAACAAAACACATAACTATAGGCTTAATGTACCCTAACAGAGAAACCAATCAGCTGGTTTGGAAGCAGCTCATGACCTGCATTTTTGACTTTAAATTACACACTTTGTGAGTTTTTTCATAGAGAAGAGCCACTTAGATTATCCCATGTAAATTACACAAGGCTGAAAATGTTAATTTTCACTGGGCCAGGGATCAATTGGCAGGAAAGAGAACAACAGAAACCCAAGTGAAAGGCTGAGGTTTGGAGCCTGGCCCCCCTGGGCTGGTCTCTGGGGGCCGGGGGCCTGGGGGGGGCGGGGGGTGCTGCCGGGAAGAAAGGGGGAGAGGAGTGAGTCAGAGGCTGCGACCTCTTGGGGGGAGGAATGTGGTCTGGAACAGGGCTGCAGCTGTAGGAAGGGTTCAGGAAAAGGAGGAGCCCCTTGGTGTGGAGACAGTGGGCTCAACAGGCAGGAAGTTCAGGGAGAAGAGAGCTGTCTCCCCATAGAGACGAAGACACAGCAGATGTACCTGGTAGCCAAGGGTGGGACCTGCCCACCAAGAAGAGACTCAACCCTGGAAGCCTACCCAGCTTGGGGTGGGTTACACGGGGACTGGGACAGGATACTCCCCGCTTGACCGTCACTTCCTGGCCGCTCGACTTGCAACTCCCAAGAGTTTCCCAAACTTGTCCGCACACTCCGATCACAATCACAGTTGTTCACATTGCAAACTTTGACCATGGGCCCCAGGAGTTTTCAAAACTCCGCAGGGGATTATGAGGCCCTGGAAGTTCAAGGATGTGTGCTCTAACCCTTGCTGCTGGAGCTGTGGTCTCCCAGCCGCTAGGAAACCTGCATCGTGTGCGGGCTTACTCCAATTACGCGGTCCGGGCTAAACCCTCCTTGTACTGAATCAGAGCCTGCATTTTAACAGGTCATTCGCAGGAGGTTTGGGAAGACCTACCTGCTTCAAAACGGACTCAGCGTGGCCTCTCTGTGAGGAGAGACCCTAGGATCAATTCCCATATTTTAGCCCAAAGAAGAGACACCTTCTCCCTTCCTTTACCTCTTCATCTAGAAACATCGCTAGCGGTGGAAGGAAGTGCAGACCTTCTTTTGTAGAAAGCAAGAATGCGTCACCAGAGCTAGACTTTTTTGTAATTCAAATGCACAGTGTGCTAAGAGACAGCGTGGTCACCTATCAAAACTCCCAGCAACTTAAGGAAAAACAGATTAAAGCAAAAGCCTCCAAAAAACCACTTTTGTCTTTTCCCAGGAAAAGCTTTTAGGTTGAAGGCAAAGGACATTCCATCATTCGTTTGTCTATGAATAAGCCAGCGTCCATAAAAAGACCTCTGATTTCTTCACGTTTTAAACAGATTTTATAGGAGAAAGGATTTAGGGTGGGATTAAGTAATGAGAAACGTTTTTATTTGTCTTCCTGTGTGTAGAAGAGCTAACATCCAGATATTCTAGATGTGAAGATGTAAGGTTAAAATTTATTGACAAAGATCTTACACTGAATCGGAGAAGGCATGTTTATTTCTCTCGAACCCCTCCCCCGCAACACACACAGAGCTGAGACTGTAAAGTCTATTTCTTATAAAGAAGTTAAATTGTGAGGGTGTGGAATAAGGGAATGGCACCAAATGCTAGCCTGAATCCACAGGAAGGAAGGAAGAAAGAAATCCAAAAATGGTAAATAAGGTTAATATAACAAATTCTGTAAATATATGCTTGCTCTCCTTTCTTCTCTCAGCTTCTTTAGAAGACATAAGGTTATATGAAGCAATAATTGTAACAATGTATTGTTTTAGTTTCTAACATATATAGACATGATATATAGAGCAGTAATGGCACACATTACTGGAGTAAGGAATGGGGCTGTATAGGAATAAAGTTTGTATATCTTACTGGGATTAAATTAGTATATTTGAAGCAGATTATGATAAGATATATTTTGTAAATCTTAGAGCAACCACTAAGATAAAAAGAGAGAGAGAGATGGTAAAAATGTGATTAAAAGAATTAAAATTATATACTAGAAAATATCTCCTTACTGCAACAGAATGTAGTAAAGGTAGAAGACAGGAACAGAAAATATCTGAGACGTTTGGAGAACAAAACAAAATGGCGGACACAAATCTAACCGTATTGATAATGACTATAATGGCTTAGACAATGCAGTCAAAAGGCAGTTATTGTCAGATGAGACCAAGAAAACAAGATCTAACTCTATGCTGTCCACAAGAGACACATTTTAGATTCAAAATGTGATGGTACGTCAACGTGTAAGGATGGGGGTAGTGTCGGGGGTGGACGAGTACACATGTCATCTCCTGTGTGTTAGGCACCAAGGTACAGTGACTTTTTGCCTTAACTATGGATCTTTCGTTACAAAAGACTCAAGCCCTCTCGTATCGGAACAACTTCAGCAACTCCAGTGAGCATCCCGGATGATTCAAATACCTTCCTTCTCTACTCGGTTCAAAGAAGAGAGCAAAAAGATGAAGCTATAAACCATCAGATTATAATTTTCGAAACGCTAAAAACAAAGCGTACATACTCATAGTGAATAAACATGTTTCAGCCAGCAGGATGGTGTAGCTGGTCCAAAAGAGGATACCAAAGATGGGTGTATTTATAGTCTCTGAAAGAAAGAATGCCAGACGAAGATCTCCATATTAGAGACACATGGTTAATATCTGACGGAGAACTTTTCTGTTAGAAACCATTGACATCTCCACTTGACAAAAACCTTTTTCAGTTGACCAACTTTCTACAAGTTACCACTTAATTTGGTCAAGACTTGGGTCTAATCAAATAAATAATAAGTCAAGCAAAGTTGCCTACATTTGCTGCCCCTTAGGTGGGCCTGTAGGTAATGTTCTAGCAGCCTTGAAAGGGCACACTGTAATCTTTCTGTGTTCTATGTTTTGGAAATTGTTTCTTAACAAAAGTAGATTCAATTGTGAAACCCGGTTTAATATAACAACAACAATCACATGGCTAAGATTTACTGCTGGTTTCTTTCCGGGCGCTCTGCTGCGCGCTTTGTATCCTTTATTTCATTTCCTTCTCCCTGCAATGCTAAGGGATGCATGGATAATGGATGATAATCTCCATTTTTTGAATGAGAAAATTAAGGCTCAGATAAACTAAGTAGGTTCCCCCAGATCACATATCCGGTAACAGGTGTAGATAGAATTTGCCCTTGTGGTTTCTTCATCTGAAAGCTTGTGTATCTCACAAGGTGGGTTTCTAATAGTGGCTGAAATATTATATATTGTTTAATATGTGTTTCTGGTTTAATTGAGCATTCAACCAATACAAGCAAAAAAAAAAAAAAAGAAAGAAAGAAAAAGAAAAAATAATAAATACTTCTAGAAGGCCTTTCCCTTTGTGCTTCTGTACAATTTCTCCCTCCCAGAAGTGGATTTTTCTCCTGACCCAGACTCTTCTTCACCTCCCCTAGGTATGTGAAGTCACATAATGACTATCACTCTGCAAGACTGCACAAGTTAAGACCAAGTCTGGACACTAATCTTTCTTCTTTATCACAAAGTACTGGCAGTAGAAATGTACTGGCTCTTGTCACAGGGGTTAATTCCATCTCTAGTCCACCTAGACAGCTAAAAGAACTTCATGAACAACTATCATTCTCTACATCAGTTGAGAACATCCGGTGAGCATGAGCTAAAACATTTATTTATACAGATGGAAGACCAGATAGGCTAAGCAAGCCCAAGGTCACAGAGCAAAGCCTTGGAAGAATGCAGACAAGCTGGCCAACTTTTTTAGCTGAAACTCAGAGTTCTAACTACAGGATGATCCTTCATGAAAGAGTTTTCTTTCATTCCAATGACTCCCTTCTTAAGGGAAAAAACGATGCCGAAAAGACAGCTGGTTATAGACGGGGGAGAGAAAATACTTCAGAAAAAAGAACGTCTGGAAACTGTCTGGCAGTGACAATTTTTCAGTGAATGATTTTTGTATTTCCACGTAAGTGACCGCATTCAGGAAGATATAATTTGCCAAACACCTGGCATGTGTCACATACTCTTGGCTATAAACAAAACAAAGCCGTCAGAACCCAGAGCCCATCTCTGATCCTGTGCTACAGCGGAGTTGAAGTTAGCGATCAAAACGATTCCATCCAGATGTCCTGTTCCAAAAACTACGCCCTCACAGCTCTCTTTCTGCTTAGGAGCTTGAATTGAATTGCCATCGTTGTCAGATTCAATCACGCCCCGGGGAGCACCTTAGTCAGGAGCCAAATGAACAGTCTGATAGTTTCCCCCTCGGGGTGCACCTTGCAGGAAAACCTGGGGTATGTGGCAATGGAATGGCAGGACAATGGCCAGCAAGGTCCTGGCCCCACCTGTTCTTTGTCCAAAGCGTCTAAGTGGGACTTGTCTGCGCTTGGATAACGTGCATTCCACCCACAGCCCCCAGCCAGGGGAAGGGAGGATGAAGAGGTGAGATATGCAGCACCATCAGAAGCTTCTCAATCAATCAGAGCTGTTGACATTGTGGGCCAAGGAACTGGTCTCTGTCCCAACCACTCGGCTCCACCGACGTCTGGTAAGAACAGCCACAGATAGCACTTGCGGAAATGGATGTGACTGTGCCCCAATAAAACTTTATTTACAAAAAAACGATGGCTGGCTGGATTTTGCCTACCAACTATAAATTTGCTCACCACTGAATTAGAGGAACAGGCAGCCAAACGTGACTTCACCTTGAACCTGGACTTCAGAAGTATGGACGGCAGGGTCTGAACTGGGAGGTTCTCGCCTTCTAATATGGAAAATGGGTGCTTTCAAAATCTTTTTTCACATTGAGGCTGATCTGCACCAACGGAACACATCCGTGTCATCTGTATCCAGATTACAAAGTAGAGAAATGCCATCCCCAGCCCCCCTCTCCACTGAAGTTCAACGCTGTGTGGCGAGACAGCCCCGTCGCGGTGTGTCCCAGCTACTCATTCAAGGGTCCTGCCACAGAGGGCTTCAGTGTATGGGGAGCATCACCCTACAGCTTGGGGACACCGCCCACGGCAGTTCCGGGCCTGGGTCCCCACTTCTGTCCCAGGCCTGAGGCTCTGCCGGCATTAAAAACCAAAATTCAACTGAGTATATTTTCAAGGTCTCATTGGCTTTATTCAACAATACATAAGTCAGGCGGCATCCTTTCCAGCAGATAGAAAGGAACTGCATGCAGCTGTACAAAATGGAAGCTTTCCCAGGCAGAAAGAGGTAAGAAAAGGAAGTTTCTAGCAAAAAGTGGATTGTTTCAGCCAAGGTCACCTTCCTGCAGGAGACAAAAAGGGTCTGCTGGGTGGATCCCTCACCAGCACTAACAGGTGGTTCCAGACTGGTTGAAAGGGCATTTCTGGGAGAGGCCACCACATCTGCTGCCGTCGGCCTCTAGAGGGACAGCTGCTGCCACCACCACCACCCCCCCCTGCCCCCGTGCCAGAGCCAGACAGAGGCAGCCAAGGAATGGGGCGCCAGAGTGAAGGGAGCACAGCCTGCCAGGTCAGGTGGCCCAGGGCAGTGAGTGCTGAGGACCTTGTAGGTGCTGGGTGCCCCCCCAGCCCCCGACACTCAGTGGGGTGCGGGGGAGCTCTGGGAGCGGCCATCTTGAGCCTCTCTGAATTGCCCTGGGCATCATTCTTCCGCTGTCTTGGAAGCAGCTCCCAGCTTCTGGAGAGAAGGCTGACTCACACTGACCTTATCTAGGTCGCCTGGGAACGCCCTTCACATTCCCCTTTGCTACAGTATGGATAAGCTGACAATTTCCCCAGTCTTTAGGTTCTGCTTCCTTTTCGTGTAACAATTCTGTCTTGAAGTCCTTTCCCTCTTCCGGTGGGGTGCTGTGAGTGGTGTCAGGAGGAGCCCAGCAGTGCCTTCGACGCCTGCCTCACAGATAGCTTCAGCCGCCTCTCTGCTGGCGTCGCTGGCAAGGTCTGCCCTCCACGCAACACTCGAACATGAACACACTCAGCCACGTTTTCGGCTGCTTTATAACAAGAGAGCCTTTCCTCCGGTTTCCAATAACACGCTCCTCATTTCTGGCCAAGACGCCATCAGCCTTTCCCATCCATATTCCTGCTGCCGCTCTGTTCTGGGTTTGGGGTTCTCCAAGTCTGAAGCTTTCTGCACACTGCTCCTCTTTCCTTTCCGGGTGCTCAGCACTGCCCCAAAATGGCCCATTCCTGGCCATCCATGCTCTCTCTAGCAGGCCACACTATGCTCTGCCAGCCTCTACCCATCATCCCATTCCAAAGCCACTTCCACATTTTAAAGTATTTACTACAGCAGCAACCCCATTTCTTGGGACCAATTTTGATCTTACTTCAAGCCGTCATAACAGAATGTCATAGACTGGGTGGCTTATAAACCACAGACGTTTATTTCTCATGGTTCTAGAGACTGGACATCTAAGAGCAAGGCACCGGTAGATCTGATGTCTGGAGAAGAAGGCCGGCTTCCTGGTTCATAGACAGCCGTCTTCTCGCGGTGTCCACCTGTGTAAGAAGGTGTGAGGGAGCTCACCAGGGTCTCTATTACAAGGGCATTAACACCAATCATGAAGGCTCCACCCTTATGACCTAATCACTTCTCAAAGCCCTTCAAATACTATCCCCTTCAACTACTACCATGTTGGGGACGAGGTTTCAACATGTGGATTTGAGGGGGACATGTTCAGTGTATAAAAACACAATTATGGGCCATTTGGGTATTTCTTTATGGTGAAGTGTCTCTTCAAGTCATTCGCCTATTGTTCTATCATGTTGTTTGTCCTTCTCTGACTCATTTAAGGAGGCGTTTTGGTTTGGGGTTTTTTGTTTGTTTGTTTGTTTTTTTAATCCTAGTTGTATTGCTATGTAACATGTTAGTTCAAACTTATCAGCTTGAAACAAGAAATATTTATTGACTCATATTTTCTGTGGGTCAGGAATTTGTGAACAGTAGACTGGGATAATTCTGGTTCAAGGTCTCTCAGGAAGTTGTAGACTGAGGTCAGCTGGAGCTGCAGTCATCTGAGGGCTTGACTGGGACTGGGAGCTCCACCTCCAAGATGGTGCACTCACTTGACTTGTAAGTCGGTGCTGACTGTTGGAATGGCACTTCAGCTCCTTTCTCACGTGGTCCTCTTCACAAAGGGCTGCTTGAAAACCCTTATGACATGGTGGTTGGCTTCTCTAAGAGTGAGCACTCTAAGAGAGCAAAGTAGTAGGCACAATCCCCTTTATGTGCTAACCTGAAGAGTCACATACGCTCACCTCCATCATATTCCATTGGTCACCCAGTCCAGCCCTGATTCAGTGTGGGAGGGGACTCACTACATAGGAGCATAAATGCCAGGAGAGGAGAATCACCGGGGGCCATCTTGGAAGTTGGATACCACAGGAGTCCTTTGTCATATCAAGTCATTTTTGGAGAAGGAAAAACGGAAAGACTGAGGAAGAGATCCTTTGGACTGTGCCTTCAGTCATGCTAAAATGCTTTTCCTTCTCATCTAACTGACCATGTAACCATTCTTCAAGACACATTTGAAGTCCCTGGTGCATCAGTTTCCCTGTGGCAACACGTTTATGTACTTGGACCCGCAGGGCGACTTGAAACACTATCTGCCAAGTGAGCGAGTTTTCAGGATCCCCACAGGCTGCTGGTCTCCTGTGATATTCTGTTTCACTGACTAAGTCATGGCTTAAATCCTGCCTTAGTTCTTTTTTAATTAAGATTTTAATCCTCTCTTAAAGCAAGCATCTTGCAGAGGGTGTCATGTTACAATTTGCTGTGACTCATTCATCCCTTAGTTATTAAAGGGTCACCCAAGAGATGGTTTTCAGGTTAGGGAGAGGCACAAAGCACCTGAGCTAAGGAGATGAGGAATTTCTCAGAGCTGGAACTATGGAGGGTCAAGAGAGGTGCCTCAGGAGGAAAACACAAGAAAGCACACCCTCTCAGAGTCATGGTAGTGCAGGGACTGCGCCTGACAGCGAGTGCCTCTTAAATTTTGTGCCTTGGGTGACTTACCGGCCTCACCCTAGCCCAGACCCTGGCTGGAAGCTCTAGGTGGCCACAGTGCCGTGTCTACTTTATCTGGGCCTGGCTCATGTACACACAATAATGGCAACCAATCCCAACAGGGACAACTTTAGGTCAAATGACATGCTATGGCCATTTTGGGGAGTAGCGATTTCCTGTGGTTCAACTAATTTGCTCATTGTCAGGTACTTTGCTCACATAATAACAATAATAAAAACTATTATTTTTAGAGAGAGGGACAGAGAGAGAAGTAGGGAGGGGAGGAGGGAGAGGAAGAGAGAGAATCTTGAGCAGGCTCCACATATAGCATGGAGCCCAGTGCAGGACTCGATCTCACACCCCTGAGATCATGACCTGGGCCAAAATCAAAAGTCAGACGCTTAATCGACTGAGCCACCTGGGTGCCCCCCACATAATTATTAAACCCTTTAACAACCTCTGCAAAATAGACATCCACCCCTGTTTCACAGTGAGGCTCATCAGAGCTACAAATCTTGCCCAAGTTCATATAGCGGTAAGAGGTAATGCCAGAATTCCCAAGTCAGTTGGCCTAAGTCACATGCCTAAGCTCATTCCCTCTTATCATGCTGCGTATTTCTACAGGAAGATGGAAATTGACAGCTATGGGTGTGGTGTAACTTGAGGCCATCTGAGAGGAGGCTTACTCTGTTACGTGAGCCATGACCTGTAGCGACCCACATTATGCAAACATATTAGTGCCATCTCTTAAGTGAAACATAGACATAAGTGATTGCATAAAATGGCATGGGCAGAGGGAGCTAAGAACAAGTCCTTAGGAATGACTGACTGCTGTTGAGAGAGATTTTACAGGTGAGGGAGAGCAGATCTGTTTACGGAGAGCTGAAAAATTTTTCACTAGAAAATTCTGTTTCAAGGCCAGTGAGGCAGTCTAGTCTGTCTCCATTTTCTGGGAAAAGAAAGGATTTTTTTTTTTTTTTATGTTTTAGATGAGGAAGTGATTTTATTGATAAACATGGCCATTTGTGAAATTCTGTTTCATGGTCTAAGAGTCATTACAAACTTTGGTCTGTGAGAAAAAGATGCCCTTTTTCAGTGGAATAATATCTTGCTTTTGAGAGTGAACCTTATGAGGGGTGTCTGGATGGCTCAGTTGGTTAAGCGTCTGCCTTCAGCTCAGGTCATGATCCCAGGCTCCTGGGATGGAGCCCCATGTTGGGCTCCCTACCCAGTGGGGAGTCTGATTCTCCCTCTCCCACTGACCCTCACCCCTGCCCATACTCTCACTTACGTGCTCTCTCTCTCACATGACTACATTAAAAAGTCTTAAAAAAAAAAAAAAAAAGAGAGAGAGACAGAGAGAGAGGGAGTGAACCATATGAAAGTATAGGTCAAAACTGCCAAATGTTGGCAATTTCATATGATACAACCCAATACAGCATCAAGGGAAGGTTTGGTAAACTTTTCCCACAAAGAGCCAGATCGTGAGTATTTTGGGCTTTACCAGCCATAAGGTCTCTGTTCCACTACTCCATCCTGCCACTGTAGCATGAAAGTAGTGACAGAAAATATGTAAAGGAATGGACATGGCTGTCTTCTAATAAAACTTTATTTATAAAAACAGATGGTTCGCTGGCTTTGACATGCAGGCCATGGTTTGCCAACCCCTTTCCTGGAGGCAGCATTCAAGTGTAATTTAGCATCTTTCTTTGCTCTTTAATGTTTTGAATTTTTTTTTAAGATTTTATTTATTTATTTGACAGAGAGAGATCACAAGTAGACAGAGAGGCAGGCAGAGAGAGAGGAGGAAGCAGGCTCCCGGCGGAGCAGAGAGCCCGATGTGGGGCTCGATCCCAGGACCCTGGGATCATGACCTGAGCCGAAAGCAGAGGCTTTAACCCACTGAGCCACCCAAGCGCCCCTAATGTTTTGAATTTTTTGTTCTGTGGTTTTGTTGTTGCTCATTGCTTTTGTTTTTGTTTTTTATAATTCTTTTAATGCTAAAATGATAAAGGTTAAAAAAAACCAACCCTAGATAGTGTCAAATGTCTTTGAACCTAAGAGAAATGGTTTGGCCATAGCTCACACATTTTTAGGAGGGCAGCTGTTTTTACTCTGTATTGATAGATGGAAGAGCCATCCGGTCTCATAATAAGTTCCAAGTTTCAATTTGGTATTTCCAAAATAGAACTTGTTGCTGGAACATCTCTATCTTTAAGCATTTGGAAGGGATGCTAAATAAATATCACGGGCCAGATATGTCACGTGTCCAATGCTGTTATTAGGTAACACATGAGACTCTTTGATTTATGTATTGAAGCATTTAATTGAGTGTGTGTGTGTGTGTGTGTGTGCATGTGCGCGCACGCAAGTAAGAATGCTGTGTATGGGGAATGACGGATGAAAGAATGAATGAATGAATGCATAATATGGCGTTACCTGAATGTACTAGAGAGTGTTGGCGTGTGTCTATTGATTCACACTGGCATTGTGATCACTGTCACAGGCTTGGATTTCAAGTCTGGTTTCCCCGGTGAACCTTGGGCAAATTTTTTGGCTCATCTCCTCACTCCTCTCTCACCCACAGAGAGGTTGGTTTAGGTCAGATGCCTCCAGGGGCCAGGCTGGTAATACGAGGAGGTAAGCACAATATAAAACAACAGATGTTCAGCTGATTGCACTATAATCTACTTTCTTATGCAGCCTTTATTTCAAGACTGCAAAAGAAAGTAGATTATAGTACAATTTTTAGAGCAATTTTCGGTTCACAGCAAAATGGAGAGGAAGGAGCAAAGATTTTCCATAGCCCCTACCCCACATATGCATAGCCTCCCCCAGTAGCAACGTCCCCCACCAGAGTGGGACATTTGTTACAAATGATGAATGTAGAGCGACACATCATTGTCACCCAGAGTCTGCAGTTCACCTTACAGCATTCTGGTTTACTCTTGGCGGTGTGCGTTCTAGGGGGTTGGACAAATGTGTAACAGACAAGCCTCCAACATCACAGTATCATAGTATCATAGTAGTTTCACTGCCCTAAAAATTCTCTACATCCCATTTATTCATCCTTTTCTCCCCCCCCCCCCAACCCCTGGCAATCACTGATCTTTTCACTGGCTCCCTAGTTTTGCCCTTTCCAGAATATCATATAGCTGGAATCCTAGAGTATGTAGCCTTTTCAGATTGGCTTCTCCTACTTAGTAATGTGCATTTAAGGTTCCTCCATGGTTTTTCCCAGGCTGAGAACTCATTTCTTTTTAAAGTCGAATGATATTCTATTGTCTGGACATACCACCATTGATGGATCCATTCACCTACGGAAGTCGAGTCCAAGTTTTGGCGATCATGAAGAAAGCTGTTATAAACATCTGTGTGCAAGTTTTTGTGCAGACATAAATTTTCAAGTCCTTTGGGTGAATTCCAAGGCACGTGATTGCTGGATCATATGGTAAGAGTATGCTTAATTTTGCAAGAAACTGTCAAACTGTTTTCCAAAGTGGCTGGACCATCTTGCATTTGCAGCAGCAATGAGTGAGAATTCCTGTCGCTCCACATGCTCGTCAGCGTATGGTGCTGTCAGTGTTCTCCATTTTGGCCATTCTCATAGGTGCGTGGTGGTATCTCACTGCTGTTTTAATCAGCATTTCCCTGATGACATATGATGTGGGGCACCTTTTTACTGACGCTGCCTTTTAGGGAATGATAAAAGATTCACAAAACTGCTGGCAAATTTCATCTTTCGTCCATGGGTTGACCCCAAGGACTAAAGTAGGCTTTCTTTACCTCTATTGATAGGTTTATGCCAGATAATTTTTTCTTGGGCAGCTGTCTTGTGCTTTATAAGATTTTTAAGCAGCACCCCAGGTTTCTACCCACTAGATTCCAGTAGCCCCAACCCCCACTCTCCAAGTAGTGGCAATAACATGTATCTATCTCCAGACACCTTCAAGTGCCAAGTGCCAGATACGTTGCCCATGGTCTCCCAGGAAGCAAAATTGCCCCCAGGTGAAAATCGTTGAGTTTCTGCGGTTACTATGGAAACATGGGTTTTGAGGCAGAGACTATTTCAGTGCTATTTAAAGTATGCTCCGTGGATCCACAGCACCAGTGCTACGGGGGAGCTTGTTAGAAATCCAAGTTCATGGGCCTACTGACTCAGACCCTGCAGGGATAGGGCCTAGGAATCAGCGTTTTAGCAGGCCATCAGGGTGAATGACGCCCAGCAGCACTGGGGTGGCTTCTTGGGGGACCATTTCAAGCTTCTGCCCTCCTGAATGGAGGTGATGACTAATGAGAACTGTCGGGGTTCTAACCGGTTAGGGTAGACAGCAAAATGCTGGAGGAAGATCAACAGAGGCATACTCCCTTCGGTTTTCCTCCATGAGAGGGGGAAAGAAGGGAGACGAAGCCTAGATTTTATCGGCATTTAATGAATGGCTTTTTTTTTAAATTTTTTTTTAATTTATTCATTTGTCAGAGAGAGAGGGAGAGGGAGCACAGGCAGAGTGGCAGGCAGAGGCAGAGGGAGAAGCAGGCTCCCTGCCGAGCAAGGAGCCCGATGCGGGACTCGATCCCAGGACGCTGGGATCATGACCCGAGTAGAAGGCAGCCGCTCAACCAACTGAGCCACCCAGGCATCCCTAATGAATGGCTTTAAGGATTTAAATAACACACATTTATTGGCCACCTCCAGGGTCGCTTAGCGCAGTTGGACCATATGTCTATCATAGGTAGATGCCGATCACAGTGGCTGCCCGGTCCCAAAGCGATCCCCTCCAGGGACTGTGGCGCCTCCACCTCCTCTGCTTCTGATGACAGATACTTGCGCTCCTTTCAGCGCCCTTCCCGCCATTCTCTGCACTAGAACATACTTCCACCTCCCCTCCCTCAACCAGGAGGGAGTTCAAGAGCCAAGCCAGACCTCTAGGGGAACCCGCCCGCGATCGTTCACACAAGATCGAGTAAGTGGGCTTGAGAAAAATGACTCTCATGGATAGAAAGAAGCAAAGGTAAAAACGGGCACAGCTGATGGGTTTTGAGCTGCTTCCAGTAGCTTCTATATTCTTCTAGGGGCTTGCGTGTGCGATAATAAGTGCCTCTTCTTTCTGCCTTGGGTTATTTGAGTCAGCTTTCTGTCACTCCCAACCACAAAGTGCTGACTAATACCCAGCTCAGCGATAGCCATCTGGCAAATACCATTGCCTGGCACCTACTAAGGCCTGTGATCTGGATTTAGGAATGTCTACTACCTCGTAGAATCATCCTAAGTCATGACTGTTTCTTGTGATTCACAGACTCTCACAGATATCACAGGGACATAAGGCTGAAAGAGGGACTTAGTGTTTTCATTTAATTAGAATTTGATTATGAAAAAAGTTCCCCCCTTTATTCTTGCCTCCACGCTGACTTACCAAAAAATAATTTCCATGTTGTTTAGATCTTTTTCGCTTAAAGGAGTAATCCCCATCAAGTAACCTGGAGTGCGTGTGAGCGTGCGTTGTAGGGACCCAGGGCAGGTTGCCCCCAAAATGGACCATTTGGCATAAAGACTATTTTGAGTTAAAAGTAATCAAAACCCAGCAGATGCAGGAAAAGTTCTCCGCCTCCCCCTGAACTGCCTAAATTTACATTGGAAAGGAAGAGAGCTATTAACAGAGACTCCCTTTTACCTAAGAACCTTATCTGCATAACAGCGCAACCTTGTTTTTCCAAACCTCTCCTTTCACCTTCCTGCTAACAAGCAGTCTCCCCTCTGTGTCCTCGGGCCCCTCCGCCTGAGCTCAGGAGGTCCGACAAGCCTCACGTTGCTTCCCTGTCTTCAGAATTTCCATCTGTGTGGAGTCCCTGTAGGTCAACCTATTAACCTTGATTTTTCTCCTGTTTATCTGTCTCATGTCAGTTTGATTCTCCATCCAACTAGAAGGACTGTAAGACGGAGAAAGGTCTTCCTCCCCAACAGTGTGTGTGTAAGAAATTCTCACTGAGGGATTCACAGACTCTCACAGATATCACAGAGAGCCACCTGGGTGGCTCAGTGGGTGAAAGCCTCTGCCTTCAGCTCAGGTCATGATCAGGGAGTCCTAGGATCGAGCCCCCAGCATCAGGCTCTCTGCTCCTCGGGGAGCCTGCTTCCCCCTCTCTCTCTCTGCCTGCCTCTCTGCCTACTTGTGATCTCTGTCTGTCAAATAAATAAAAATCTTAAAAAAAAAAAAAAAGAAATTCTCACTGAAGGAAATTTGAGGAATCCAGAAAGGAAAGGAAAGACAATTAAACCAATCCATATTCTTACTCATCAAAAATAAGCACGATTAACGTTTCTTATTTCTTCATTTTTCCCCCCTCCACGAAGTTCTGAAGTCCTATGTACTTCCGCTCTGGAAATCAACAAACACTCAAGGATCGATCTGTCAGGCACGCAGAGCTGGGCTCAGCTCCTTACAAGTAACCTAACCATGCCTGTTCTATGACCTTTAGTAGCTTACAGTCCAAACCGGGGGTGGGCAAACTTTATCTGTAAAAAGGCAGGTGGTAAATACCTTGAGCTTTGAGGGTCTTGCCGTCCTGTCCCAATTACTCAACTCTTGCTACCATAGGTGGGCAAGCAGCCGCGGGCCATATGTAAATAAATGGGCGTGGCTCTGAGCCCATCGAATTTCACTGATAAAACAGCTATGCAGGGGCACCTGGGTGGCTCAGTGGGTTAAAGCCTCTGCCTTCGGCTCAGGTCATGATCCCAGGGTCCTGGGATCAAGCCCCGCATCAGGCTCCCTGCAGAGAGCCTGCTTCCCCCTCTCTGTCTGCCTCTCTGCCTACTTGTAATCTCCGTCTGTCAAATAAATAAAATCTTTAAAAAAAAACAAAAAAACAAAAAAAACCAGCTATGCAGCTTGAATTAGCAACCCCGAATCTGAACAGACTCAGCCGGTCAGCATTTTAAATGCCAACCGATTAAAGAGTCTCCTCCATTACTCTACCGTCCTTTCCCTTGGCAAAGTCTGACAAGGACCATCGATCGTATTATCCTATAGAGACGCCATGAAAGGAAAAGAGGAATGAGCGTGATTTGGAATCAAACCTACATCTCAAACGTTCCCTCATCCATGGGAACATATATACGGGTGAGGAATTGATTCCAGGACAAGTAGCCAAGCAGAATTATCTTAGTGCTCAGATTTGGGGTCGGAACTAGAACTTGATGCACACATCAGCTAGCAAGGCCAACGGCAGCTGGCTTGGGCCTTCTCTAGGACACAAAGCCTCACTTCCCTAACCTATGCTGCTTTCTGTGAAAGCTAAGCAAGTTGAGCCTCACTGAGGCCTGATGTGGCCGATGGTCCCCGATGTGAACTTGCTCCCGAGGAACGGCCGCCAGTTTTCCCTGGTTCTGGGGTGCCGAAGGCTGATGGGAACTGCTGTGCACTGGCTCAATTTCTGCAACGCCCTGTATAGGATGTTGCGACTTTGCTCCGAAATGAGTCAGGAGAGAAGTGCCGAGAGCCACCTCTGTGCTCATTGCTGGAGAGGCGCTGGCTTCCCGGCAAGCCCCGAGGTGGGCCCAGGTTGTCACCGCACTTCTCTCCAAGGGGAGAGACGATTCCCACAGGACCTGACTTGTTGGTGAGCCTTCCTTTTCCCCTGGCAGGGCTGACTCATGGGGTGTATCGTAGCCAAGACGGCCACAGAGCTAGCTCCGACGGGGAAGGCTGTGCTAATGACTCCCTGGGGGCTGCAGAAACTTGCCTGAGAATTTCGTCTGGGGATCCAGAGGGCACACCCTAGCACTGGAAGCTGGAGGGAGGCTCGAAGCTGGGAGCAGCTCTAGAATGAGAGCCAGATGGAGAGACACCAGAACAGAGCTCAGCCAGGCTGTGAGAAAGCAAGCCACAGCTGGAGCTCAGATCAGGCTCTGAGGTTCGGGAACAAGCAGGAAAAATCCCGGTTGTCTGTAAGTTTGCCCCAGGAAGCCTAACCCGGCAGAGGCGAGCACAGCCTGCTTCTCAAACCTTCCGTACGCCTAAGAATCGCTGGGGGACATCCAAGTGGGACAGATTACTGGACCCCCTCTTCAGGAGCTCAGATTCACTTAAAGTCCAAACAGAGCTTGGGACCTGACATTTTTAAAACCTTCCAGGTGATTCTGATGCACCGGTCCTTGAACCATGCTTCTAGAAAGACTGGGCTTAAAAAGAGAAAATGATGTCTTCCCTGTTATCATGCCTGTAACAGCCACAGCAGCGGCTAGGCCACCAACATGGACCTTTCCATTTGTTTAGCATTTTTAATCTTAAAAGCACGTTTGCATTATGATTTGTAATAATTTTCCTCCCACAGTGTTCTGAGGTAGGAAGAGTATAATCACTTCTCTGGCAAAGATAAAGGCTCACAGCACTTCCTGTGTGGTAATAAATGGCCAAGCTCCCTGTACCCAGATCTCCTGAGCACATGGTCAGAGCTTTGCCCCCATTAGGTCACAGCTCATGCAAAAAAAAGTGGAAATGTATAGAATCCAGAAATGTATAGAATCCAGACCAAAGACCCACTTTCTTGGGTCTTTGAGAACAGAATGCCTTGGGACTAGATCAGACTTGTCTCTGTCTTCTGTAGAGAATGTGGGTAACACGAGGGGAGAGTAGCACAGCCCAGGCATAGACAAAATGCTTGAAGGTAGGGTCAGTGTGGTTTGGGGAGCTAGGAAAAGGGGCAACACAACATTCCGGGAAAGACCAAGGTTCTCAGAGCTGTCAGTCCAGCTCCCAGTCTGCGGTCCAAAAACCCAGCATCGGTGAGATTTACAGCCACAGAGAAGATCCAGGAAGGACCTGCAGTTGCTCTCGGGGAGCTTCAAGCAACCCTGATGAGATGGAATTGTCTTGCCACTCTCCATTACCCAGGCTGAGGGGCTTTAAGGTCAGCCCAGGAAGCTAGAACCTCATCTTCCAGGTAGACTTAGGGTAGAATCAGCCATCTCCAATGGGCGTCTGATTCGCTCTCAGAATTAAGGAAGGACATCTGAAACCAGTGATGTACTCCGTTGGCTGAATTTAAATTAAAAAAAAAAAATTAAGGAAGGGATTGGTCTCAGTCTTCTTCTTCTTCTTCTTTTTTATTTTCTTTCTTTCTAAAGATTTTATTTATTTATTTGACAGGCAGAGATCACAAGTAGGCAGAGAGGCAGGCAGAGAGAGAGGAGGAAGCAGGCTCCCTGCGGAGCAGAGAGCCCGATGCGATGCGGGGCTGATCCCAGGATCCGGGGATCATGACCTGAGCTGAAGGCAGAGGCTTTAACCCACTGAGCCACCCAGGCGCCCCTGGTCTCAGTCTTCAAAATAGAACTTTCCTTGTGGTTAGCATCAGGGACAGGGCAGAGGTCCTGGCAAATGAGATTCCCATAGCCACGCATCTTAGAGATACTTCCGTCGAATGCCCTGATGCTCAAAGTGTGGTCCACGGGTCAGCAGCCTCAGCATTGCCCCAAGCTTGTGAGTCAGGAGGTCTCAGGCCCTAAGCCCCAGCCCTGCTGGATCTGAATCTGCATTTAACAAGACTCTCCAGACAGAGCTCCCTGCTCTTGAAACTTGAGACAGCAAAGCAGGCCCTCTGGTCTCTAATTTGGATTCAAAATAATACATTGGGTTGAAGCTGCTGGGATTAGATCAGCCCCCAACATCAGGAGCAAGAAATCGATTTCCATCAATTTTAACTGTTTTCCTGGTCCTACCAGGTTATTCACTTTCCTAGAAAGCAAGGATGTGCAACAGGCTCAGCGGGGGAAAAAAGAACCAAGGGCTATTGAATTCTAATAACTATTCTTTATTATTATGAATGTATGCCCCCCCCTCTCTTCCAAAACAATTTAAAATAGCTTTAAAAGTATGAGCAGTATGAGTGAGAGGCTCAGCTGGTTAAGCATCTGCCTTCGGCTCAGGTCATGATCCCAGGGTCCCGGGATCAAGTCCCACATCCGGATTTAGGACTCCCTGCTCTGCGGGGAGTCGGCTTCTCCTTTTCCCTCTGCCCCTCCCCCCTGTTCATTCTCACTCCCTCTCTCCCTCTCTCAAATAAATAAATAATTTTTTTAAAAAAATATGAGTATTGTAGCACATTTTATTTTCTAAAACACAGCCACAGCAGTATTTCTCCTCCCTTCCAGAATCTTACCATTCCCCGGTTAAAAAGATGGAATCTATTTCCTTTCATTGGGAACGACCATGTGACAGTCCTTAAGAAGAAAGGCCGCAGGCGTGATGCTGTTTGATTTTCAACAGTAGGTTGTAAAAGGCAATGCAGCTTTTGCCCCACTCTTCCCTATCTCGGGATCCTTGCCTTTGGCCATATGGACAGGTTGGCCGAGTATAGAGGTGACATGTAGGTGCTCCCACCCTAGTCCCGGCTGCTTTTGTCTTCCCATCTAACAGCCAACAATAACTTTCACACACATGAGTGAGCAACGCATCGGAGGGTTCCAGCTCCCAGCCTTTGAGCTGCCCAAGCTGATGCCAAGGGAACAAGAGACCAGCTGTCCAGTCCCAGTCCAGCCCCACCCCAGGTACGCATCCAGGAGCAAGTGAATGCTGTTTTTTAAGCCTTGAAGTCTGGGGATGGTTTGGTACCCAGCACTGGCTAGCTGAAGCAACCCTATAAACTCATACCACGGTTGTGAAAGGAAAACAGGATTCAAAACATAAGCCAAAGAATAAAAAGTCCAAAGTTTCCTGAAGTTCTGAAATACGCGCATTTCATGGTTTTTGCAGAAGCTGCCTGGCAAAAAGGAATATGGTTCAAAGCCGTGCTGCTCACACTCAAATGCACGGACACTCCAGCTGGGAGTCTTGTTAAAATGCAGATTCTGATTCCACAGGTCTAGGGTAGAGCCCAGGGGTCTCTGTTTCTCACCAGCTTCCAGCTGATGTCCAAACTGCTACTCCCAGGACCACACGGCGGAGAATAAGTATGGAAGTCATCTTTGACAGCTTTTCTCAAACACTTGCCAGTAAGTTTCATCAGGCTGTTTCCTAGAAGAGTCCTTTGTGGTAGAATAAAAGCAGAAGGCAGAAGGCCATTCACTAAGTGATCTGTGCAGGGTCTGAGCAATGAAGGCCAAATACAAAGCTGGGTAATGGATTGGATTGGTCCAAGGGTAAATTAGGTCCAGTCCTCAAGTTGGGTAAATCCTCAGAATATCCGAGGATGGCCTTCATTTCTTTGAAGCAACCCTCCAACAATACCATGGTCCGTGTGGTTTTGATAGGTTTAGCAGAGGAGATTGTTCGAGGTTAATATCTCTGATGCGAACATTTTTTGCTGCCAAATACCGGGTGATCCATGTCATTCAACCAAACAAAAAGAGGGTGGAGTTTAGGTCAATTAGGGAAATTCACAAAATGCCCACTCAAGACAGGTGTTGGGATGAATGTCCTCACAGCCATCTTGTGGGGAAGATGAATTAAGAGTGTGTCTGTGGAAAAGATCAGTATCTCCCCCAGCAAAGAGTTCTAGACTATTCTAATCTATAGCTAAAGGGATGGCCCAAAGCTCAAATACAGGCCACTTAGCGCTCAGGGGAACCCCACAAAATAAGCCTGATCTGCTCTGTTCACAGACATTTTATACTGAGCTTGATCTTCAAGGTTATAAAAAATATAGAGTTTTGCATGAGCCGGCAGTATCACTGAGCCCTTCGTCTATCTCCATTCATGGAGCCAAAGGCTGAAAACGACCAAAGAAACTACAAGCAGGTGAATGCTTTTCTTCACACATCTCTCTGCAAGTGTTAGGGTTAGAACAACTGTCAATTACAGACGGACATTCCTAAAGCCTGCCTGCTCCTCATGGAGAATACTGAGCCAAGAAACCCAGGCTTCTAATCCAAAGGAGAAAATAAGCAACGAGTGAAACTGGGTTATCCAGCGAATGAAGTTGAATACATAATTTGGGGAGAAAAGAGAATTTCAGTTTCTAAAAACAGGATAGACGAAGGTCTGGGTCCAACCAGATGGAACACACCCAGAACATAGACTGGGTACAGCATTCCGAGATGGAATTTTCATGAAAGGAATTCTAAATCCACACCTAGCTTCTCCGTAATTCATAAACTGACAAGGATGGGGGGGAAATCAGTTGGTGGTGAACTGAATCACCACCAGACAACAATGAGACTCCCCAAAATGTGCCACTTTGGCAGAGAGATTATTTTCAGATTGTTTCCAGTCATCAAAACCCAACAGATGCCGGAAAAGTTCTCTGTCTCCCCCACTGACTGCCTAAATTTATGCTGGAAAGAAGAGCCTGTACCAGGAAGAGAGCTATTAAGAGACTCTCCCCTTTATCTAAGAGACTCCTCTGTATAACAGGGCAACCTTGTTTTGCCAAACATCTGTCACCTTCTTGCTAATGAGCTTTCTCCTCTCTGTGTCCTCAAGCCCCTCCCTGTCTCCTGAGCCCATATAAGCTTCCTGTTGTCTCATTGTCTTTGGAATTTCCATGTCTGTGTGGATTCCTCCTACCTACATGCGCTGCTAAATTTGATTTTTCTCCTGTCAATCTGCCCCATGTCAATTTGATTCCAAGTCCTGCGAGAAGGATCATAGGATAGAGGAAGGTCTTCCTCCCTGACAGTAGTAGGAAGGTAATTGAAGAGATAGGAAACCATCAGAAGAAAGAAGACTGCTACCATCTTTTTTGTACAGATAGAGTGAGTTTCTTAGCATTAAAAAGATTTTTATCTGTCAGTATTTGACACTCAGTGCTTCCAAAACCCTTAAAAACTCTTTAGCATAATGAAACAATGGTATTTATTATCCAACAGGAGAAGGGCTCCTGTGGAAACAATTCAAGAAAGAAATAATTTATAAGTTTCGTCTAAGGATCAAAGCAATTGCCAGAAGAACGCACGGCTTCACCAAATAGTGAGATGTCCATTTCTGGTAGAATTCAAGTCTGGATGGATATCTACTGGAGAGAAGATTCCTGCATTGGGTATGAATATGAACCATGTGGCCCAACGATCATTTTGCCCATCCTTCCCATTTTAGGGTTGAGACCAGGTCCAGTTTTATTCATGGTGCCCAAGTCATGTATTCTGGGGGTGGCGAAACTGAGATTGCGAGCTTGAACTTCAGTGTTGCCAGTCCATATGTGGGTGTAGTTTTAGGCAATAGACATACCTAATTCACGTTGTATTTTCCGCGTCATAGTCACTCTTTGCAATTCTAAACTTTATTGATGAGCTTCTGTTAAATGTGGCTCTATTGTAACACTATGAAGAGACACCTTTCTTGAAAAAAAATATTTTATTTATTTATTTATTTATTTGAGCGAGGTCAGGGGGAGGGGTCAGAGGGAGAGGGAGAGAATCCCAAGCAGACCCATGCTGAGCACAGAGCCTGCTGTGGGGCTCGATCCTACAACCCTGAGATCATGACCTGAGCTGAAATCAAGAAGTCATGTGCTTAACCAACTGAGCCACCCAGGTGCCCCAAGACACTAAACTCTAATTAGGAAAAATTTCAAAGATACACAAAAGTAGAATTGAGCTTTTATGTACCCTCTACCTAGATTCAACAATTAACAGATTTTGCCACACTTGCTTTGTATATCCCCCTTTCCTCTTTGCTGACTATTTTAAACAAATCCCAAATATTTTATCATATTCCCTCTAAATATTTCCATACACATCTCTAAAAAATACAGATATTTTCTTATATATAACCACACCACCATTTGTGGTGAACAAAATTAATACCCAATACCTAGTTTATAATCAAAATTTCCCTAATTGTTTTAAAAACCTCAATCCCTCTCTTTCTCTAACCAAAAATTAAAAACTAAACAATAAAAGAAGGCAATTATTAACTCTAGAAATAAGTACAAAAGAAAGGAGATGCAATGATATCTCTGAATAATATTTATATAGCCATAAAAATATTAATAGTGAATATGGATGGATAAGAAATTATCATGTAATTATGTTAGGAGGATAGGAGAGGAACAGAAAATTTTCTTATTGGAAAATGAACAGATAATACTTAAAGCTGAATAATAGCAAACAGCAAATAATTAGTATTTTGTCTTTTATTGGCAACGAGGAATTAAATAGCAGAGGAAACAGCTGAAAGACTTAAAAAGGGCTGGGTGCCCAGGTGGCTCAGTCAGTTAAGCATCCGACCCTTTTTTTTTTTTTTTTAGATTTTATGTATTTGATAGAGACAGAAAGAGACATAAGCAGGGGGAGCAGTAGAGGGAGAGAGAAGCATGCTCCCTGAAGGGAGCCCCACGTGGGGCTCAATCCCAGGAAGCCAGCATCACGACCTGGGCCGAAGGCAGATGTTCAACTAACCGAGCCACCCAGGCACCCCAGGTGTCTGACTCTTGATTTCGGCTAAGGTCATGATCTCAGTTGACGGTCAAGATCGAGCCTTGAGTCCATCTCCATACTCAGCCTAGAGTTTGCTTGAGATTCTCTCCCTCTCCCTCTACCCCTCCCTGCACACTCACATGTGTACTCTGTCTCTCTCAAATAAATAAATAAAACAGAAAGAGAGAGAGAGAGAGAGATGGAGGGAGGGTGCGAGGGAGGGAGGGAGAAAATGGCTGCCTCTGTCAGAGCATGTAGGATGAGAAGAGAGAAGTGATGTTTTTAATTAACTATCCACGTGTAGCTTTGTGCTGCTTTGATAAAACCAAAGAAGAAAGTATGTGTATCTGCCACTGATTTGTCCCCTCAGACCTCTGCTAGGAGATGACTCTTCTCTCAGTAAATTCAAACATGGAGTACCAGCCATCAGCGTGGACTGTCACCCTGTGGTCCTCGGCACATCACCATCCCAGAATCTTATTTCATCATCACCTCGGGGACTGCCCTCACATCCCTTCTGGGCAGGCTCAGTGGTTTCTAACTCCATAACTTCCTCCTTCTTGGTTTATTGCCTCATTTTGGTGCAGCTTCTTTCCCAGTGGCTTTCAAAGAAAGAGAAGGGGAAATTTCAAGCACTTTCAGGTCTAACTCTATTTTTCTCATCCTCACGCTTGACTGTCTGATGGCGGGGTCCTTGACCAGTGACCTCCGTGCAGCATTCTGAAGCTCCATCAGAGTCTTTCAGGTTGCTATTGAGGAAGATCACTGTCTTATTTATTCCCTGTCCACTTATATGACCTATTTTATAACTTCGTGTGGAAATGTTTAGAATCTTCTCTTTAATCCTGGTGTTCTAAAATCTCATAGCCATATGCACTGGTTTGGGTGGGTTTTCTCTCATTATGCTGCTCACTTAGGGGAGACGTTTTGGTCTTGAGACACATGTTCCTCAGTTCTGGGAGAAATATTGTGAGGCTTTCTTGAGGATTTCTTCCCTTACATTTTCTGTGTCCTTTGTTCCTAGGATAGCCGTGGTTTAACGTGCGTCTCCTGGACTGCTTGTCTGATGTTCTCATCTGTTCTTGGCTGCACACCATCTCTTTATGTTTCTGTTCGACTTCCTGGAAGACATCCTTGATTTTATTTGCCAGGAATTTAACTGTTATTTTTATTTTATTTTATTTTGCTTTTAATTTCTAAGCATGTGGTGAATGTTCCTTTTTTATAGTGTGATGCTCTTGCTTCATGACTGTAATACTTTCTTTTATATCTTTGAGAACGCTAGTTATAGATTTGCTATTACTGGTATTTTCTTCTTCCTGCACTGTCTCTGTTTCTTCCAAGTTCCTTTTCTGTTGCAGTCTCTGACTTGTTACAGGCTTCCCTCGAATATCTGGTGACCTTTGACTGTCTGCTCATATTCAAGGGCAAGGCAGAGTGGAACATCCACTGATGAGTAAGTTTCTCTGTTGCTTGCCAACTTGAATAAAGCATGTTCTCTTTGACTCACTCAGTTGTGAAATGCCCTGCAATCAGTGTCTTGAGGTATTTGCAGCAATTCCTGAGAAGAATTCCTTCATTTCTTGCCCAGGGTATATGATACCACTTGCAGAACTCTGGGCTCCAAGTATGGAGAGAGGGAGCTGGACATGTCACTGTTAACTGCACAGATGTTTAACTTCCTCCCCTATTAAAAAAAAAATATATATATATATATATATGTGTGTGTGTGTGTGTGTGTGTGTGTGTGTGTATCTTACCATCATTTTCTTAACTCTGCTTGATATCTTAAGTTCAAAATCCCTCTGGTTCTTACCCACAGTCGTCTGCCATGAGGGGGAAGGGCTTTGGATTCTCACTCAGCTGCATCTCGGCTTCAGCTGTGGAAGTTGCTGGTAGCTTGGACCCGGAGCCCGTGTGGGCTTGCATACAACAGCCATGTTCTTTGGGGACTTGCACCACTACCAAGCTTAGATTCCAGCATTTGGGTGTTTTAGGTCAGTTTCCACTCATGTAACCCTTGTTCACCCTCTAAACGTCCTTTACTTTTTTTTTTTTTTTTAAAGATTTTATTATTTATTTGAGAGAGACAGAAAGAAAACAAGCAGAGTGAAGGGGCAGGGGAAGGGGTAGGACAGAGGGAGAGGGGGAGGGAGAAGCAGGCTTGTCTGATGCAGGGGCTCAATCCCAGGACCCCAGGCAGACACGTAACCGACTGAGCCACCCAGGCACCCCTACAATGTCCCTTTCTTTCATCTCTCATCCAATTTTCTGTCTTATATGTTTTTATCTTTTAAAATAATCTTTCAGTTTCTATTTTAGTAGGGTTTTATGAGGGATAAAGATAAATGGGAGTGTTTAACTTCCTACATTTAACCAGAAAGCCAGTATATCTATTGAGTTTTTATTTTATTTTATTCCTTAGATTTTATTTATTTATTTGAAAGAGAGAGCGAATGAGTAGGGGAAGGAGCAAGGAAGAAGCAGACTCCCTACTGAGCAAGAAGCCCCATGCAGGACTCGATCCCAGGATTCTGGGATCATGGCCCCAGCTAAAGGCGGACACTTAACTGACTGAGCCACCCAGGTGCCCCGAGTTTTTATTTTAATGCCTATATTTTTATTTCCTAATTTTCACTATGTGTGTGCGTGTGTGTGAGCGTGTGTGAGCTTGTGTATATCTGTTAATTACAGTTGTCTCCACGGCTCTTAATAGCTGTTTACTTTTTGGTAGGATAATGACATAGTTTATTCACATTCCACTTCATGCACTTTCTACCATTTTGATATTTTGTTTTGTATTGTTCAATAAGCATGCGTTATTTTTAGAATCTAAAAAAAATTTATTTTGAACAAAAGAATGCATCAGTGACATTGATTTCCTGTGGTTATTCAGCAAAAACAAAACAGCTAGAAAGAGGGGTCCCCAGCTGGTTCAGTCAACAGAGTGTGTGATTCTAGATCTCAGGATTGCAAATTCAGATCCCACTTTGGGCATAGAGATGACTTAGAAATAAAATCTTTTAAAAAAATTAATAAATAAAACAAAATACATAGGTAGGAGAAATGAAATGGATTTTTTTTTAAATAAAGGTCAGCATTGGCACTTTAAAGCATCATGAAACAAAAAGAAAGTGGTTTCCTTTGTTAGTATTTTATTTGTTTTAATAGATTAGATTCTGAAAAAATATATAGTGTATACTAATTCATTAATGATTCACTGACATTTGACCAAGTGCCAGGCACCAAGCTAGGTCCTAGCATTATGCAGCCATAAGAAGCACACTCCAGTAGAGAGAGACATACAGATCAATGATCTCATTAGAGATTTATGAAGGCTTTAGTGCAGAAACAAAGCTGTGCTGTCACAGAGACACAAAATATTAGTTCTCCTGGGGCAGGAGTGGGTAGAGGATAGGTTAAGAAAGTCTTCAGAAAATGACATTGGAAGTGAGTCTTTTCCCCAAATTCCTCTTGCCTTCTAGTGCTTCCTGCTAGTGTACTAGAAACAATAAAACAGGTTTATTTCTCTTTTTTTTTCTCTTTTTGGATTTTTCTCTCACATTTTTTCACTTAGAAGAATGGCACTATATGAATTTTTAAAGCCTACTCTTAAACAGAGGATTGAGAGTTAGTTTAGGGAAAGATTTACTTCTCTACTCTGACTTGAAAATCTATTATTCACCCACAAGGAATTCCAAGTATAACAATAGGAAAGAGGAGGGACAGTTGAGCTTAAATAAAACACTTTCATCTTGCGTATTAGGCACCTGGACTCATGTGGGTAAAAGAAAGATATTACATTGTTAATGGATTTTGGGAAAAGACCCAGTTTGATTTGCTTGTTTAGCCTTAACAATATTAAAAATGTATGTTGATTCTTCTAGGGTTTAGCACTGCTAGAATTTACTGGTAAATATCACTTTCTGAGGAGGGAATGCATTCACATGGTAGAAAAACAAGGATGTACCATTGTCATGCAGCGGAAAGGTCCCCAGCATTCCTGTCTGCCAGGATCTAGTTCAGAAGCCCACTGCTAGCCCCAGGTAAATACTGTGTTCTGTTTTGTACGTGGTTTTCTCCCCAGAATTTCAACCAAACAAATATGAATGTTGATGCTTACTTCCACCCTTTCACATAAGAGTTTCTGACAGACACTAAGTTGGGTCCAACAACACTAATAGCACCTTGAATTTACCAAGAGATTTTTTAGTTAAGCATTTAAGCCTAAACACCTACATTGCTCTTTGATACTTCCACAAGCCCATTAAAATGATAGTAAGAGACGAAAAGAGTAAAACTCCGAAAGATACAGAGAACCAGAAAAGTGAAACCTGTCAACGTGAGACACCGTGATAGATTTTATTATTTGTTCACACTTATTTGTTCCCTGCCTGTACCTGCGCTGCTTTCTTATAAGTAGAAAAACTTCACCCCATGTCCCTTGGGGACATGCTTTGGGGACATGGGCACAGCCATTTGCCTTGCTTTGGCCACTGCAATGTGAGCAAATAAATCCTAAGACATGTCTGAACAGAAGCCTTAGTGTCCTTCTGGGGTTCAGGTCTTTTCCTTCTGATTCTGTCCTTCACTAGAAACACAAAATCCCCCAGATGGTATCTGCTCATAAGTCTGAGTCCCAGATTTTAAAAATACATGAAGCCAAGCCCGGCAGAACCCTCATGGAACCGCAACAGCCCTCATGTAACTTAGAGCAAAAAAAAGTGTTGCTGGAAGCCATTGCTTCTGGGGATCTGGCGGGGGGGGGGGGGGTATTGTTATTATAGCAATAACTCGTTCATACAGAAACCAACATTTTTTTGCAAGTTGAATAACACATTGTGGGTGATAACAGAAGAAAGTAAATGTCTCATATTTATAAATAATTATTTATAAATCCTAAATCTATAGATACTAATACCTAGAGATCCACCAACATCAACTCTAACTCAACAGAAAATCCCTGCACACCCACAGCGAAAGTTAACTGTCATCGAGCCCCATCCCTGCTCACGAAGCTTCTCATTTTACTCTTCACGCATTAGCCTTGAACCCGAACACATAACCAAGGAAAGCCTGCGATATGAAGGACAGAAACCAAAACACACACAAGTAAAGGAGCTTGTAGGAGACAAAGATAAATCAGGAAGAAGAAAAAGTTGAATGAAATTAAAATTAATTTTCTTAGAATCATAAGGGATAGTAAACATGAAATAAGATTGTATGTGAAACATTAGCATGACATATTATAAGGAACAGAAAAAATGTTCCTATAGCGCAGATGTAAAACTCAGTAAGAGGTTTAGATGGTAACAGGGACCTCCCAGCCATATTGTCCTACCAAACGCTCTCATGGAAAACTACTGACGCTATCTAGTGCCCCCCATACACTACAGTGTATGGGCCACAACTAAGTGGCCCAAATGGAATAAAACACTAACAAATGGAGAATGTGAGAGAAAGATGAAGAAAAATCTGTCTAGCAGGACCACTATCTAATACATAGAAGTTCCAGAAAGAAAGAACAGGGAAAACAGAGGAGGGAAATCATAAAATAACATGTGAATATATTCTAAAATAGAAAGGTGTCCAGATTAAAACTCAGAGCAAAATAAATAAATACAGCAAAAATAAATAAGAAACATGAGGGACATCTAGGCATTGTGAAATTCCCTACCACTGGGAATTTTTTTTAAGTATAAAAGATTCCTGGTGGAAACAGTGGATGGGGGCAGATAACATACAAAGGACTGAGAATTGAAGTGACCTTATTCTTAGTAGAGACACAGGATGCCAGAAGTCAAAGAAGCAATGTCTTAAAATGTCAAATAGATACTCTATACCCAGTCAAAGCATCAATCAAATGAGTAGTTAAAATAACATTTTCAGACAGAAAAACACTCAAAAATTTACCTTCCATAGCTTTCTCAGAAAAACAGTGGCGGATACGTTCCACCAAAAGAAGGGAATAAACAAGCAAACATGAGGAAGGGAGGGAGGGAAGAAGCAAATACGGTGTGCTGTTTATATTTTGCTGTGTAATAAACCACCCAAGGATTTTTTAAGCCACTTGGCATAAAATGAAAAAAAATTATTATGTGGTCAGGAATGCAAAAGGACACAACATGGATGGCTCTTTGGTCTCCCATGATATCCGAGGTCTCCATTGGGATGACTTGGGTGACTGAGCATTGAATGGCTGGAGGCTGGAAGAGCAGGAACTAGAGGATCTATTTCCAATCCAATCGGGTCATTCACACATCTAGCACTTACGCTGAGACAGGACTGTCTGCTGGGGCCTCTACATGTGTTCTTTTGCCAGTGGTCCTAGGGTGGTTGGACTTTTTACATGGTAGCTCAGGACTCTGAGTGTTCCCAGGAACAAGGGCAGAGGCTTTTTATGATCTAGCCTCAGAACTCATATAGCATTACTTCTGCCACTGTCTTGTTTGAAGCCGTCATAAGCTCACCCAGATTCAAGGTGGGGGGGGCGGGGGCAGATACAACATGGATACCGCCACTGGTGGGAAGAGTGCCAAAGAATCTGCAACCATGTTTTAAAGCCACTACACATGGGATCAGAGAATCAGGGGATCCAACAGAGAAGAGTAGGAAGAAACAATCCTAGGAGTATAGTCATACACCAAGTCTAGAAAGCAACTAGTTCAGATTGAAGAAGGAAGACTAAAAATTCTAGGAAGAATGACACCAAGGGGGGGGAAATAAATGAGAAACAAATAAATAAATTTGCTATATTGTATTTTTGACCACATATATGTTGGAATAAATGAGAAGAATTAGCAATAGGTACATAAAAAACTGAACTAGTGAAAAATGATGTGATTTTGACTCTAAGGGGCAAATGTATGTTTATTTTACATTAAATGTATACATGATATATCATATTCTAACGGTATTATTACAGACTGAACTAAAAACTGTGATACCATTGTTAGGAGAACTGGGATGATATAATGAAGGAGGCTGATTTTTAGACACATTATTCTGACTTCCTACAATGACAGACAAGGATTAAGCATTTGGTAGAAGGTGGATACAAGAGAAGAAAGAGCCAGAAGAGTTGAGTATGGTTGCTTGTAGGGATAAGACTAAGGATGTGGAAGGGTTGGGCAAGGAACTCTTCTTTGTCTCCTAAGTTTTATAATACCATTTGATTTTTAAAAACATCCCCATGACTTTTTATTCTGTTCATTCTCAGTGATTCCACTGAAATTAAAACCCAAAGAAATATAGATATGCCTGATTGACCTATACAGGAAAAAACAACCCCAACCATTATTGGTTGACCAATGGATAAAATTCAACATGGCCCTTCACAGCCAACTTCCATGTACCTTGTGCTGAAGCCATTTCAAATGCTAGGCTTTCCCTGAACACATCCGGCCTCTTCATAGTTTTGTGTCTTGGTATATGTTTTCCCCTCTGCAGGGAATTCTCCCTCACCCAGTGGCCTTTTGGCAAACCCTATTCATCCATTGTTTATCCCAAACACTTCCACTGACTCCCCTGCAGAGCCGTGGAAACAGTCATTTCTCTCTCTATCCTTGTATACCATAGAGTAAGACTTTTATTACAATTTCATAAATTGTAATAAATATCTTATTCATAAATAGCTTCCTTTCTCAGAAGACATCTTCCATCGGAGGATTCTTAGATGTTGTGTGTTGTAAGGAACCCCATATGTTTTTTCCTTTGAACTAGTGTTCACTTGTTCTTCTCTGTTTTCCTTCACTGGAAATAATTTATAGCATCTTCAACCTTGTCACATTCTGCATTTTTATCCAAGTATTTGAGACATATTAAAAACTCAGACATATCTAAATTATTTTGCAGCAAACAAATAAAAACAGTCCATACTATCCCAAGCCAGATGGGAATTTATTTTTTTTAGGATTTTTATGTATTTACTCAACAGAGAGAGAGAGCAGGAGCGAGCACAAGTAGAGGGAGCAGCAGAGAGAGAGGAAGAAGCAGACTCGCCGCTGAGCAGGGAGCCCAATGTGGGGTTCATTCGTAGGACCTCAGGGTTAATGACCTGAGCTGAAGGCACATGCTTAGCCGACTGAGCCACCCAGGTGCCCCGAGATGGGAAGGATGCCCCGAGAGCGTTAAAAGGATAACTGTTCCTCAAATTGATAAATTCTTGTGTCTGCCAACAGAAAATTCCTTACTTATTCTCAATTTGTTGCTCCCTATCTTGAGTCACTTATTCTTTTCTTTTATTTTTTTTTAAGACTTTATTTATTTAGAGTCACTTTTTCTTTGCTGGGAGAAGGCCTCATTTCCTGATTCAGAGAAAGCCATAAATCCAGCTAGATTTCTTGTGACCTCATTAACTGATCATTCCACAGAAGATTCCTGCAGGGAGATGCAACGGGGGTAGACAGCGAGGGGAGCAAACCACAAGCTACACAGTAAGGAATTTTTGGAGACAGAAGATTTCTTATGCCCACCCAAGACACAAATGAAGGTATTTTAACCTTTTGATGGCCTTGCTATTTTATCATAGTGTGAAGCACGCCAAAAATATTTGCCCCAAACTGACATCTGGTCTCCCTATGTACCCAGGAGTTATGTAGAAATTCAGCTGTGAATGCCTGGCTTGCTATATCTTTAAATGGATTGTAAAAATACCAGTGGGTTTTTCCTCTCTCATTTGCATTGCTGAGAGAGCGGGGTAGTTGCAGAACGAATGAGAACTCTGGAAAGTCTCCACGGTCAACAGAAAGGCTGGATAAAGAGGGCAAACATCAGAGCATTTCAGAGGACAGACTTCCTCTTGGAGCAAGATGTCCAAGGGTTCACAAGTTCACTGCAGAGGGAGTCCGCACAGGCTTGGCTGGAAACACTATCACCTTCATCAGGGATGGGTTCTTCTTAATGAGAAACAGCTGCCCCCAGGGGACTTCAGGGAAGTTTTGGCTGCAGTAGGAGCCAGAATGCACCACGATGCACAGAGGTTCAAAACCAGGCTTTTGGGCCTTTAGACTGGAGGAAGGAAAACTGTTCCTTCTGGAGAGCCCCTGGTGGGGTACGGCACTCTGCCCACCCAAGGCTGGCGGTTGACTGCTCTGCACGAAGGCTTCACTGTTGTCAGTGCCCATTGTTCTTTTTTGTCACTGGTCTTAAATAAAAGCGAAGCTCTCTGTAATTAGAAGGCCGATGATGTCATGGAGAAAAGGGCCCGAGTGCCAGGCTTTGCACAAAGCCCCAGGCTGCAGCTGCAACCTACGCTGTAATTTTAAATTTAAGTCCAAATTACAGGATACCATAATGCAGCAACAAAGGGGCTGGGGACACAAGAGTAGCCAGCAGGCAGACCTTGGGAGGTTAAAACTCGCCTTTCCCTCAGGAGAGAAATTTTATTCCAATCTGGGAGAGTGGATGTTTCAGAGAAGGAATTGCATAAACATTCCAGACAAAACCACCAGGAAAGGCTTTTGTGTGACTCCTGGCTGATGGAAAGCAGCTCATTGTTTCTGAATAGGAGTGGGTAGAAAGGCACTGAATTCTAGCATTTAGTTTGGTTGCTGACCTAGAGTCACTGAAAGTTAATTTTTTTTTAAAACCCTACGATCTAGTAGACTTGATGGTCTTTTACTTCCTGATAGAGAGGCTACTTATGATCAGAGAACTCTCACTCTGTAGGCAATATGGCCCTTAACCCCCAGCTCTGCATTCCCATTGCATTCTGTGCATCCCACCTCTTCATTGGAGAATCACTCCCAAAGACATTCCTTCCAAACCAGGTTCCTTGCCACCCCTGTGCCCATAATCCCCAAACTCCCTCCTCCCACCCACCCTATTACCAATGTTCTCAAAAAATGGCGCCACTACTATCCAGGCATTTGCCCTAAAAACCTTGAAGTAATGTTAGACATTTCCTCTTCTCCTTTCAATGGATTTACCAAATTCTGTTGGAATTCTTGCTTAAATCAGCCCCATATTCTTGAAGCTCTGTCTTTAGATTCTTCTGCTCTGTCCCCTGCACTCCTGCCATAGTCACAATGCTGCTTGCCTCGCCCCCAGTCTCCTAGAACACTAGTCCATTTTCCACTTGATGGACAGAGTTCTTCTATAACACTTTGTCATGCTGGGTGTTAAGAAGTCACTTAACCCATCTGTAGCTACAACTTCCTCATCTGTAACCACAACAACAAATACATGGATTGGGAGGGTTACGTGAGATAGAAAGGAAACCTGGAACTGTACTTTCCAAGAAGTAAGCATTTGATAAATGCTCGATGATATTATGACTGTTATTACATTAAAATCTCTTATCATAGACACTCATTCATTACACCATAAATGAGCAATGACTATAGTTAGATGATCTTCTACAAGAAATTACGTGGCTTGTGACACTGCCAGGAACCTGATGTACAAATCTTGAAGCCCTACTCTGAATAGGGTGGGTAAAACTTTCAATCTTGTGTGAACAAGACCAGATTTTGTCATTCATTCATTGAACAATGATTTATTGTGTCTCTATAATGTGCCATACACTGGGCCAGATCATATTCAACCTTAATTCCCTTATTACAATAGAAAATTTCCAAGCACACAGTGAAGAGCAAAACACATGTTTAGAAATGAAAATATCTATTGTTTCAGTCTCTGAAACCAAACAAAATTAAACACAAGTGTCATAAATTCTACAGAAGTTAAAAAATGATAACTCATACTTCTTAGCGATTCCTACCATCCCACCTAAGCATTTCCAAAACCCTAGAATTAATTTTCCAGAACATGCTGGGTAACATGTATGTTTCCTGGGATAAGTAGCCTTTCTTTGATCTGGATTTAAAAATGGACTATATCCAAATGTCACGAAAACCTTCATTCTCCTGTTTTCACATTCTTTGGAGTCCAAGTGTATGATTTCCTGATGTCTTTGGTGGCTGGGACAGATATCATATATTTTAGCCTTAAGAGTACTGTAGAGTTAAAAAAAAAAAAATACTAAGAAAGCACTGTAGAAGAATTTTGTTAAGCAATCAGTCCATAAAAGATAATACAGCAAATGGAGAGATCTTAATAGCTAAATGATTAACATATCAAAACAGCTATTTCTGAGGGCCAAGAGATAAAGTTTGTATTTGGGCCAAGAGCTCTTTGCTTCAAATTAAGTTTGTCCGATGGTTTCAGATTCTTCATTCCCTGCCCTGACGTTAACCTGGGGGGCACTGAGTGAAGGTCTTCATTTTAATGATGTTGAACTGGTACAACGAAAACCAAAAACCAGGGGAATTGAACCAGTACAACAAAAACCAAATGCCGGAACTGGGGCACGGGACTGCCCCCGCTGAATCTAACGGCCGCCAACACAGCAGATTGGTCACCGTTTGATCTCCAGCAGGTCCAAGTAGCTGAAAGGATCAGAGAAAAGTTTAAGAGTATGGGGTCCTGTCTTAGATGTGGCCTGGACATCATCTAGTGGCATTTCTTGAAATCTCAATGTGGATGAGGGACAGAAAGGAGCCCAAGGGAAGATAGAACTTCTGGCAAGCCTGGTTGGAAATTTTAAGAGGTCTTGTTTGTCGCCGTCAACCAAGCCTTTTACCAAACTGCAGTTATTTAAGAGTTGCTATTGCTGTTGTTTACTGATTATAAGAAAGAACAAGAATGGGGCGCCTGGGTGGCTCAGTGGTTAAAGCCTCTGCCTTCGGCTCAGGTCATGATCCCAGGGTCCTGGGATCGAGCCCCGCATCGGGCTCTCTGCTCAGCGGCGAGTCTGTTTGCCCCCTCTCACTCTTCCTGCCTTTCTGCCTACTTGTGATCTCTCTCTCTCTCTGTCAGATAAATAAATAAAATCTTTAAAAAAAAAAAAAAAAGAAAGAAAGCACAAGAATTTCTAAAATACAGAGAAGTAAAACTTGGGAAATGAAAATTGCCACCCACAGATCGGCCATAACATGCATTTTAACCTGCTGTCTTCCTTCCTTTCCACTCATCTGTCCATCCATCCATCCTTCCACCCACCTGTTACCCATACAGCTCTTTCTACCCAGCTACTTCTCTTTCCTTATGTAGTTGCAGACCCCAGGGCCTGTCATACAAAGTTTGCATTGTCACATAGTTTCAAATGTTTTGACTCTTTTTAAGATTGTATTTATTTACTTGAGACAGAGAGCACAAGCATGGTGGGGCTGGGTTGGGGGGAGGCAGATTCCCCACAGAGCAGGGAACCAAATGCAGGGCTCATTTGCGGGACCCCAAGATCATGTCCTGAGCTGAAGGCAGACACTTAACCATCTGAGCCCCCCAGGCACCCCTACCTGTTTTGACTCTTCTTCTCTAACTTAAAACCTTTAACCCAGGGCACCTTCTGGCTTTTCTAGTGTAGGGTGGAAGAAATTTTCTACTTCTCTCTAAGCCTCTTCCAGCTGGTTTAGGAATTAGATTGACAAAAGACAAATTAACAGGCAAATAAACCAAAGTTTTATTATGTGCCTACAGAGGCCTAACAAAGAGGCCTAACAACGAAACTGAATCCTAGAGATGTGACCAAGGCACGCAGTTTTTGTATGTTTAGGTCTGTGAGGAATTGACAGGATTAAAAAAAAAAAAAAAAAGGAAGGAAGGAAGGAAGAAAAGAAACAAACCTAACTTTGACAGCTTCAATTAGTAAGGAATTACAAACAGAATTTGGGCTGGAGTAATAAATTAGTAAGAAGTAATAAGGATTGTTTATACAGCCTTGTCAGCTGTAAATTCCTTATCTCTGGTGATAAGGCAATCTCTTTACCTCCTGGTACAGGGAAGGCAATTTTTACAGCAGAGATTTATTTCCTGCTTTGGGGGGGTGGGGGAAGAAGACGGTCTGAGAGTCCTTCTCGGGCAGGCTGCCCCTTAGGTCACTTATTTAAAATAATCAATATACTGAAGTGGCACATTTGGGGCAGGCTGCCCTTGGCCCCTACTCTAGGCAGGGTGGTGCATGGGAATTTTTTATTCTTTGTAAAAAAAAACTCCTTGCAATCAAGAAGTTGCTTCTCTTAGTATCATTAAAACAAAAACATAAAATCACACAGCATCAGAGAGGTTTTCACTAAAGATTTCTTGTCAATATCTGCCGGAAAAATTATGTTCCACTTTGCTCATTCCCTCATGTCTCCAGATGTGGGCCTTTGGCGACTCCTTAGGTCTCAGAGAGCTTGTTTCTTAGGACAGGATTACAAGTGTGTCTGTCAAGATCCTCATCTTGAAGGACAGGTGATTTATGATTAGTAGCTATAAGTAATGGTGGTTACCATCTTCATAGGTGTTATAATTTTATTTACAAAGGTTTTATATTGGCACGCCTGGGTGGCTCAGTCGTTAAGCATCTGCCTTCAGCTCAAGTCATGATCCCAGGGTCAAAAAAAGCTTTTTATATTCATTAATTCAGCTGGGATTGGTAGAAAGACAGTTTGGATTGTGAGTCAAGGTGCTGTGAATTCTGTTCCAAGTTTTGTCTCAACGAATACCCTTTAGAATCACTTAAATTCTTCGCGCTTTAGTTTCCATATATACAAATATTTATGTTAGAGGTGGGGAGGGGTGGAGGGAGAGAGAGACAGAGAGAGAAATGTAAGCAGACACCACACTGAGCGCAGAGCCCAAAACAAGGCTTGATCTCATGACCCTGAGATCACGCTGTGAGTGGAAATCAAGAGTGGTATGCTTAACTGACTGAGCCCCCCAGGTACCCTAAGTTTCCTTCTCTATAAAAGGGAGGGAGTCAATGCTTAGTGGACCAGATGCTTGCTGAGATCACTCCCAGCTCAGCTGTTGCAATGTATTATGAAGCTTTTGATGGCTCCATATTGGATAGACCTTCAGACGTGTTCATCGACTACTAGTCACCAGTCAACTTGCCATGGGCACACGCTCAGAAGGATACAGAGTCTATACTAATTTGGGTAGTCAGGGGTTGAAGGGAGAATCAGGGACTGGTTTCTCCAAGCAAAGTTGTAAACTCTGCTAATATTGTTCCTCTATACCTCTCCTAGTCCCTTGGGTGAGATAAGCCAAGGGAGCAGGGGTATATGTTTATGGATAGAGGATAATTTATTACACATGTACTTCATGGGGTGACTGGCCCTAGTTGGTACTTCCTGAATAGCCCCAGAAACAAACGTAAGATGGAGCAATGATTGGAGAGAGCTGATGCTCTACTGACTCTGGGCCCACAAGGGCCTCCTATAAGAGTTGTGGTGTTTGCTCCCAAAGATCATAGTCCATGAACACAATGTGTTTCCTGCTTTCAAGGGCACAGGCTAGTACTCGTGGTTCTGGGCCTGGGCAGTTAGCCACAGCTGTTGTCCTACCGTGTACTCAGAGGTGGGAGGGAGAGGCAACTCCTAGGAAAGGCTTCCTGTTCCCTACTCCTTGTGCTGAGTCCAGGGAAAGGAAGACACCATTTCACCTACAACTCTAATGAAGGCGTTTTCCTCTGAACTTCATTGGTATTGACATAGCCAATCTGCATTGATTACTTAAGCAAATACTGGAGACTTGAATGCTTTTGTGCCTGTCCTTTAAAAGTAACATAGAGGGTACCTGAGTGGCTCAGTCAGTTAAGTGTCCAACCCTTGGGTGCCTGGGTGACTCAGTCATTAAGCGCCTGCCTTCAGCTCAAGTCATGATCCCGGGGTCATGGGATCGAGCACCGCATCAGGCTCCCTGTTCGGTGGGGAGCCTGCTTCTCCTTCTCCTAATCCCCATGTTCGTCTTCCCTCTCTCACTGTATCTCTCTCTGTCAGATAAATAAATAAAAATCTAAAAAAAATCCAACTCTTGGTTTCAGCTCAGGTCTTGATCTTGGGGTCGTGATACTGAGACCTGTGTTGGGCTCCACGCTTAGCAGTGGCCCGCTTCTCTCTCTGAGATCACGCTGTGAGTGGAAATCAAGAGTGGTATGCTTAACTGACTGAGTTTTGCCCCTCCCTCAGTGCCTGCTCATTCTCTAAAATCAATAAATAAATCTTTAAAAGAAACAAATTTATTTATTTATTTATTTTATAAAGTGACTTAGAATTTATTCCCTACCTCCACATGAGTCACCAGAGCAGAATATTGAAGTGACTTACCCAAGGCCACTTGGCAATCTTGTGGGTTCAACAGCTACATGGCTAGCACTCACCACTGGCCTGATTGGTGCAACAGTGCAAAAAAAAAAATTGGTTTCACTTGTGAAACCCCGTCTGCCAGATACCGTATTCTTACACAACTCCCTGTTTACCCCTTCACAGTGCCTGAAATTTCCAGAGTTGAGAGTCCTTACAGTGTCTTGAAAGTTCCCCCACTGAGATCCAAATGGTAGGGCAGGAATAGCTCTTTGAGCTTTTATCAAACATCTACCTCAGTGAGATATACTTCCTCATACCCCTTTCTGAGAGAGTTAGTGAGTAGCCAGGCCTTCCCAGAACAAGGTGGGAGTGAGACAATTCATGGTGTTGAGGGAGAAGGAAGGAAAAGAGCGGAGGTGGGGGTTTACTGAAGACAAATGTCTCCTTGTTACAGGCTGATCCTGAGTCCAACTGAATGGCTACCCCAGCTTGCAACCTTATTCATTGATCTTCCTCTTGGGAATGTGTTTAAAATACCAAGCAATAAAATAGTCTGGGAGTTGACATGTTAAATTAAGTTGAGGTGTACTTAAACTTATTTACCTATTCTCTTCACAGATTCTCCTACCTCCCTCTGCTCCCTAAATAGTAGCAGCCCCAAGGACTGGCCCCAGCTTGCTTTTCCCTCTACAGCTTCTCAACTTGGGGTCACTCTCACTCTTCCAGCTGTAGGTTTCACAATTAGGAGGCCAAATTAGGAGGCCACACCTCCCCAATTTCTCTTTAACCCAAGGGTCGGCAAACTTTTCCTGCCAAAGGCCAGATAATAAATATTTTATGCTTTGTAGGACATGAGGTCTCTGTTGAAACTGCTCAACTCTGTCTTTGCAGTATGAAAGCAGCCAGAAACAACATGTAAATGAATACACATGTCTGTTTTCCAATAGAACCGTATTTATGAACACCGAAATGTGAATTTCATGTAATTTTCACTTATCACAAAATGCTATTTTTCTTCAGACTTTTTTCCTCAACCATTTAAAAATGTAAAAACTACTCTTCATGCACCTTCATGAAAGCAGACTGTGATCCAGATTTGGTCTGTGGGCCATCTATAGGGGCCAATCTGTAGACCCCTGTTCTAGCCAATACCTCTCTCCATGTTCCATTCCTCCTATTGTCTAACACACCACCACACTTGACATCTATTATATGAAAATCACCCTGTCCTTTATCCAGCCCACAAAATAGCTGCTCTGCCTAACTTCCTTACTTCTCTTAGGACACCAGAATTTTCCCAGGGACCCAGGCTGGCACTCTCAGGATCACCTTAGCCTCCACTTGTCACCCCTCATGTGAAACCAGCATCCCAATGTGATTACTGACCCACACGCAAGGCTTCTAGCATCTGTCCCTCTCTCTTGCACAAGACATTCCCTCATACGGTGTTGGTGGGAATGGAAAATGGTGCAACCACTTTGGGAAAACAATCTAGTAGTTCTTCAAAAGGGTAGACCTAGAGTTACCATATAACCCAGCAATTCTACTCCCAGGTATAGACCCAAGAGAAATGAAAAAGTACGTCCACACGACCACTTGTACACTTATGCTCATGGCAGCATTATTCAGAGTAACAAGAAGTAGAAACACCCCAAATGGCCATCAACCCACGAATGGATAAACACAAAATGTCACATATTATATGATTCCATTTATATGAAGTGTTCAGAAAAGGCAAATCTATAGAGCCAGAAAGTAGATTAGTTGTTGCTTAGGTCTGGGGTGGGATTGAAGGAATGGGGGCAATGAGGAGTGACTGGTAATGGGTACAGCGCTTATTTTAGGACTGAAGAAAATGTTCTCAAATTGTGGAGACGGTTGCACAGCCCTGTGCATATGCTAAAGATCAGTGAATTGTAAACTCTTAAATGGGAGGATAGTATGGTATGTGAGTTATATCTCAAAAAGTTGTTTAAAAAATGGTGGCCAAATCAGATCACTGCTGTCAAAGAAAAGATCATCTTTATTTTGTAGCCAAATTATTATCTGTTCCACTTGCTTGGTAGTATATACTACCTTGAGATTTTTCTCTGTCTATATTTTCATTTCCCAACTATACTTTAAACACTCATATTTTTACATAAGGATGCCTGTGTTAGTTGATTGAATTCAGAAGATAATTCTGAGTAATTAAAATATAGTGATTTAAATCATCAGAGCTGGAGATGATAAGTTATAGAACATGTGTCAAACACAACTCACAAGCTACCATATTGATGTGAGATGATGCATTAGGGAAAAAAAATTTGGCTTCACTTGTGAATTGATATGTCTTGCTTTTAGCATTGTGCATCCCTTGGATATTGCTAAACTAGGCACAGGCTTGGTCTCTGATCTATTGCAAAGGGCCTGGAAAGTCAGATACTTGGTTATGCTTATCTTGAAGTCTCCATATTCATAAAGCCAGAGAGTGATGGAAGCATAGACGTTTTTAATATCTATAATTTATGACTACTATGAGCTCACTGTGTGTGTAGCAATGGATCCAAAGACTATTTAAGCAAATTCAGTGAGTAATAAATGACCATGCTAGCATGGCTGTCAGCTTTCTACATACTAAACATATGGTACTCTAAATTCCATTTGCTAACAATCTGTTTTTTTCTAAGTGTTTGTATTTGGCACATGGTTTCTTGGAAGAATCCAATTAATAAAATATTAAAGTGTGTATCATAGGTCTATATTCAAAATATATTGCCTAGGTCAGCAAGAGATTAAGTATACAGAAATGACTATAATCCTCTTCATGTTTAGCCTTCTCTGGAGTGCATCCACAATTCATTCCATAAATTATATCCAAGTAAATGCTCCCAACACAAGGGTCAAGTTACCTTAATAGTATCGTAGGGTTCCCAGAAGAATTTTCTACCCTAGCATACTTTCAGAAGATTCAGTGATATATTAGATCATTATAAGTTTTGGTATCAGGGAAGTATCTTTTCAGAGAAGGTCAGAAATAATTTGCCTCTCAAGTGTCTCAATTTGAATGACCTTCTCAGCAAGTGAAAATGGAAAGTCAAAGCTGTAGGCAAAGCAGGGTCCTTGAAAGGCCAACTCTCCACCGATTGCTTTAGAGCCTTATTTTCAAGATTACTCAACTCTTTGAAGGGCCACCCAGAGCCTGGGCAAGCTGGCCAAAGCCAGAGTTCCCACCCAGAGGTGTAGGGCTGTAGTGTAGCTAGTAAAAAACATTATCTACTTGTTTGCAATATCCTCTCTGTGTACTCCCCTGGGGAACTTGAAATGATGATGGCAAAGTATTCAAGAATTGGAATCCTAGCTAATCACACTGGTTCTTGCCTTAGAGACTGTATTGGTTTCCTATGGCTGCTGTAACAAATTATCACAGACTTAGTGGCTGAAAAGAGCACAAATTTGTTATCTTTTAATTCTGTAGAGTAGAAGTCTGCCATGGATCCCACTGGGCCAAGACCAAGGTGTCAGCAAGGCTGTTCCTTATGGAGGCTCTAGGGGCGAATCCATTTCCTTGCCTTCTCTGGTTTCTAGAAGCTACAGGCATTCCTTGGTGTGTGGCCCCTTCCTTCTTCAAAGAGTTCTGTCTTCCAGTCTCTCCTTATCTTCCCTGCATAAGGACCCTTGTGACTACACTGGGTCCAGGATAATCTCCACCTCTCAAGATCTTAAATAATCTAAGAAATCCCCTCTGTCCTCTAAGGTAATATATTCACAGGTTTCAGAGATTAAGACACGGACATCTTTGGGGGCCATTATTCCACTACAGAAATTCAACAAAGAAGAGCCTCCTTGAAATATGAGGACATGACGTGATGGACATAGAGTGCACACTGTCCGTGCCCAGACTGTCGCAGGGGTTTAAACTCTATGTCCATTACTACATGTCCTCCATTAAGCCACCCTGGAGGTTAGCATTGGTAAACCCATTTTACACATGGTAACTGAATGGCCTAATGACTTACTGAGCCCACTGCTTTGAATGCAGTCCCCTCTTCCTACAGAGGCCATGAATTTAAACACTGTCAGGGAATTCTGTGTGGCTTCTTACAATAACTACTGCCATTGCCAGCTGGGGCTGTGGAAACGCCTTGTCTTCACCTTTCTACCTTCTGTCTAGCATCTTGGTGAAAGCTCTGGTGTAGGCCCCAGGTCTGGTTGGTGACCATATATGCAACAAGGACCTCCTCAGGTAAGGGTGACAGCACCTAGCCCAGATGTCTGCCTCATTGGGGTTGGGGCCAGTCACTTGACACTTTTTCTGTGCCCACCATGTACTAGGCATAGGACCAAGCCCTGGCAGCTTACCAATTTTATCTCAAACGATTCTGTATATCGCTGATACTCCATCTACAGCACTTATAATTTTAGTAGAACAACTTGTCCTATGCTTTATGATTTAAAACAAGTAGTTATCCTTGACCCTAATGCAAGTGTATTTACAACACGCAAGCAAGACAGAGATACTTGTCTACCACTTAGTCACTATGTCTTTCCCTACCCAAGCCAGTATTCTTCGACTCTTACTTGGTTCACTAATTTTAAATAATTATAAATGAAGGTTCTTCCTGATTTCCAAGGGGGAAAACTGAGGCACAGAATAGTTATTTGGTCCCAAAGAGGAAGAAAAATGTCCCAGGGGGATCCCAGTCTAAAATGGCCACTTGTAGAGACTGTGAGCCAGACCTGAGAAGTGTACAGATTGGATAAACTATACCTGCAAAGGTTGGCTTATGCCACAACTGTGACAGGCCACTTAAAATTTACCTGCCTTGTTTGTTTGGATTATGCCTACAAATCCTCAGAATACGACAGAAAAGCCCAATTCCTCCCTGTTCCCACCTGGGCACATAAGGTTGCTGGGTCAAGAGAGTGTTTTTTTTAAAAGATGGAAGAGACTGTGCATATCTCTGCATGCAGGGGGTGGAGGCAATTAAGGATAGAGGAGATATAATAGTCACAAATTAGGAACAACCCAACCACCAGGAAGATGGAAAAACAAAAAGAGGTGCATCCATACACCACGACACAACTCAGTAAGGAAAAGACATGACTGATCGCTATGCGCAACAATCTGGACACATCACAAGATCGCGACGCCGAGTGAAGGACGCCAGGCAACAAGGAGCCTGCACCGCATTACTCCACTCACATGAAATTCTAGAAAATGCAAACGAGTCTGGAGTGACAGAAAGTAGATCCCTTGTTGCCTAGGTTAGAATGAATAACAAAGAGGTACAAGGACACTTTTGGAAGAGAAGTATTCTGTATCTTGATTGTGGCAGTGGTTTCAGGGTGTCACAACTGAACAAACTGTATACCTTAAATGGGCGTTTCTTATTGTATTGGAAGTTAGACTTCAAAAAAGGTGATTTACAAAGAGATGCAGGGGAAGCTCCTTGGGTTCCTAGGGGCTGAAGAGGAATTCCTCTTACAGCTCCATTCTGAGAGGAGAAGGGAGGGGCAGAGAGAAGAGAGTGGTTAGCCACCATCTGTCTGAATGGCTTCTCAATTCTTCCTGCATCACTGTCCCCAGCAAACGGTCTCCTTTGAAATCCACATTCAGGTCAACAACCACGAGGTCAGTTCACATCTGAGACAGGAGGCTTCCGCTGTCCCATCTTAATCCGCAACGTGTGCTATGGTGGGGGTGGGGGGTGGGGGGGTAATATTTGCAAGGACTAAGCTCCTTACTCCTCCAAATTCAGCCCACCTTCAGCTTGGCATTGTGTCACATAGAGCCCCTGAGAGCCTCAGCTGTGAACTGGCTGCTGTGTTCTGAGTGGCGTTTTCTTTTATTTCTTCCTGCACCACCTTAATCGCCAGCAGCTCCAGAAGCCATAAGAAGGTGGGAGTAAAGGCTTAGTCAGAGAGCTTCGGGCTGAGAGGAGAGCCTGAAAGATAGGGATCTGGGAATGTCACTGTGGTTATCAACTCTTTCATTAACCACTTACTGGAGTAGAATTGACAGTATTTTCCAACAACAAAGAGCCCTGGCAACCAGACTACAAAGAGAAGCATGAGCTTCTAGAAATTCCAAGTTTGTGACTCCAGGTCTCTGAAGGGATACTGGCAGTCCCCAGCTTCCATGTCCATGTGGGTTTGTTTCCTTTCAGTAGCTACTGGAGATACCTCGTGTCATCTTCATACACTGCCACACTCGGGAGACGGTGACTTACCACAGCTGGGTCTGGATTCTTCAGTTAATGGCAATATCAGATTGAAACAGTTTTCCTCAGCTGTTAACAATATCATCCTCGGAACATGTTTTCTTAGCTGTTGTCTAATATCTGGTGGCTTTTTCTATTAACAAGCCCCTTTTTTATCCTTCTGAAGAAACAGGAGGTTGTAAGGAAGTGAAGAAACCCCCAAACCCTTCCCCTCAACACTGTATTCGTTGTAAGTATAGGTCCTTCACCAGGGATGAGTTTCTCCTCCAAGGTGAGAGCTGGGCAGGGTCCCTAGCCTTCAGTTACAGAAGATGAGCTGGGCCATAAAACATCCCCATGGTAGCCCAAAAGAGGACCAAAAAATGGGACCATACCTGTAAAGGCAAGCATGGCACTAAAGCGCCCATTTGGGGCTTGCCTCTCTCGTGAAATAGGAGCCTGTTGTCCTTTATCACCCACCAAAATACAGAGCTGCTCTACACTGAAAAGTGAACAGGCTCCCTGAAGAATTGAAAATAGATGAACAAATACTTGTACACGAATGTTCACACAGCACTATTGATGACAGCCAAAAGGGGGAAGTGGTCCAAATGTCCATCAATGGATGAATGAATAAACAAAATGGGATCTAGCCACACAATGGAATGTGATTCGGCCGTAAGAGGGAATGAAGTCCTGACACATGCTACAACAGGGATGGACCCCAAAATGTTAAGCTAGCTAAATGGAAGAAGCCAGTCACAATAGGTTGCATACTGGATGATTCCATTTATATGAAATGTAGACAAATCCATAGAGACAGAAAGTGGACAGATGGTTATCAGAGACTGGTTATCAGAGGAGGGAAATTGGGGGTACCTGCTTAATAGGCATGAGATTTTCTTTTGGGGTGATGAAAAGTTCTGGATCTAAATAGTGGTGACAGTGCCCAACATTGCACAACATCCTCTTATAGGTCCATTCAGAGGGAAGGAGGGAAGGGCAGAGAGAAGAGGGTGGTTAGCCACCATTTGTCTGAATGGCATCTCAAATCTCCCTGCATCCCCAGCAAAGAGTCTCCTTTGAAATCCACATTCAGGTCAACCACCACGAGGTCAATTTACATCTGAGACTGGAGAGTCTCACTGTTGCATCTTAACCCGCAACGTGTGCTATGGGGGTTGGGGGTGAGGGGATATCTCAAGGTCTAACTTTCTCCTTATTCCTCCAAATTCAGCCCACCTTCAGCCTGATAGTCCTGAGATAGAGCCCCTAAGAGTCATGAAATGCCACTAAACTGTATGCTTGAAAGTGGTTAGTTTTCGGCAGCATGTGCACGCACAGAGAGAAAGGGAGAAGCAGACTCCCCGCTGAGCACAGAGCCTGATGCGGGGCTCGATCCCAGGACCCTGAGATCATGACCTCAGCCAAAGACAGAGGCTTAACCCACTGAGCCACCCAGGCGCCCCAGTCAGGAGCCTCTCAAGCTTTACTTAAAAAAAAAAAATTAAAGGTGAGGGTTCTTACCCAGGACTTCCTTCCCAAGAAGGTACACCCCAGCCTTGCCGGGTTCTTGCTTCAGATATGGTGCTTCTTCCTGTGACCAGCTTAATAGTAGCCCACTGTCCTAGAACACTGCTTCCATCTGCAACACCTCAGTTCTACCAAGCCAGAATTTTCTCTCTACTGGTTCTTTGCATTTTTAATATCCCCAGAGGTAACCTCTAACCATACGAAGATGTGTGTCGAGGCTGTTCAAGTAATTGCCCCTGATGCTCCTTTTTTTTTTCTTTTCTTTTCTTAATGCTCTGCTAATAAAGTTTAAAAGTTTTGAGTGATCTACCCCAACTCTCTTTTTTTTTTCTATAAGTCTTATTAATTTTAGTGTATTATTTTGCAAAATGAGGTTTCTTTTTCCAGGGAAATGGTTGTATACATGTACTTGACATGCTACTTTTCCTAGCATCTTCTCTTTTAGGAACTATACCTTCCTCCTCAGGTAAGGCTGTCATTCTATTAATCATGTCCCCCCATTCCCAAACAAACAAACAAACAAACAGGGATGGGCACATGACCCAGGACAGCCAATCAGAATACACTACCTACCTGGCCATGTTGACTGGTACCCAGTATAGCCAATCAGAATACAATACCCAACTGGCCATGGTGACTGGTTCAGGGATGGACACATGACCCTGGATAGCCAATCAGAATACACTACTGAGCTGAGGTGTTTGGTACTCAGGACAGCTAATCAGAATACACTATGTACCTGGCTATGATGATTGGTACCCAGGACAATCAATCAGAATACACTATCTACCTGGCTATGGTGATTGGCTCAGGGATGGACACATGACCCTGGATAGCCAATCAGAATACACTACCCACCTGGCCATGGTGATTGGTTTAGGGATGGGCACATGACCCAAGATAGCCAATCAGAATACACTACCTACCTGGCCATGGTGATTGGTTCAGGGATGGGCACATGACCCAAGATAGCCAATCAGAATATACTACCTACTTGGCCATGGTGATGGTTTTAGGGGAATTTTACCTCAAAAAACTTCCAAGTGGAAATAGATGGTACTATGTCACCTTTAAAACCTTTAAACACAAATAATGCACTCAACAATAAAATACTAAAGAAAAAGTTATTATAAAAATGCAGACGGGGCGCCTGGTGGTCAGTCTGCTGAGTGTCTGCCTTTGGCTCAGGTCTGGATCCCAGGGTCTTGAAATAAATCCCTGCATGGGGCTCTATGCTCAATGGGGAGTCTGCTTCTCTCTCTGCCCCTCCTCCTGTCTTGTGCATGTTCTCTCTCTTCCTCCCTCTCTCTCTCAAAAAAATAAAATCTTAAAAAAAAAAAAAAAAGCAGGCTGGCAGGCAAGTGTACTCAATTCATTCTATTAACACTAAGTGGTATTTCTGTGTCTCATCTCAAAGAGCCATGCGATAAACCAGCGGTGCTGTGGTGAGGACGGAACAGGGTGGTGGAAGTAGGGGTAGTTGGGGCAGCTGATTTGCCCAGAAGGCCGCAAATGTGGTAGGGGACAAACGATGACAGCATGCCTCCCCCACCCCGGGGCCACACCCTGCCTCAATGAAAGGTTACTCACTAGGGCAAGGCAGAATTTGGTTGGCGCTCAAACTGGCGATTAAGAGTCGGGTAAATGTTTAGAGCTCAGAGATGGGAAAGCTCTCCTGGTCTGGACCCCTCAGAGGCTGAAGGGTGGGGGCTGGGGGACGCAGAGTAAAGCTGAGTTCTGAAGATCAAGAGGCCCGGCTTCTAGTCCGTGTTTGGGTCACCGCATGATTATGAACTTGGTCATGCCATGCAACTTTCTAGGTCTTGGTTTTCTTTGCTAAGTGCCTCCCGGACCACATGGACATCACAGATGTCTACGGAATACTTAAAACCTAAAGACTCCCTTAGGGCTAGAGAAAAGGCCCCTTTAGTGATCAACCAGTGGTTCTCAGACTGGAATCTTCCGGGGCTCATTAGTATTCAGAATGCTGGTCCCCACTCCCAGAGTTTCTGGTCCAGAGGGGTTAGGGTGGAGACCTGAAAATTTGCATCTACCACAAATTCCTGGGGAGGCTAAAGCCTTAGTCCACTTTGATAAGACAAACTAGTTGTTACCAACCCTGGTAGGTCATCAGATCACCTGGGAAATATTTTAATTGAAAAAAATACCAGGGCCTCACACTCTATGTAGTGAACCGGGGTTCCTAGACTCCAGACCCTTTTGTCCAGCTCTGGGTCCAGTGATGTTTCTGAACAGTGGGCCTGGGCTCCTACAGTGAGTGGGATTCAGAACAGGGGGGAGTAGAACACAGGGATTCGCCCGAACCAGAATCAGCAGGAATCGTCAGCTTCTGCTGGGAACCATGACCCAGCTCATCTTTGATAAAATGTATTGCCCACTCACTGCATTTATGCAGCACCTAAGGAAGTGAGGGGAAAAGTTAGGATAGCAAAAGAAGAGTGGCTGTTGCACGGACACGCTTGGGCAAAACCGGAGGAAATTTCACAGAACATTCCAGACAGTGTTAGTCTGGCTCTGCCAATATTTAGTCCTGCATTCTTTTTATTTTTTGCAGAATTAGGTCTAAATAATAAAGAGCTTTTCAAATAAAAAACACTGTAGCATAAATCCTGAAAGAATGAAATCCAGTGTACCGGTGTTGTAGCACGAAATGTTCTAAGATGCTGTTTCACGGAGTACCCGATAGAATGATTGCTCGCTGAATATTTAGCTGGTGGAATGGAGAGAAGGAGCCGTTCTGTTCCCTCCGATTAGTACTTTCCAGCCCAAACATCTTACAGCATAAATACCAACCTCCCTAGCGCATCTTACTCAGAGAGAGCAACTCCTGCTAGTTATTCAGATACTTGACCTTGAGTTGCCTGTTTGACCTTAAATCATCCGCTAGAATAAAAATGCCAGGCAAGAAGCTCCTCCTGCTTCAGGAAAAAAAAAAGAAAAAACAGGATGGATTTGCTGGCAGGCACATATAATGAGCTTCTCTGACCTGCAATTAACAACCCTCCCTAGAGTTTACTTGGGCCAACACACAGCCCCCCTGCTTGCCTCCCCCGCCCCCCACCCCCACCTTGCAATAGCTCTTTAATTCTCTTCTGTACAGATATGAGTGGTGTGATCATGCTTCAAGTGCTCTGGGCATTTGGGGAATTCTCCCTGGTAACTACCATTGTTTTAGAAAACTTCTTTTCCAGAAGAGTGCAAATTATTTGAGGTCCAGCTGTTGTATACTTTCTGACTCAAAGAAGGACACAACAGAATCCCTGGACAGTAGAATTGGTTTACTTACTGATCAGAAAAAGCTGCCTTGAATACTAATCTTTGATAGTTCCGAGGCAGTCATATTCTAGATCCCCTGTCACTCGCTGGACTTTTCTTGAGACTCTGATTCTCCCTATTCTCAATCCTAGGCCTTACTCATGAATCGAGGGGATGGGGGCAGTGGAAAGAGGGCTGACCAGGAATCAGATTTGAATTTGAGTTTTAGCCTGACCTCCGGTAGCCACAGGGTGACCCCAGACATCAGTTAAGCTCTACCAGCCTTGCTTTCTTTATCTGAGAATTGTGCATAACAATATCCAACCAAGCGGGGGGTCTTATCTCTCCATGTTGACTGTTTTGTGTTAACCCGTTGAGCGCTGCAATAAAGTAAGTAAATACTTGCAGAACTGGAGTTTGGAGGAAGAAAGAGACAAAGGAAGAAATGACTCTAGGTTTCAGGAGAAGTATAAAACTCTGAATTACTTTTCTCCCATTTTTTTTTCCCATTCTGTGCTTTCTTGGCCTAAAGACCGAGGATTGCAGCAATGTTTATGAATGTCAGCAGAGAGAGCAATGTTTGTGCAAGCAAGCCAAATTCACAAGAAGCTCAGAGGTTTGGGGAATCCCTTTGCCCAATAGCCAGCGAAGGAGAGACTTCTAGCCTCACAGGCTTGTGTTGCCTGTCTTTGGACTGCACAAAGGACATTCACAAGTCCCCAGAATAAAGGATGTGATATGCTAACATGTTGATAGGATTGTTGTGTTTATCATGGGCCATTGCAAGGTAATTGTGGGAAATTGACAAGATGCCACAGCCTAGTCCATTTTCCTATCTTCCCCTTCACCAGGTCCCATGCGTAGGTTACTAGGTGAAGCACTCCCGACAGAAATAGTAGTCCTGTCTGTAGCCCAGCAGGTCCCAGGAGCAACTCGATTATGCTCAGGGACCTGGCCCCGAGGGGATTTCATCCAACCTGCAGAAAGTCAGCCTGGTAGCCAGGAAGAAAAACCACTTTATAAACAAAACAAAAAACCCAGGACGTTTGTTCATTTGCACAGTGGAAGAAGAATCAACAAGGCTCTGACTTAGTTGGATCAGCAAAACTCACTGTTAAGCTCTGAGTTGCTCAGAAAGAATTGTGTTTCATCTAGAGAGAGAATGAGAGTTCATTTTCAAGTCATTTCTTGGGAGGCCATTTGCATGAAAAGTACAATGTAACAGAACGCGGGTAACGTGAGAACCACCAAGGTCATCATAAAGAGCAACATTTTGTGTAAAAATGAATATTTAACTAGTCTTGGCACAGGAACCATAGAACAGCCTGTTGACCAAACTTTCAACTCTTTGTGTTGAGAAATTGCCCTGAAACAAAACTACAGAGCGTCCTGGAATTATGATTCGACATAAGCTTTTCAACTTCATAATAACGCAAAAGTGATATGCATTCAATGAACATGGTACTTGGAAGTTGTTGTTTTGTTTTTTTTTTAAAGATTTTATTTATTTCTTTGAGAGAGAGCAAACGCCAGAGAGATCACAGATGGAGAGGGAGAAGCAGGCTCCTTGCTGAGCTGGGAGCCCAACATGGGGCTGGATCCCAGGACTCTGAGATCACCACCTGAGTCAAAGGCAGATGCTTAACCGACTGAGCCACCCAAGGCCCTTGAGCTTGGGATTTTGAGGCTGGATATTTTCCCAGGCTGGCGACATGGGGTCCGGTCCTCTCTCATGATGCTGGGCAGGGCAGTGAGCCACAGCTACCAGTCAGTCTGGACTTTTCATGAGAGTGAACAAATGATACGCTGACAACCATTGTGTCCCCAGAAAACCAAGCTATTTTTCACCTTCGGTACAGTATTTAATGAATTACATGAGATTGTCAACACTTGATGAGCAAACGGGCTTTGTGTGAGATTATTTCATCCAACCGTAAGCTGCTTGCAAGTGTTCTGAGCACACTTAAGGTAGGCTAGGCTAAGCTGTGATGTCCAGGAGGTTAGCTGTAGTCAGCGCGTTTTTGACTTCTGATATTTTCAGTTTATGATGGCTTTATCAGGATGGAACCCCACTGAAAGTTGAGGAAGATTTGTAGAGCAACATGTGGACGGAAGATAAGAAAGTATAATGTCTTTAGTGAATTTTTTAGAAGCAGAACTTGTTACTTGGATTTAGGTAGATGGGAATTATTGAAGTAGCCTTCTTAGGAGAAAAGGACCATGGGAGACACGGTAGAGAAGGGAAAGGAGGAAAGCAAGGATTCAATCTCAGCTTAGCTCCAGCCTGACCCCATGGGGAGCTCCAGGGCATGAAGAACGCCATTGAGTTGCACCCTGAAGCAAGAGAAGCTACCCGTGGGATCCCTCTCATTGGGAGCTGTGGTGGGGGAGGGAAGAGCATGACCTCCCAGACAAGGCAACTCCCCTTGGCCATGGGTGGTTCCTTGAAGACAGGGACAGCTGTCTGCTGCTGGGGGACGATGCCTCCGCATCAGCACTTGGGGATCCAAGTAGGGCACCACTGGTATCTATTCTAGTTGCTACCCAAAGCCACATACTAGCACAGTAGTTGGTGCACAGTCAAGACAAAAAGCCATCCATCTTTCAGCCTTGCCACTGGCTCGTTATGTCCACTTTTATAACAGCAACACCAACCATTATGCTATCATTGAGAAAACATTTTCAGAGTTGTTCCCTAATTTCATGCCCCCTATAATCCTGGGAGATAGACAAGGGCAGAGATCGGCATGCCCTTGACACGGAAGATAAGAGAATGATCTGGCTGAGGTCATAACATCTGGAAATAAAATAGTTGAGACCAGAGCCTTGTTCCATGGGGCGCCATTTCTACAGGACGGAAGATGTAGCTAAGAATTGCAAGCTACCATTGAGCCCTTTGTGCTTGATGACTGTTGAGCACAGCTCTTTGTCATGGACTGGGTTTTATCCTATGTCCCTTTTCTGCTTGGTAGTTATAAGCCTCAAACAAGGACCCCCATTTGATCGGGGACTTGCTCAAGGAAACTTGAAATTCCTTGTCATGTATCACCGGCCCCAGTGAGGGGTTTCTGGTTTCTATTTCTAACATTTCATACCAACTCTTAGTCATAAGAGAAAAATAACCTATTTTTATAAAATGACTCAGATGTCTCTGGAAACATTTACAATGCTTGGAATGTTTTGTTTTAATAATTTCCTGATCTGTATGCAGTGAGGCATTTTCATGTAATAGCTAATATGAAATTCTTCATCACTGTGAAGTTTAAATTTGGTTTTATGCTTCCCTTGAATTTAATCACAGTTGATACTCTCAGGAGCTGGATTTGTGATAACTGCCTCCACTGTTTGCTTATGTATGGACAGCGCTCTTGGCTTTTCATCTAACCTTCCCCGCTGTAAGGACCTACTTAGCTAGAGGCTCCCATTAAAACGTTAAACAATAACGTTGTTTAACCCTTAAACTATCCCTGCTCCCCTTCCCCCAGGGGATTTACTTAAAAACAAGTCCGGGAAACCAGCTCCAGGTAACAAAGCCCAGATACAAGGGTGGGTCAGGCCAGGTGGAGACATCCGATCAGTGGGGGGCTGCATACCGTCTCCCTAGCTACCAAGGAGTATAGGCCCCGCTTTGGGAGCCTTTTGGGCGCCAATTCTAACGAGGGTGATAGGCTAGATCAAATGTCTACTACAGGGTAAATTGTAATTCAGTTGGTCACTTATGTGTGACCTAACATGACTGTGGAGTTTCCTGTGTGTGTTACAATCTCATTGGCCACCTGTGCGTGGCCAGGCCCAACCGCATGGCTTTTACCCTTAAAAGCTAGTCTGTGAAACAGGGAAGGGTCGCCCTCTCTTGTAAGAGGTGCATCCCCGAAGGTTCAGTTAGATTCTTGATACTTGGTGCGAAATAAAGCTTTGCTTGACCTTCGCTTTATATCAGTCTCGCTCCTTTAATCACGGACCCATTTTGGGGAGACCTAACATATGGGGGCTCGTCCGGGATTAAACGACGAGAACTGAGCCAGCATCAGAATTTCTGGGAAAAGCCTTGAGGTAAGATCTCACAGATTTTACTCTGTGGGATCCGCCAATCTCCAGGTGCTCTGTGAGATCGGTCTGTCTGTCTGGGTGCGCAGCTCCAGCTATAGCCCACCGGGGAGAAGCTGGACGCGGCCATGCTCCCCAGGGCTGGAGCGGATTCAGGGACGCCCCTTCCCTCCACTGGTAGATTGCCAGAGGGTTCGAGTCCCCCTAGGCCGTCACCTAGGTGGTCAGGAGGTTCGAATCCCCCTAGGCAGCCAGGGGGTTCGAGTCCCCCCAGATGGTCACCGGGGGTTCGAGTCCCGCTAGGCGGCCAGGAGGTTCAAGTCCCCCTAGGTGGCCGGAAGATCAAAAAGTCCCCACCAGTGGCAGGTTCTGGGTAAGAACTACTGGGCCTGCGGTTGTCTTTGTCTTGTCTGCTGTGCTGTTTGTTGTGTTTTAAGGACTGGGGCAAACAGAGAGTAAGGGGACTCTGACTTTTAATGGCTATAACTGGAGCCAACTGGGGGTAGTCTAACTCGAGACAGAGACTTTAAGGAATATTCCCAAGCAGCTGCCGAAACTACCTTTGTTTCAGGGACATTCCTTGCCCTCTCTGGCCCGATGGGGACTGCCTAGCCCCTCCCCCCTTGCTGGCGGGAAAGCATGGCATCTGCTCCTCTCTTGGAACTGATGAGCCCTGGAACTGGGAACCCCTTTCTCTGCCTTCTGGTGGCACTTTGTTCTTTCTTCACTGTCGGGAAACAAGAAGAGCACCCCCTGGACCTAACACCCCCCACTCCGGACCTTCCCACCTCGGTCTCAGGTAAACATTCGAAGCAGAGTGGGCCCAGGTGGAACGTAAATCAGTATTTAAACTAAGTTAAGTTTGTTGGGCTAATTAGGATAAACATGTCTTTTGAGTTAACAGTAGTAAATGTGAAACTTCAGAATTTTTACTCCAGGTCAAATAAGCTCGTGTTAGCTGTTAAAATCTGTTGAAATCTATTAGCAAAGAGATGACTAAACTGATGGTTAATTGTCTGTCTCAAAGTTTTAATGGGTAATTGTTAAAGTAGCTTTCAAAGTCTTTGGTAACCTTAAACTTTAACCAAATGGGATAAAATGCTAGAGCGCTGGTTGCTGGAACTAGGTTTGTGCTTTTGAAATCTGTTGGTAAACACGTTTTGTGCTTAACTGATTGATAAATTTGCCATCTAAAGAATTCTGTTGTAACAGTTCACAATTGGTTTATATTTAATCTTCAGTAGAGGTTAAGGTATTTCTAAGAGTACAAAATTCTGCTAAGTGTAACTAAGACTGATGGAAATAAGGGAAGCAGCTCTGTATGTAGAAAAGTAGGAGATATGTAAAAAGGAGAGAAAAAGACCAGATGCCTGATCCTGTTTGAATAAGAAAGAAAAACAGCCCCGGGGCCACTGCCTGAGCTAGATCCATTCGTAAAGAATGGAAGGGGAGACTGAGCACCTCCCATTAGCCAGGGATACCCAGAGGGGGGTGTCCAACCTGTTTGAATCTGAAGAGTGCCTGACTGTGTGAATGTGTCTGTGTGGCTCCACCGCTACAGCTACGGAGTCTGAGTGGGCTGCACCCTGAGTCTCGCGGGGCGTCATATGGAATAACGGTCATCTACTCCATGGAGTAGCCTGGTCCGGGGCTTATACGGACAGACCTTAGCTAAGATGCTCCTAAGTTCCCACGAGGGATGTGAGCAGGACAGCATCTGAAAGATCCCCCTCCCTTCGTCTGCGACAGCGTTCATGATGGGAGGGAAACCCAGCAAACCTACTGTGGGAGGACTGCATGCTAACAAAAAAAAAAAAAAAAGGAAAGACACTGGTATAGAAAAGCTGGTTTTCTCTCTGTTTAAAAGGACAAAGTTTTCTTAGGTTAGGTTAATTGAAATGTAAATGGTTTTCTCTTTGCCTGCCCAGAGTTATAAATGAGATCTCTTTGACTCATAAGCTTTTTCCTTGATATGCTAAGTTACTCAGGGAGTACTGCTAAACCAATGATAAACCTTGGGTTACATTTGGGAAAATGCTGTAACTACTCTAGAGGTTCTATACATTTCCTAGAGTTTAATGTTTTGATAAGGGTCATCACTTGATATTTAACCATATCTATTCTGAGTTTTTGTCATTTGTAATTGTTTTAATTCTCTTGTAAGATGAATTCCGCCTTAAAGGAAATTCATATGGGAGACTTACAGGACGAATACAGGTCTTTGATATGTTAAAATCCTGGGAACTGAAATGGCTGCATTCGGACTAAACCAGAATTAGTAACATGGGACTAGATGAACTGAAAGGTTGTAATGTTGTGTCTCTTAATGTTTTAAACATTACTGGTTCTGTAATGTTTGCTCCTCTAAACTAGGGAAACTTTTTCTTAAGTTATCTGTAACTTAAAGATGTAAAAGTATTCATTTATAAATGAATCAAGGCATTCATCTTTTCTCTCTATTTGAACCCTCTGAAACCAAAAGGTCCCAGCAAGTATTCTTTCTTCCTTGGCAATCAGTCATTTGCATTAAGTTCAATAAGAATCTGTTCTCCTTGTAACAGGACACCATTGGAAACTCTGGTTATTTTACCAAGGCTTTGACTGGAATGTCATATTTGAAAAGACTCAGATATGACCAGACAGCTTAAAGGAACTAAGGCTGACTTTATAAAACCTGGAGCGGTAAAGCCCTTTGGAACTGTTGGCCTGATCCCTGCTCACAGAGTTCCCAGCAGACTCACCAGGTGAGTAAAGGATGGCACTCCCTGGCAGGTGGGAGCCTCGGGATACCCTGGGCACCTCAGGAACTCCCCCAAATCTGACAGGGATTGCAGGCATGTCTGATGGCATGTACATGGCTTGGCTTCTGGCCCGGAGAGGCTACTAAAAGTTCAACCTAGAGATTCCTGATAAGAAGTTCCAGCAAAGCAGATTCTAAAAGATCTATATGATCACTTACTGTTCTTGCTGAGCTTATGTAAATAATTAGGCCAAGTTTGTTAAAACTGGACTTGTTTTTCAAATGAATTAGTCCTGATTTGGCTATCTCTGGAAATGAGGGTTATTTTAGAGAGAAAAATTATGTTTTAATAATATGCCTTTATGGGTGTTAAATTCTAGATTAGATTGTTATTAAATGTTTGTTTACCTAAGCTAGACAGCGTAAGGTAAACTTCAGAGAAGTTGCACGATAACTCGTGTAGACGATCTTGCCTTTGCCAGTCAGTCAGCCCCAGATATAAGGAGGAAACTCCAGAAAATTGAAGGATTTGAAAGGAAGAATCTGAGTTAGTGGGAATAGTGGAAATAGCCGCTGAGGACTAAGGGTCATGCTTGCAGGGGACGAGAGCTCTCTTACAGACTCTGCAGGAAAAAGGGTATCGGGTGTCAGCAATAAAAGCACAGCTTTGTCAGAGCCATGCCACTTATTTAGGCTTTGGTCTCCATGAGGGAGTTTCTTGGAACGGTGGGCTACTGCAGGCTGTGGAAACCGCGGTTCGCGGAGATGGCGAGACCTCTCTATGAACCGACTAAGGGGGGGACTCACTATGGTCGAGTGGACAGCTGAGGCAGAAGGAGCATTTCGGGAATTACAAACAGCCTTACTGAGTGCCCCAGCATTGGCCATCCCAGACCTTACCAAGCCCTTCCACTTGTATGTGGATGAAAAGGCAGGGGTGACTGAAGGAGTTTTGACTCAGACTCTGGGACATTGGCAAAGGCCAGTAACCTATCTTAGCAAGAAACTAGATCCAGTAGTGGCTGGGTTCCCCCTTGCCTCCGCATAATTGCTGCTACAGCCCTCCTGGTCAAGGATGCGGGTATATTTACAGAAATGGACTAAATTAGACTATAAAGGGGATTGGGCTAAGACTAGAACAGGAAAGTTAATCCTTCCTCGAAGACTAGAAAAAATTGATAAGCCAGATACATCAGGGCACTCATCTGGGAACACGCAAGCTTAAGGAGCTTATGGGCAAAGCAGGTCCAGGTTTCTAAATTAGGGCGTATGGCTCAGGATGTGGTTGATAGATGTGCTCAATGCCAGGCAGTCAATGCGGGAGGAACTAGAATGGGAAGAGGGAAAAGAGAAAGAGGTAAGGAACGAGGAATTTATTGGGAAATAGATTTTACAGAGATGAAACCGGGAAAATATGGGCACAAGTATATGTTAGTTTTTGTAGATACCTTTTCAGACTGGGTAAAGACTTTTCTGCATGGCATAGTCGGCAGGATGGCAGGAGTGATAGCCAAAAAGCTACCAGAGGTTTGGGTTACCTCTTGAGATCGGGTCAGACAACAGCCCTGCATTTGTGAGTTCAGTCTCGCAGGCATTGGCCAAAGCTGTGGACACTAGTTGGGGGCTACATTTTGCCTACCGGGGCCAGAATTCCAGCCAAGTAGAAAGAATGAACCGGACTCTTTTTAAAGAGACCTTGACAAAGTTAATTCTGGAGACTGGCGGTGGGTGGGTGGATCTCCTTCCCTTTGCCCTCTTCAGGGCGCGATGTATACCCTGCTTAAACAAGGTGACTCCATTTGAAATAATGTTCGGGAGACACCCCCCCCCCCCTTTGCCCTCGACTACAAGAGGTTGCCCTAGCAGAAATGACTGGTCAGTCTGTACTCCAGTCACTGCAGGCACTACAGTCTGTCTTAAAAAGAGCCCATGCAGGGATCCGGACTGCCCACACTGGGACGGAGACAGAGGTGAAGCCACATCTTACCAACCCGGGGACTTGGTTTGGATACCACCGCCACCAAGTGGGAAACCTGGAGCCTGGCTGGAAGGGACCGTTTAGTGTCACCCTGACCACCCCCACAGCAATAAAAGTAGAAGGCATTGGGGCCTGGATTCACGCGGGTCACGTCAACCGAGCCGAGGACGAGAACGCCCCCCAGAGGTGGATGCCCCTACCGATGGACCCCGCCGATCTGGACTAAAACTAAGACTCAAAAAACAATGAGTTCATTAAATTCATGGTTGCCCTTGTTGTTAAGATATAGGCGGGAGGTATAAGCGATTGCAAATAAAAAAGGGGGGCTTAATTTACTGTTTCTAATAAAAAAGAGGGGGGCTTAACATACTGTTTCTAATAAGAAAAGAGGGGGGGCTCTGCATAACCCTAGGAGAGAAATACTGTCTCTGGGTAAATCACACTGGAGTCATTAAAACAGTCTCGAAGCCCTTAAAAGGGGGTATAGAACTGGCTGAAAAGTCACAGATTTGACTAATCTCCAAAGAAAAGGGGGAATGTAAGGACCTATTTAGCTAGAGGCTTCCATCAAGGTTAAAACAATGACGTTGTTTAACCCTTAAACTGTCCCTGCTCCCCTTCCCCCGGGGGATTTACTTAAAAACAAGTCCTGAAAACCAGCTCCTGGTAACAAAGCCCAGATACAAGGGTGGGTCAGGCCAGGTGGAGACATCCGATCAGTGGGGGGCTGCATACTGTCTCCCTAGCTACCAAGGAGTATGGGCCCCGCCCTTTGGGAGCCTTTGGGCACCAATTCTAACGAGGGTGATAGGCTGGTTCAAATGTCTACTATAGGGTAAATTGTAATTCAGTTGGTCACTTCTGTGTGACCTAACATGACTGTGGAGTTTCCTGTGTGTATTACAATCTCATTGGCCACCTGTGCATGGCCAGGCCCAACCGCATGGCCTTTGCCCTTAAAAGCTAGTCTGAAGCAGAGAAAGGTCGCCCTCTCTGTAAGAGGCGCCACCCTGGCCGGTCAGTTTGATTCTTGATGCCTGGCGCGAAATAAAGCTTTGCTTGACCTTCGCTTTATGTCATTCTCGCTCCTTTAATCACGGACCCATTATTGGGGGGCATAACGCCCGCCACTCGCTGAAGCCTTGGAACCTTTCTCAGAATCTACTGGTTTCCTACACTGGCATCTGGACATCCAGAGCCTGCTCAAAATTCTCCCATTTGAATGTTCACATCTTTGATGAGGTCACGGGCACAAGGGCATCGTGGAGTTGGGCAGACAAAAGACACTGGCTCCAGACCGCACTCCAACTTGGTGCTGACCCTGTGATCTTCTAGCAAAAAAGAGCATGGGTACTTAGAGTTGGGCATATCCTTGGACCTAGCAATTGAATTTCGTACATCTACTCTGGAGAAATACTTGTAGATACTCCCAAAGCCTTAATTTTAAGGATGTTTACCACTGTAATTCTTGTAACAACAACAACAGTTCAAAGACTTCTTAGAAGTGATAATATAGGGGTGCCTGGGTGTCTTACTTGGTTAAGCATCTGCCTTCGGCTCAGGTCATGATCCCAGGGTCCTGGAATCAAGTTCCGCATTGGGCTTCTCGCTCGGCAGGAAGCCTGCTTCTCCCTGTGCCTGCTCTGCCTGCTGCTCCCCCTGCTTATGTGCTCTCTCTCTCTCTCTGACAAATAAATAAATCAATAATTTTATTTAAAAAAAAAAGAAGTGGTAATATAAAATATACTGTATCCATATGATAAAATAAAGATGCATCTCAGGGCACCTGTCTGGCTCAGTCGGTAGAGTGTGTGACTCTTGATCTCGGGGTTGTAAATTCACGCCCCACATTGGGTGTAAAGATTAGTACTTTTTAAAAAAAAAATCTTAAAAAAAAAAATGATGCATCTTAAGCTTGAAAGTAGATTAGAATCCCCCAGAAGGGATCAAAAAATGAGAGGTCTCATCATTCTATAGTCTCCCCCAGCATTTATTTGGCTGTGTTGGTGTTTGAGGTTTTGGCCATTCTAATGGGCCATGTATGTAGTGGTATTTCTTTGCTGTTTAAATTTGCATTTCCTTTGTGTTAAACAGTGGGGAACATCTTTTCATATGCTCATTGGCCATCTGTATGTCTTCTTTGGTTCTGCCAGAACTTTAAACATTCCAGTCCCTGAATATCTAAACATTTCTATATGCTTTGAATGACATTTTGCACCTGAAAAACAGTGCAACACGCACTCTCCCATCACGGAAATTCTTTTAGCTGTCATGACTAAACTAGCACTCGGGTGACCAGGTGGGTGTCTGGAGGCCTGGCTCGAAGGAAATTGTATTGTTTAAATATAGCTCTTAATATACTAAGGTGTTTTTTCTTTCCTTTCTTTTTTTTTTACACTATATCGTAAACACCACTTACCATCCAGGCAAAAGAGTCACTGACCTCCTGTTGCTTATCTCATCCTGGATAAACAAGCTGTGGTGTGTCCTTATAGCAGAGAATTATTAGCCATAAAAAAGAAAGAAGTACGCAGTGTGGATGAACTTTGAAAAAGTTATGCTAAGTGAAAATAATATATGAAGAATATGCATAAATACATAAGTACATACGAAGACACAAAAGAATCCATACTATACTATACTATACTATACTATGACTCCCCTTCCATGAAATAGCCAGCATAGGCAAGCCCATGGAAACATGGAGTACACTCCATTCTACTCCTGAAACCGGTATTACACTATATGTTAACCATCTAGAATTTGAATAAAAATTTGAAGAAAAAAAGAGAGTGACTTCTGTGGTCTGTAAATGGCATCTTAATCTGAAGTTAACCATCTTTTTTATGACTTGGTAGAGGACCTGCAGGGTCGACTCTATCTTTCATTGGATTTCAAGATGTCGGCTCCCTTTCCGCCATAGTTTTCACTTAGATAGGAGCAGTCCCTTCTGTGGAAACACAGAATTTATATCTACCTTGGTCTTTATTGACCTCTGTCTCATGAGTTGTGTTTCTTTCCTTTCACAGTGACATTTGGTGCGCGTTTTTACAACTTTCTTCCACAAGTTCAAGAAATGCCAGGAAACATAAAACCTCAATACCTAGTAAAAGATGATCTCCTTCTAAAATATAAGAATTACTTCTTTTTTCTTTTCTTTTCTCTTGGATTTTTATGAGTTTTGTTTTTTGAAAGGTTGGATCCAGCTTCCTCCTCTTCCTCCCATTTTCCTTCTTTTTATAGAGGCCCAGAGATTGGAATAAGGGCGGTAAAACACAGCCACTGCCTACAACAACTCCCAGGTACAAGGGCAGGTTGAGTAAACACACTGTATTATCAAGAGATAAGGCCAGAAGTTTGGCCAAGAGGGAGCCCGGGCAGGTGGTGCCCAGTAAAGCCAGGCTCTGCCCAGATAAACCATATCCTGGGGGCCTCCCCCACTGCACACAACCATAGCTCCGGGGATTCTTTCTCCATGAGCAGAATAGCTCTGGGGTGAGAGCTGAAACTCGAGCTCTGGGCTCCCCTGTGTTGTTTGTGTGTTGTTTGTATAACATGTCTCCAGGACCTCGAACACTCGTGTACACTGGATCATAGCAAGAAGTTGGCCTTCTGTGCCTTCGCTGATGGAACAAAGACTATTTACTTTCAGGTTCTTGGGGTGGGGGGTGGGACACTGTTCTTCCTTCTTGGGCCATCCTTGCCCAGCTACTTTGGAAGACAGTCTAGCAGTTTCTCACAGAACCAAACACTCTTGACCTACGAACTTGAATCCACATAAAAAACCTGCACATGGATGTTGGTAGCAGCTTCGTTCCCAACGACCAAAACTTGGAAGCCTCTAGATGTCCTTCAGTAGGTGAACAGATACATTGTGATATATCTAGACAAGGGAATACTATTCCACACTTTTCAAGCCATGAAAAGCCATCGAGGGAACTTAAATGCCTATTACTCGGTGAAAGAAGCCAGTCTGAAAAGGCTACAGACTTTGAGATTCCTAACCGGACGAGATGACATTCTGGGAAGGCAAAGATACACAGACAATAGAAAGATCAGTGGCTGCCAAGGGTTGGGAGGAGGAAAGGATGAATAGGTTAGGGACTTTTAGGGCAGGGAAACTACTCCATACTGTAATGGTGGATACACGTCCTTACAGCTTTGTCCAAACCCATAGAATGTTCCACACTGAGTGAAATGTAATGTAAACTGTGGACTCTGGGTGATAATGACGTGTCGGTGTGGGTTCATGAGTTGTAACAAATGTCCCTTCTGGTGGGGGACGTTGCTACTGGGGGAGGCTGAGTATGCGGTGGGGGGAAGAGGGAACATAGGAAATCTCCGTGCCTTCCCCTCAATTTTGCTGTGAACCCAAAACGGCTCAAAAAGTAAAGCTGATTTTAAAACATTTTGCAGTAGAGTCCTTGGCACTCAGAAGGTACTTGTAAAACACTGGCTGCTAACCTGGCCATTCCCCGCCAACCTCCGCCCCTGCCCGCACCCCACCTGGCCCAGAGTTGGTCTCCTCCTAGCAGGATTAACCCTGAAATGCTGTGTCCATGTGTGAGGAATCTACTCAACAGTTTCGGGACCACCAGTTTTAGCCCAGGTCCTGGGGTCAAGTCCTTGTCTGCCACTCATCTGTCTGGGACTCAGTTTCCTCATCTGAGAGTTAGGGAATTGGTCTAGGTCATTTCCAAGGCCCCTTTCACTTTGCCAGTCTGTAAGCTGTGGTGGAGTGGGCTTGGGGGGTCTGACAAAAGTCTATGTAATTTTGGCTTCAAAAATGTGACCCATACCTATCTATCTCCGTGCGAGGGGCCATGTCGGACCTAGTAGCCAAATTTTCAAACCAAAATGCAGAGATTATTATCCAATGAAATACATATACATATATATATATATATATATATATATATATATATATATATATAATATTTGAGGAGCTGCCTGGGTTCCCTACCACTATGTATGGTCAATATAGAAAGACTGAAATGGGGGCACCTGGGTGGCTCAGTTGGTTAAGAGTCTGCCTTTGGCTCATGTCGTGATCCCAGGGTCCTGCTATCGAGTCCCACATCAGGCTCCTGCTTAGCGGGGAGCCTGCTTCTCCCTCTCTCTCTGCTGTCTCTGTGTCAAATAAATAAATGAATAAATAAATCTTTAAAAAAAAAGACTGAAATGTTTAAAAATACATAGAGAAGTAAAATTGGGGCAGCTCTTTCTGCCCATGGGTCCTATCCTCATGCCTTTAATAAAACCACTTTTTAGCACCACCATCCCCCCCCAAAAGTGAAATTGCTCACAGATCCTTCTCATTCAGGATAACAACAAAGACATTTTGGTGGCTTTTCTTCCAGTCTTTTTGAAATTAATTTTTTCCAACTCTATCTTCTTCCCTAAATTTTATCTTCCCAACACCTAGAACTTAGCCAATATTCATTTTTTAAATTTAATGAATCAATTAAGTCTGCATGGCAAAATGTTTTCAGTTCCAAGGTATTTCTATAATTTATAGGACTAACAAGGCAAAGTGATTTAAAACAGCAACCCCATGTCAAGTTTAAGGTAATAATCACATATTCAATTTTGAAGAGTTGGTCTTTGAAGATCATCTTTAAGGATTTTTTTTTTAGGAGGAAAGGCCTAGAGGATTATGAAAGCCATTGCATTTCCATAAGAAAAGCCAGGTCCCAGAAATCAGAGGGTCTGGGATTTCATAAAGAAAGTGGCATTCGTTGAATAATCAAACTTGAAACTCCTACAGATACAGGTCTTTTTAAACTTTAACTTTTTTTTTAAATGGTTTAATGTATTTTAGTAGAAAACTTACAGGAACAGCCCAGAAGGCAGACATTAAAAACATGTGCTTGCTTGTAGGACAACCAACGTAGTTAGAAAAGTGTAGTGAATGGATGGAATCCACCATACAATCCAAATGCCACAAACACCATTCAGTTGCTGCCAATAAGAAATGTACTTGGTAAAAAATCCAAATGGTGGCATGGTCCAGAAGAATTTAACAGGCTTACTTGTAATTGTTATAAATCTGAGCTGTGGAAACAGGTTCACTGAAGTATTTTGACTTGCACTAGTGCTTTACATCCCTGCATTTATATTAAAAATTCATATGCATGCAGAAAATAAAAATTAAGACAAAATTTTGTTAAATAAATAGAAATGAAAATTTACACACAAATGAAAATGGAAAAACTGCCAGTACCCGATTTCTATCCCCTATTTTTTCCACTTGTAGTCATATACTTAGGTACTTTTTGACCCCATGGAGAAAAAAAAAAAAAACAACTAATGTACAGAACTACCAATAACAGAAAGAAGAGAATTTTTTTTTTAAAAGAATGAAATGTTGGGGCGCCTGGGTGGCTCAGTTGTTAAGCGTCTGCCTTCAGCTCGGGTCATGATCCCGGAGTCCTGGATGGTCCCTGCTCAGTGGGAAGCCTGCTTCTCCCTCTTCCTCTCCTACTCCCCCTGCTGTGTTCCCTCTCTTGCTGTGTCTCTCTCTGTCAAATAAATAAATAAAATCTTTAAAAATAAAAAAATTCAAAAAAAAGAATGAAATGTTTTCCATCATACTGGATTCTTTCTTTTTTTTCTTTTTAAGATTTTATTTTTAAGTCATCTCTACACCCAATGTGGGGCTCGAACCTACAATCCTGAGATCAAGAGTCACACGTTCTATCAACTGAGCCAGCAGGGTGCCCCGATCATAGTGGATTCTTTTTTTTTTTTTTTAAATATTTTATTTATTTATTTGACAGACAGAGATCACAAGTAGGCAGAGAGGCAGACAGAGAGAGAGGAGGAAGCAGGCTCCCCGCTGAGCAGAGAGCCCGATGCGGGGCTCGATCCCAGGACTCTGGGGTCATGACCTGAGCCGAAGGCAGAGGCTTTAACCCACTGAGCCACCCAGGCGCCCCATAGTGGATTCTTCAGCATGTTCTCCACCTGTGTAGTGTGCTAGCTGGACGTCATTCGGTATGACTGTTACATGTTTTGGATAGCACACAGGTTGGTGTTTTCCAAAAAGGCCTACCAGACAGTCCTCACTTGCCTCCTGCAAAGCACCACTAGCTGAGCTCTGGAAGTACAGATGTGTCTGGAAGTCTCGAGCAATTTCTCACATGAAACGCTGAAAAGGAAGTTTGCAAATCGAAAGTTTGCGAATCACAAGTTTGGTGTACTTCTCTCTCTTTCTCTCTTTTTTTTTTACAGGCAAAGGAGGGGCAAAGCCAGGGGGAGAAGGAGACAGAATCTTAAGCAGTCTCCACGCCCAGAGTGGAGACTGACGCGGGCTCCATCCCATGATGCTGAGATCACGACCTGAGCTGAAACCAAGAGTCGGACACTCAACCAACTGAGTCACCCAGGTACCCCAAGACTTGAACTTTTTAAAGTTTTAGGTTCATATCATAACAAAATTGAGTGGAAGGTACAGAGATTTCCCATCTGGCCCTTCCCCCTCACAAGCACAGCATCCTCTGTTATCGACAATGCGCATCAGGTAACATTTGTTACCAGGCACAAACGTATGCTGATGCAAGCTCATCGCCCGAAGTCTACAGTTTACCTCGGAAGACTCAGCTCTCCCAGTGCTGCCTGTACATTGCTCAGTGTTGTGTTCAGCTGCAAGTAGTCGAAAACCAGACTTGAGTGACTTCAGCCTAGAGGAATTAATTTCTTCACGGGACAGGAAGTTCGGAGACGGGCCCTTGTGTGTTCAGATCGAACAGCTCCTCCCTATTACAGCTGGACCCATATGCCTGCCATTCCCTTGGCCTCTCTCTCATGTTCCAGGTTCCAAGCATCGCTTCTGCATCCAAGGGAAAATGGGACGGGAAGAGGGAAAGATCCCACCAGCCAGCCCAATCTCTTTCTGTCATGGAAGCAAAAGCTGTCCAGAGCTCGCCCCTGTCCCAAGAAGACTTTTGCTTAAGGCTCCCTACCCAGAATCAGGTCCCATGAGAACTCCCAGTACAACAGGATCTATGGAACAGAGGGGGTCTGTGTCCGCAAACAAAACTGAGACAGCGTTAGCACCATAAAAGGGGCTGCTGGGCACTGGTGTGCAAGTAACAGTATTTCTGACGCACGCTGCCATAACCGAGATCTGTTTGGCTTGCTATAGGCTTTGCGTTTGGGGATAGAAAGCCCCTGCTGCAGTCGGCGTCCCATGCAGCGTAGCTGTGATAGTAACAGCAGCTCTGTTCATGATCACAACCTGTCTCGACATCAACACTTCCGTGGAGCAGGTAAGTGAAGTCTCCCCACCCCCACTGGATGGATGCAAAACCGAGCCTGCAGCAGGGGCAGCTGCGTGAACATGGTCAGCCCAGAACTGGAATCTGACTCCTGTGCCTTCAAGCCCGTGTCCAGAGCTGTGACTGATTGATTCCATTTCTGCCTGCTTGGTCAGCCCTGCAGGTTGAACCTCTGGCCGAGGTGACAGGACTTTTGACACTGAGACATGCACAGAGTCAAGCCCCCCTTCAGTTCTCTTTTTTTGAAATATCGGGTTTTCCTTTGGTGGCTGAAGCTTTTCATGACATAGAGTTTTGGGAGAATTATGAGGGAATTTCAAACACCAACACCCATCAAAACCCCTTGCCATCAGACTTCAGCCCGAATGCCTTCTGTGTGGCCCTGTGAACAAAACTTGTACAATGCTTGCAAGTAAATATAGGATGGCTGTGTGTCCCTTCCAAGTCATACTCAAGCCAAGGGGATTCAATTCTCTACAGAAGTGCGTTTTGGGGGTGCCTGGGTGGCTCAGCGGTTGGGCGTCTGCCTTTGGCTCAGGTCATGATCCCGGGGTCCTGAGATCAAGCCCCACATCAGGCTTCCTGCTCATTAATGAATTAATGAATCAGATGTCGTTGATACATGCTCACCCTATATTTGCATTAAAAAAAATCACATTTCCAGCTTTTTGAACTTTGCTGTGGCAGTGCCTTGGTCAGCACTGCCTGCTGAACCGCTCGCCAAGGTCAGAGGACCTCCAGTGCTGAAAAATGCATTCTTACAGAGAGAATCGAACAGGGTTTAGGGCATTCAGCGATGTGAAGATTGCAAAGCAAGAACAGGCAAATCCCTCTGGAGGTGTATGTGCTATTTATTTATTTATTTATTTTAAAGATTATATTTATTTATTTGACAGAGATCACAAGTAGGCAGAGAGGCAGGCAGAGAGAGAGAGGAGGAAGGAGGATCCCCACTGAGCAGAGAGCCCGATGCGGGGCTCGATCCCAGGACCCTGGGATCATGACCTGAGCCGAAGGCAGAGGCTTTAACCCACTGAGCCACCCAGGTGCCCTATATGTGCTATTTAACTTGATCCTTGCCTTCGGCTGTTCATAAACACTATCTAGAAGATCCCCCCTCACAGTGGGCTGGCATTGGATTCCAGAACGAAAACAAGAGAAAATAATGCAAAATGAGAAAGCCCTATGCAAACAAATGGAGGAACATAGAAATTCCAATTTTAGAAATGAAATGAAATCTGGTGGTGGTGGCCACCCAGACAGCCTCCTTCTTGCTTCTACAGTCTGTCTCTCCACCGGTACTTAACTTTCCTTTCCCACGCGGAGCCTATTTTCAATGCCACGAGCATCAGACAGAAGTTCGTGGACAAAGAAAAATCAGCTGTATTGAGCATATTTTAGCCCAATCGCCACAGGGATCATTTCCTCCTGCAGGGAGGAGGACACACATTACAAAGATACAGAAACCAGCGCCTTTCGAACGGACATCAACCTCAGACAACCTTTGTGGAATTCCAGGTTCTAGAAACACACTGCTTGGGATCGAGTGATAATTACAGTTGTGTTTGTTTGTTTATTTTAACCACCTTGGTGGGGGAGCTGGCAGAGTCTGGGGAAAAGAGAAAAGTATTTGAGAAATAAACAAATTAGGTTCTGCTATTTATCTATTTACCGTGTGTGTGTGTGTGTGTGTGTGTGTGTGTGTGTGTGTGTGTGTCTGTGAGAGAGAGAGAGAGAAAGGGCTCTTGTTTGAGGTTATTTTTCAGTTTCGGCACTTCTCCTGAGACTTAAGCAGAGATCACAGATCCCATGTGCTTTGTTAGTAAATTTGTTATAAATAGAATAACCACCCAGACCGCATTATCACGAGTTCCTATAGTCCCTGACCACATGTTTCCACTGCTAAGGCGGTCACATGTGGGGAGGTTGGGAGCATCGGAATAATTGGTTTAACTACACCAGTGATATTCTTCACCCCCACCTCCAACAAAAACACCGAACCACTGGGATGTCCAGGATGATTTCCATCCAGTGGATCATCACCGAAAAGAGCTCTGAGTTGTCTTATGGCCACTAAATGCAACTTACAAAAGCCATAATTAGTAAGTCCGCACAATATTGTCATTTCCATCTGCAATCCACTTGCTGTCTCTGTCACTTTTTAGATCTTCAAACAATTTGCCTCTCAAGAAAAATTATATATGTATATATATATATGTCAACAGGACTAATTTTTATCATTAGTGTTGCTTACTATAAAATACTATTTTATGCATTGCATTATATTCCTAGATGCCGACTGGTAGGAAGCTACATATATGTCAAAGTAGCTTTGAATTGTGTTTGTTGATTGTAAGGTGATGGATTAGCTGTCTTTTCCCTGATGTTCTCATATTGTTCTCCTTCCAATGTAGTACTTTTATTTTTTATTTTATTTTTTAAAAGATTTTTATTTATTTATATTGACAGAGAGAGCACAAGCAGTGGGAGCTGTAGACAGAGGGAGAAGCAGACTCCTTGCTGATCAGGGATCCCGATGTGGGGATCGATCTCAGAACCCTGGGATCATGACCTGGGCTGAAGGCAGATGCTTACAGACTGAGCCACCCAAGCGCCCCTGTAATTTTATCTTAAAACAATATTAGACTGACCAGACATCACTCCTTCCAGAGGACCGACACTCCCTGCTGGTAATGACTTGTTTTCTTAGAAGCTCAGAAATCAAACCTTTGATAATTTTGTTAGACTCTCATCCATTGGTCAGTAGCATTCAGAATCTAAATTCTGCTCTTAGCCTTCAGGTGCTCATTCCATTCTCCGAGTCCTCAGTGATGGGTTAGAGGGTCACAATAAGTTTTCTCAGTTTCTTAAGGTGTCTCTTATGCCAATAAGGAGACTCAGAAATCTTGACAAATAGTATTATTCATTCATCTTGGAAATACCGGAAAAATCAAACCACTTTCAAGTACATCAAATGATTCTCCCCAAAACTTAGTCTCTTAACTGTCTCTTAAGATAATATTCTCATATATCTCTATTAAACACTCTCTTCTCTTGTCTAGAGACTTGAGACTTTCCTTGTTTCTCAGGCTTTTTAACTAAAATAAGCCCATTAGTTCTTTTGTTTGCCTTTCTGAGCTAAGATGTAATCATTATGCTCCTAACTTTCTTTTCTTTCTTTCTTTCTTTTTTTTTTTTATTTTTGTTTTTGTTTTTGGACAATATCCTCATTAACAGTTCATGGGTGGGATAAGATGGCATTGTGCCTTGTCACATGTCGCCCAAGGCGCAGTATACTAGAAAATAAAAATCTAGTTTCGAAAATGGCTTGCGACCATACTTTTTAAATGGGAGAATCAATTATATAATAATCTTTCGCAATATCATTCTTTATATGATTCAATCAAGAAAAATAATGCTCTGCATCCTTTTTCCACAGCCGCCCCCCACACGGAATAAAATCACCAAGGGCTGATAGACCAACATGACCCAGAAACCAGGTTGTTTGGAGGCCGCCCTACTCCGCCAAATGTCCTAGCAGCTTTGCTTTTCCTTTCCGGCACAGTAAAAGGGTCAAAACAAAACTCTTTGCATTATTATTGAAGGCTTCTCTACTCTAATTGCATTTGTAGTTCAAGGAATTCTTCATGGTGTCTTTAAATTTTCTAAAGAAGCCACAGAGCTTAACACTTCTTTCAAGGATGTGGAGCAAATGCCCTTTGTAAGTTTCCTTCCAGACAAAAGGCGACTGGGCCTTTCTGTCCATTTGGTTTCTTACACTCCATGATCCCTATATTTGCTTTTACTTAGCAATTCTATGGATCTACACCGAGCCATGGAACGGTTCTTTCTTTGTGAACCTTTCACACAGCACATTTTTATTTTTCACTTTCAAAAATGATCTAAGACACTGGCTGCATTCAGAAACGTGTGCCAGGCCCCATCTTCTCTTCTCCTTGAGCTAGTTCATCCTGCTATTGTAACTTCCGTGAGGGTAGGCACTGCTTACATCTTGCTACCCCTAATACCTAGGGTAGGACCCAGTATACAGTAGGGCTGTGCATTTGCTGAGATAATGAAGTGAATCCCTTCCCCCAAAGACAAGGTATAAAGTAGGAGTCGCTCATTTGTTTAATGGATCTCAAAATGCTATTAAACTTTGCGGGGCCAGGATCTAGAGACGTGGTTCTGGAATTTTTTGTGTGCCCTAAATGCTTTCAGAGATGCAGTGAAGGCCGTGGACATTCTGCTCGGGCTCCTCTGACAACTTAAACATCAACCGATTCCCAAACTCCCACCTGTGGGCTCTACCTTAAGTACATCCTCTCTCAGCTGTCCATGACTGATTATTTGTGAAAAGACATGCCCAGGACTGAGGGCTCTGAAAGAGGGTTTCCTGAGTGATGGGAATGTGGGGGACCTAAAACAGAGGCTCGGAGGTCACTGAGGGCCAGTAAGGGCCACAGGCAGATGTGAAGAGAGTCAGAGAGAAAGAGGAAGAGAGGCTTACCCAGCACAGACTCATTCGAGCCCTCAAGTGTACCCTAAACGCAAGGGTCTTGGGCGGGGCGGGGGGGGAGCCCTCAAGTTAAGATCTGGTAGTTAAGCAAAGGAAATTGTGATCTGAAACTGAGCCAGGACTGGACGGCCAAAGCCAAAGTGTCCTTGTCTTTCACTTACCAGGAAAAGAGAGTCGACAGCCCTAGACTAGCACACAGTGAAACGGACAGGGAATTAGCAGGAAAAAAGAAAATGTACTTTAACTCATCATACTTTTTTTTTTCCTTAAAGAATTTATTTATTTGTCAGAAAGAGAGAAAGCATAAGTGGGGGGAACAGCAGGCAGAGGGAGAAACAGTCTGATGTGGGGCTCCATCCCAGGACCCCAGGATCATGACCTGAGCCAGAGGCAGACACTTCACTGACTGAGCCCCGCAGGCGTCCAGACTCTTGTACTTCTAATGAGCACCTGCTTTGCTTTGATGGGGCTAGGAGCCTGCATGACTGCCTCTTGTATACTTCAAAATTAGGAATGACAAGTGCGCCAAAAGGAGCCGAGCTAAGAGGAATCCTATTAGGGGTCATGTGTAACCCCACAATTCCCCCATACAAGAGAATGGTGCTCATCTGGGAGCGACGCTGTCCCCACCTCCCCAGGGACACTGGGTAACACCTGAAGACAATTTTGGCTGTCATACCTAATCGGGAGGTGCTTCTGGCCTCCAGTGGTACGACAGAGACCGACCCAGCCAAGATGCCACCAGTGCTGAGGAGGAAGAAGTGTGCACCAAAGGGTTTGGGGCGCTTCCGTCAGCTGACCAAATTGGTCCACTGCTTCCTGTTTTGCCTGACACATTGTGGGGAAAATGCATGATTCCCCGGGCTTGGTCTTCAGGGGAGAGAGGTTCCACTGGCTCCCCTGTGTCGTGGCAGCGGAAAGTTACCCAAGCTGCAATGAAACCCCCCTGGGAGCCTGGTGTTGGGGGTCAATTTCATCAGAAGGAACACCAGGGCATTGCCAAATGTCATCGCAAGATCGGGAGGGTGATTCTGGTACAGCAGGCAGCAGGGACAACTCCCCCTGGGTTAACAGGAACGGCGTTGGCATCTGCTCTGTCCCTGCCTCCCCCGCAGCAGGGCAGCCAAGCAAGAAATAATGGGGCTGAAGCTCGAAGGGCAAACCCAACGGGCTTCCTGTTGAGCACGACTCTGCTTCCCTTTTAGTCAATTTTCTTCCGAGCCTTAAGTCGCTGAAAACAGGTAAAGATGTGCCGACTGCATGTACCTCCTTTCTTCGCCCTTCAGTTTTAGGAACAAGCAAATTAAGCACACACGGACTAGCTGGGTCCGGATAACACCGCAGATTTGCGCACTTAGAGTTCTGCCGGCGGTTCTCTTTCTTTCCTCCAGGACACTGTGCTTCCATCAGGAGAGGCCACCCAGGCATGTCCTTGATCTGCGCTCCTTCCTGCCGACAGGTGTACTGGCCTGTGCCACCCAGCGCCTCCCAGGTCCAAGGGTCCTCTCTTCATTCGCGTTCTGCGGCTGGAGCCGCTCCATTCCGCTCTCCTGAGTCCGAAGGAGCCCAGAGCCTTGGAAGCGGGCCTGACTCCGTGCTGTTTTTATGGAGTACAAGGACTGTTCCAAAAGTGATTATGATTCAGATGTTTCTTGCTGGCCCGTTCCCCAAATAAACTCATTTGATGGAAATAAATTAGTTGTATGGGTCACAAAGAGATATTCGGGTTAGTAAATTCACTCCATATCCATCAGATGAACAATCAGGTGATGGCTTACAGAACCCCTAAAAGAAGAATTCCGAACCAAAAAGCCCACGTGTCTTGTATGAGGGTAGTGCTACCAAGAGGAGGGATAGACAAATGAGGTGTTTGGAGAAAATTAATTTCAAGATGTCAGAGAAATTACTGCGGTGGAGGCTATGGAGATAAATGGGCATGTGTACGGCAATAGTGGAAAGGAGTCTGATGGGCGATTGGGTCAGATGTAAAATGAAATATGCAAAAGAAAATATTGAACAAAAAAGCAGATTTTTTGTTGTTGTTGCATACACGAAAAGCACACGACCCCTGTTGAAGATAGGGATTACAAAGATCAATTTCACTCTGGATCAGTTTCTGGACTATGCATAGAATTCCTCCATGAAAAGAATCCAACCACATATTTGCAGTTATAACTTATGCAAGCCACAGGGTTGAGGAACCTGGCCCCAAGCCCATATTACTCTCATTATTACTTGACTGAAAGTACATAGTTTAGGAAGTTTCAGTAAAATGAATCGGTCAGAATATATTCCTTTGCAGAAAATGACTACTTACATTTCCAAACTCTTGCTATGAATATGGTCAGCCTTTGGAACTCAGATAAATAAATACAAGGTGAGAGTCCACTAGAGGAATTTATTATATGTGCTGCCGAAGAGAGCACTCCACTAAAGGAATTTAAACAAATAGGAAAACCTAGCTACTTGAAGTTGACACAGGAAGTTGAAGGTTTCACATTCACAAACTAAACAGCCCTAGGAAATGAGAATGTATTATATACCAAAAGCTAACATGAAAAAAACATTTGCGGAACACTTAGAACAGTTCCCAGCACACAGCTTTGGTTTCCTTTCAAGCTGCCATCATAAACGCAGGAAATCTGGAAGAATATTCTACATCTAACTTTTAACATTACAATATACAAGACTGTTGCCTTTGGCTGGGTTCAAATGACTCTAATGTAGAGGTCAGCAAACCAGGGCCCATGAGCCAAATCCTACCCGCCGGTCTTCATACAGCCTGAGAGCTGAGAACGGTCTTTACATTTTTAAATGGGAAAAAGAAAAATCAAAAGGAAAATACTATTTTGCCACAAGGGAAAATTAATGGAAATTTTAATTTCGGTGTCCACGAATAAAGTCTATTTGGCACACGGCCCTCCTCCATTGTTTACATCTTGTATGTGGCAAGTTTTGAGCTCTTTTGAGGGCAACAGTGAGTCCTTTCAGGAGAGACCCTATGGCCTGTAGAGCCAAAAATATTTACTATCTGGACCTTTCCCGAAAAAGCTTGCTGATCTCCCCCTTAATAGGCAAAGATAGTTCAATCTGAAAGTAAAAGTACACACACACATAAACAGAAAAAAGAAAAAGAGAGAAAGAGAGAGAGAAATGAGTTGATTTTCTGAAACTGCACTTGAACCTTTCCTACGTATCTGCACCCACTTTTTAGGGCAGCCTGGCTGTCTCTGACTGAAGAGGGCCGTCCTCCCTGCAAACACCTGACTGCTCTTTCTGCCATGTGATCTGTGGAAAGCTCAGGTATGGTATGAAATGTGACACACAAGTTGGAATGAGTTCTTAGGGTATTTGGTTTAGGTGACCTAGGTTACACAACAAAATTAAAATAGCTGAAATATCTGTGTAAATGAAAAACGAGTGTGTACGGAGAGGGAGCACTCAGTCTTTAGAAGAAAGAGGAGTGTTCTTTTTGATGGGACTCCCCCCCACCCCCGCCTTTGTGAGTGAGCTTGTTGGCTTGGAGTGAAGAAGCAGAAGGACCGGAGGGACTTCTGTGATCCCCTTGGACTTCCATTCAGCCAATAGCACAGAAAACTTGGTTGACTTGGCAAAATTTCGGGATGCCTGTTTGTACCGATGCTGTAAAGGGCAATGCGTATTTTGTAACAGCTTCCACGTAACTTCATGGTGGTGGGAAGATAATCACTTGGGAGGTGATCCCCATGATATGTTTTATGAAACTTTTGCACGCTTCTTTCTTCTTGAATTCTAGTGAAAATTAGCATCAAGTCCTCAGAAATGCCAGAGGTTGAGGCAATCAGTTATAGACCTTCGCTCTTCTAAGTACAGTGTGGTCTGTGGGCCAGCAGCCTCAGAATCTTCTGGGAGCTTTTCAGAAATGCAAAATCTCAGCCTTCCATGGCCATGTCTGCTGAATTGGAATCTGCATTTTAACATGATTTTCAGGTCATTTGAAGACACATTCATTTTCAAGAAGCACTAATCAAAAAAAAAAAAAATCAATCAATAAAAAGACACACAGGCCTCAGGGTCTTTGAGATCCTGTCCCAGGTCCAGCTGGTGCTAATTCACTGGAGACCTTGGGCAAAGTCTTCACTGGAGACCTTGGGCAAAGTCCTCACTGTGTTTTTGTCTTGGTCCTCTTCTCTCCAGAGTGGGGCTAAAATCACCTTGCCCCAATTTTTGAATGATGCTCTTACTATCACATGAGCTTGGGAACATGAACATGAATAAATATCAATTTGAAAATATTAGGACCACTAAGGGCTAATATCTACAGAACCTTACCCACACGTCCTGGTCCGAACATGGAACTTTCATTTCAGTCTCCCCAAACCACAGCACAGTGAGAACAAAGGCATGACCTCTGTTCGACTCTTAAACTTTTTTATCTTTATATTTTAAAGAGGGAAGAAAATTTTAAAAAGAGAAGTTCCCTGGAGATTAACGGCTCAATGTCCCAGAGTGCAACGAAGCAACTTGAATGTGTTCATCAAAAATGGCAGCCAACCGGTTTCCTCTGGGATTTGGCTTCCAGTAGGTATGAATCCAATGATGAGCGTGCCCAAGACACTGTGAGACTTCCGGGGTCTTATCTACTGAGACTCCCTGTATCTCTTATTTTCTAAAATAAGCACTTGGAATCACAGCTGAGGGAAGGTCAAGTCTTGAGAGTAGAAACTCAGAGAGCTGACCCTAATTTCAAAACTCAATGCGAAAATATTGGCGGTATCGAGATGTTTTGCACATTTTGCAGGTTCTACTCTGATCTGTTTAGCAGCAGAAACTTGAAGCTTCCAAATAGTTCTGGGAAAAAAAATTGTGCTCTCATTTGAAAGTCTCTTGAAAATCTGATCTTCTGGCTTTGAGCTGATGTTTCTATACCTAATTCACTTTGTGCAGGGCACTCTTCTGAGAGCTTTTCCAGTCTTAACTCAAATATTAACCCTCTCAACAACCTTTTTTGGCAGGTTGGGCACTATTATTCTAGATCATGATTTAGATGGCCTGGATTACTATTCAGCTGAGGAAGCCCAGTGAGACAAGTGATTTTCCTAAAATTAGACAGAAAGTATCTGGGAGAATTGAATTTCAGACTGAAGGTGGTAGGTTCAACACTCTGCTCTTCATTACTACTCTAGACAACCTACAAGTAAACCTACCTCTCAGGGATCTTTATTTTTAACTTGGATTTTACTATGATTTGAAAATATGCTATTAAAGTAGAATGTGGAGGCTACATTGGCCAAATATTAGTGATATCTGTTATAGGGAGGGAGGCAGTTTTGACAGCTTGGTAGGTTCTGATCACTGCCCCGGCATCTGTAGTCTTAGCCTAGAGCAGAGGGGAGATTTTGCACTCTGCCCCCAAGGGAATGTTTGCCAGATGAAATTTCTGGAGGCATTTTTGATTACCACAACTTGGGGGGTGGGGGGGCGGAGAGCCGGGAGCTGCTACCAGCATCCAGCAGGTAGAGGCCAGCGCTGCTTCTAAACATCGTACAGCCCAAAAAAGAAGGATCTGATCCCAAATGTCAATAGAGCTGACGTTCAGAAACCTCGTTCTGTGGGAATTATGAGTAGAAAGCATTTATTGGGTACTAGTTAAGAATATACCCAATCACAGACGAGAGAGGGTGCTGGATATTAGATGTGACAGACAAGTGGAGAAATTGTTATAAAACCACAAGGAAGGGATGCCTGGGTGGCTCAGTCAATTAAGCATCTGCCCTTGGCTCAGGTCATGATCCTGACATCCTGGGATCGAGTCCTGCATCAGGCTCCCTGCTCAGCGGGAAGCCTGCTTCTCCCTCTCCCTCTGCTGTTCCCCCTGCTTGTGCGCTCTCTCTCTCTCTCTCTCTCTATCAAATAAATAAATAAAATCTTTGTGGGAGGGGAACACCCAAACCACGAGGAACATGCTGGAATGAAAACTGTGCAAGGTGCTTAAAGGTACATAGGAGGGACCAGTGTCGTTGGCCTTCACCATGATGCCAGGGTGAGTCTTAGAGAAGAAGGAACACAAGTTCACAGCAGATAAGAACCTGCCCAAGGAAAAGCAGCATGGAGCTTGGGGGTGGTTTTACTTTGCTGCTAACTCCTAGACACTGTTTTTTAGGTCTGGCATGCCCCGTTGCCAGCTTTCTGTCTCCGCGTACGAGGCGTTCCTTTGGTCACCCTTAAGGAGACCAGGGGAAACTTCGGGAACAGCCAGTTGTAAGCTGAACCGGAACTGCAAAGGGTGGAAAGACTCCACAGAATGTGATCAAAAGTAAATCCACTGTTGGACGTGACCCATCCTAGATAAGGGTACAGGGTGTTCAGATTGCAAAAAGTGATGGGTAATGTCAAAGCTCTGATTTACTGGGACCATTAGGAGCTTTAAGGGAACAAAACACAGCATCAGGCAAGGAGCTAGAGGGCAATGACAGCACACGGTGGCTCTATTCTCCTAGTTAGTTTCATGAGCACCCACACAGGGGAAGATTCTTAAATCCTCTGATGCTAAGCATTCACCATTATTTGATTTGGTTTTCAACCCCCATAGGGAGGAGGTTAACCCAAAGGGGCTTAGAGGCAAAGCTGCAAATGGAACACAGACAGCCACGTGGTCCACACACCTAAGCACCGCCACGGTGACCTGGTTTGGCCCTCGTTCTGAGCACAGCACCCTCTTGGGCAGAAGTCGACACCGTCAGGGGGGAAGTCATGGGGCTCCAGGTCTTCTCTGAACCCTTGCTCTTTGCTAAGACAGATGAAAGGTGCTTTGCCACGTGGGTCTTTCTCAAACCCAAGGGGTCTTTGGGGTCTTTCTCAAACCCAAGGGGTCCCTCCTATGTACCTTTAAGCACCTTGCACAGTTTTCATTCCAGCATTCTCTTCCCCAAGTTTATTTTCAAAGCTAGAACAGCGCAGGAGCGCGTGCCTTTGGGGGGAAAGTGGGAGTCTGTTTTCATCAAACTGAATGTGTCATCTTAGTGAAACTAGGGGTTCCCTGGGGTCAGCTGCTCTTTTGAGGGTTGGGAGGGAGGGTGAAGAGGCTGCGAGAGAGAAAGCATCAGCACCCATTTTCACACGGCCCCCACTGCTGGGACTTGGGGTCAAAGTGGTTTATTTTCAGTGTGTGCAGAGCGCGCGGCTTGTACAGATACACCGCGGATGAATCAGCTCCCGGTCCAGCAGCATTTCCGCATGGAAAAGAGCTTGTGGGGAAGGAACGCATCAAAACTGTGCCCGGAGAGCCTTGCTGCTTCTTCCTGGAATTCATTCCAGATTTCTCTGAGAAAAATGGTGCATCGCTAAAAGCCATGAGAGCCTTTCAGGTACATAAACTCAGATGTATGTCCTGTCGACTTTTATTTTCGGGAAAGTTTATTTCCAAGAATGAGTGAAAGGCTTTTTGAAGAGATCCTTGTACTCCCAGAGATCTGTGAAAGTTCTAGAATTTGCTGGAAGTGAGGCAATATGAAGACCAGCCAAATAAACACGTTCAGGATCCTACCAAGAGCTGCCAACAAACCGCTCTCACACGCTGGAAACGAAGGTCATGACTACAGAAAAATCTGAAATCCGCAGACACCCCAGCCTTTCGGGCCTGGGCCTCCCAGAAACATCTGAGTGAAATAGCTCAGGGCCCAGTCCCATATCCTGTGGCAGTCTTGCCCTCAGGCTAAAGCTCCCAAACATTCCCGAACATTCCCAATGTTTAGTTCCTTCTTCTTGGTTGTTGCCTCCTCTTCTTACTCTGGACACCAGCCCTGGGGTCTTCCTCATTTTAGGTCACGTTTTGGTCTCTTGCCATCTTTGGCGTGGCTGGTTCCCATTCCCTTCACACAAAGATCTTTATCCTCATTTCCTCAGAGTCACCGAGCTCCTGAGTTCTTGAGTTTGGAACCATGCGGGAAAGGAGGGGGCGACTTCTAGTCGTTCCTCCACAGGCAGCCCCAGGCCTCGGTCTCACCCCCATGCCCCACCCTTCCGCCACATGAAGTTCTGGGTCCAGATTTTGAAACCACAGGTTTTCCTTAGAGTCTTTATTTCTGTCTTGATCCTGATCCCATTCTGAGAGAGGAAAGGCCACATACAGACCACCCCTCTGTCCCTCCAGCTTCTTCCAGGTGAACCCCCAAGGACCAGCAATTAGGTATTTAAACAAGGAAATGAAGGGTTTTCACAGGATTTGGGTCAAACCCAAGAGAACATAAATATCCAGAGGAGGGAGATAAGCCTCGAAGACTTGAAAAAGACAAGGGTGGCCCAGCACACGCCCCTGAGGAGCTCGAGGTGAGTAGAGAAGATGAGATACTTCCCCAGACAAGAAATAACAGCACATCAGAGTAGAGTAGATGGGGAAGGAGGCTCTTGGGTCAGATGAGAAATCTACGGAGTCATTAGAAACTCTCTCCCTGGATGGCGATTTCCTTCAACTTGTCCTCCTCCTCTTCGTCCTCCTCATGCCTTTAAAGCCCTATTTTCTGAGCTCATTAGCATCGCTACAAATGCCACATCCTTTGACAGGTTCAGTGCATAGTCAGTGGGTATCGAAACCTCAACCATTATTTTCCACATTAGAACTTCAAAAAGAAGCGATACGTTAGGACACCCAATAAACACCCTTTCCCAAAGCAAAAGGAGAACCGACGAGTTCGTAAGAAAGTGAAAACATCCAGCACAAGTCTAATCTTCCACCCGAAGAGCAGGAGCTTTTATGAAATCATAACCTTGTCCCTCTTCGCGAAGCCAGGAAATTGTTCAGACCCACCAGCTGCGGCCACGGGGCGTTCCCCTTACTGAGGGACTGAGCTAAGGTTGACCAGCAAAACACAAGATTTCACAACAGGGACGTGCTGCTGCCATTGGTCTCCACGGGTCAGGGGACCCCCTCTGTGGCCTGTGGGCCTCTGGGAGCAACTAGCCCAACAGGAGGCTTTGAAGCACACCCGGCTTCCTTCCCGAGGCAGCTCTGCCCCCAGCTTCCGGTGTGGCCTAGTCCGCCTCCCTTGAGGAGGCTGATAGGAGAGGGTGGGGGCGTCTTAGCAGGGTGCTCCCAGCAGGCAAAGGGGCAGAGCCCTTCAGAGTGGAGTTTGCCGGCAGGACTTCCAGCAAGGCCCAGGGAGCCGGCCTGGCCCGCAGGAGGCCTGGCGGGTTTCCTCCCCATCACATGCGGCCCTGTACATGTGGCTGCAAACTGGTTCTCCCCCAATCATAGGGAGAGTCTTCTAAACAGGACTGGGTCCCTTTTCATATGATCATAGCAGCCTACATTTTTGTATTGACATTTGAAGAAAATATAGACACGCATCAAGGAGACAATAAAAATCAGCTACAAAATAAAAGCCCAATGTAACCTCTGCTAACTTGCGGATCCCCCCCTCCTCCCCCCCCCCCCCCCCCCTTTTTTTTTTTTTTTTAACTTCCACACCCCACGTGGGGCTCGAACTTGCAATCCCAAGATCCAGAGTTGCACGCTCCACAGGCTGAGTCAGCCAGGCGCCCCTGCAGGGTCTTTTCCTCCAGTCTTATTCCCGAGTGGGATTTTTGGTTTTTTCACCACTCAGACCATTTCACACGAACCTGCCTCTCATCTTTTTCTTCCCTCATTCAGTGAGTCTATACCTCTGTTCGCAGACTGTTCGAGAAGTCTGGTGACGTAGGTAGTTGCCAGGGACAAACTGGTGAAGGCTGGTGGATGGTGGTCAGGGGTGACCACTGCCTGGCATCTCGGAGCCCCTCAAGAGACCACAACCTCAGGGCACACAAATGAACGGATTTGTGTAACAGCAGCTTTAGCGCAAACACTCACCAGGGAAGCCCCAGGCTCTCGTCCACGGGCTTCCTGATCCGGGTTGCTCTTGTGGCAGAAGTCGGCTCCCTGCCGGGACCTTCTCCCCTGAACATGAAGTATAATTCATAGTTAGACCTTCCCGGCCCCATAAGAGGCGTGTTCAGAATAACACAGCAAGACACACTTGGCCTATTTATGACTTCGCACGTTTTCCACAAGGACACGGGCAGACGTTTCCCGAAGTGGCGGAGATGGCAGAAAGCGTGCACTTTGTGACCCTTAACTCACTATTCTGACTACTCCAATATGGCCATGTACAAGCAAATCCTTTTTGTGTTGAATAACCGAAAATGATTCATCAAAACTCACTATATGTTAAAAATGCTTAGGTCATTGAGAGATTCAAGCAGCTCCAAAAGTCCATCCTCCCACTTTTTTTTTTTTTTTCCCCAGTAGGGTATTTACTAAACATTAGCCTTATTGAGTGTGGATTTGGAGACATTCGTTCCTATAGGGATTTTTGCCCTTTGTAATTCAACGATCATAAGGGAGATGAGATATTTAATGATGGGGAGGAAATATTCTATCAAATAACTGCTTTGCTGGGGAGCAGTGGGGCTGGGACGAGGTTGCAAGAACACAGAAATAGGTCATCAGTACAGTTTTTTAACTAGTAATGAGAGTTAACGCAGCTGAGTGCCTACCATTTTCCAGGCAACGGTCAAAGTTTTAACTCATTTAACGTCCACAACCTTGGAAAACTGAGCTTATCGGTAGACCCAATGTACAGATGGTAAAAAGGAGGCACAGGAAGGCTAAGTAACTCAGACACAGTCCCAAGGAGAAAGATACAGAGCTGGGACCCGAGTAACCCAGTCCTGTAAGCTTCCCTCTGAAGCACGACACTATACTATACTTGAAAGGTCTTAAAAGGGTCTCTGCTTCATTCATCTGGCAAAACCCCAGGAAACATTTACTAACATTCACACTTACTGTGTGCCAAGCTTGTCCGGGGCCCTGGGAACACAATGGTCAGTGTAATGAGACTCTTGCCCTCAAGGAGTACATTTTGGTGGGGAGGGCGGGGGACAGATAAGTAAAAAAAGCAACTATAATTTCATTTTACCTTCCAACAGAAGAAGTTCAAGCAATTCCAGACAGATCAGAATGACGAGGATTGTTAAAACTGGAGGAAGATTATATAGGCAAAGAATAGGCAGGGGTCCATAGGGTGCCCCTGACCACAGCCCAGAATGAATTCACATGCCCAGAAGGCAAGGAGGTCAGTGCTCCCGAGGTCTGTCCCGCTGCTCCAGGAAGAACTGTGTGAGAACCGGGCCGGGCTTTGCACACGGAGCCTGAGAGTAGAACGCAAAACCACTACAGATGCTCCCTCCCACAAAACTCAAGAAAATCAGGGACTATGGGTGAGCCTGACCTCGTTAGTTCCATCTTATGCCTTTTTATTTTTGTTTCTAACTCAGGCTATGAACAGTTAAAGGCACTCAGGGATGTGGACGGATGTTCTTAGAAACGTATAAAAAACTCCTTATAAGAAGCCATAGAAATGTATTTCTTACCACTGCCAAACACCCCTCTCTCTTCCTTTCTTTTCTTTGTTTTTTTTAAACATTTATTTATTTGAGAATGAGAAAGCACAGGTGAGTACAGGATAAGGGATAGAAAGAGAGGATATCCAAGCAGCATCCCACCAAGCTCAGAGCCTGATGTGGGGCTGATCCCATGAGCCATGAGATCAGGACCTGAGCCAAATCCAAGAGCAGAACTCCTGACTGACTGAGCCATCCAGGTGTCCACCCTCTTTTCTTTCCCTACAAAAGTGAGTCCTTCTGCTTTTGGTATCCAACCTGGCTCCTCCTGATGGGGGTTCCTCCCCAAACTGTGGCCTGATGGCAAATTGTCAATTGCCGTTAATGATGCCTCCCTGACCCCGGCCCTACGATTACGTAACCACATCACTGCTCATCTGGTTTACTGGAAAGCCTCTGGACCGGACAGTTAGGCTAATCACCCTCCTCCGGGACCTGTCTCCTAGGATACTTCTCATAGCCACTTGTAACAAAGACGGAGGCGGGCCCCCCTTCTGCCCCATCTTCTGAAGATTGTTTTCACTATGGCAAGTTTGGGAAAAGGGTGTGGTTGGCCAGATTTCTTTAAAGACGTCACAATTGAGCAATCACTGAAGCCAGCTGAAAGCCAACAGATAGAGCAGATAACAAGGCCCGATTGGCTTTTCCGCAGTTGTGATTCTATCCTGAACTAAAAACCTGTTTACTCTTATCTTAGGAAAAATCCAGGCCCTACTCTCCTTGCTTATACCGGAAAGGGCAGGGTAGGCTTTGGGCTTATCAGCAACATGTTTACTTTTCCTCCAGTCCAGGAACCCTGATTCCGACTGAGACCCAAAGATGGCAGAAAGAAAGGCTTACCAGCCGACTGCAGAAGTATTGTTTTCTCTGAAGTTCCCGATTTTACCAGGCCCTTCCGAGCACAAGGGGCTTTGCTCTGTTGTACCTGAAGGCGTACAACAATTTTCTCCAATTTTCCTTGGAGAGCAGAAGGAATGTGTTTGCTCTTTGTCCTTATTTGGGTTCAGTTTCCTCTGATGGCTTTTCCGAGTTCATCGCTCAGGCCACCAAGAGTAGACACAGCAAATTCATTTGTGGAAACGGTCTGGCTTTGGTCTGTGGTCTGTATTTTTAAATATAATTGAGTTGTCTATTACCATTCTGTTTGGTAGCCACCCACATTTGGAATGCTTCCAGCTTGAGTGACAGACGTAGCTTTTTTCATTCCCATTTTAGAATTTATTTTAGAATTTCGAATTTGTCATTCAGGGTACAGGATGGCCATAAGATAGAAACTCTCGATTCTCGGAAGGGCCACCTACATCATGTATGGGGCCCAGTGGAAAATGAAAATGTGAGGCCGGTGTTCAAAAATGATAAAGATGTTCAAGACAGAGACAGCAGAGCATTGAACCAGGCCTGTGAGGCTAGCCCCGATCCTGGATGGTTTAGAGGCAACTGGAAAGTTATCCAGGCTCTGTGTTTTCCTCTCATTCACTTTCCTACTTGCTGGTGTGAGGCTAATCTCTGGACCTTCAGAAACTGCCGTAATAAGTTGTGGACTGGGAAGATAACAATATAAATTGAAATTGACTGATGTGGCTTAAGGCCTTTGGTGGAGAAGATACTAAATAGTGAGCTACTTCTCCAGTGCGTGATTACTTTTCATTCGTCCTTATTGTGAAACCCTGCGATAGCATGGGAGAAGAGCAAAACCACTAAAATGAAATCCAGATCAAAAAGCTGAACGTAGAATCATCATATGACTCAGTAATTCCACACCTAGGTGTCTACCCAGAAGAGTTGAAAACAGGGGTTCAAGCAGACAGCTGTCCAGCAGTGTTTACCAAAGCGCTGTTCATAACAGCCTAAAGGTCAAAATAACTCAAATGTCCATGAATGGACAAATGGATAAATCATGGTAGATGCAGCCAACAGAAGACGATTCAGGCATAACAAGGAAGGAGGCATTGATACGTACAACATGGCTGAACTTTAAATCCGTTCTACGAGGTGAAAGAATCCAACCACAAAAGGTCGTCTGGTGTATGATTCCAGTTACATAAAATGTCCAGAACATAGAGCCAATCCATAGAGATAGAAAGCAGATTGGCGGTTGCCAGGGCCTGGGGGAGGGGGAATGAGAAGTAAATGCTAACACGCTTCCCTTTGAGTTGATTAAATGTTTTGGAACAAGATAGAGGTGATGGTTGCCTAACATTGTGAATCTACCAAATGCCCCTGAGTTGTTCTCTTTTAAAGTTTAGGTTATGTGAATTTTACCTCCATTTCTCTAAAGCCGGAAGCCAAGGGAACAATCCCTTCCGGTGTAGATTTGAGGTGGGGGAAAAAGGCCCAGAGCATCCAAGCTACTGTCCCCAGCCACCCCGTCATGGTATTTGGAGCTATGACCATTAGAATCACTCCAGAAAGATCCTGCTTCACTGCAAATATGTTAGCAGGGAAGTGTGACACAGTCATACCCTGAGGCCAACTGAACAATTCCTTGTTGATGACTTTTTAGGCCGACCAGGCTTAAGAGAGCCAGCTTCAAGGGCTGAAAAGTGGTTACCTTGGGAGTGTGACCTCTGTTCTCTAGGTCACGGTGTACTCACCCACAAAATGAGGGAGCTGGAGTGGATGTTCCCTAAGGTTCTTTAAGACTCCTGTGTTCATCAGGTTGGAGTGCACAGGGACTTGTAGAGGCCCAAGGGTGAGGGGGGGAAACCAGAATGGGGATTGATCCCTGAAGTAAGACAAGAGTAGGAAGGCTGAGGAGGTTTATACCTGGGGCTCATAAGAAAAGGGAGGATGAGAAAAGACAAAAGAATTAGGGGTCTGAAGGCAAACTGAGCCCAGAGCATGATTTGGTCTAAATAAGAGAGACTTACTATCCGAGTTCTAGAAAAAAGTCCATTTATAATAAGAGGTATAAGTCATGAGGTTAAGGAGATGATTGATGAGATAGAACATATAAGCCATCCATCACAATTTGGGATTTTTTTTTTTTAATATTACAGACATTCAGAGATGAAAAGGCAATGAACGAAGTCAGTTGAAGAACCAGACATTGGCGGCGTAGATGCGGGCCACCGCAAGTGTGGTCTATGCACGAACAGCAGCAGCATGACCTGGGAGCCTGGCAGAAAGGTAGAACGCCAGGCCCACCTCAGATCCGCCAAATCAGAATCTGCATTTTAGTAAGAGCTCTGGGGAATAGAAATGCATGTTAAAGTTTGAGACGCTCCATCTAGACTGTACTTCTGGAGACATCAGCTCACTACAACCTTATTTACACTCACACGCTTAGCCTGCTGTGCTCCCTACTACAGAATTTTTAGCAGTTGAAAAGTACTTGGGCAGAGAAGAACTGAAAAGGAGAGGCTCACATTGGAGGGGTCTATGAAGTCCGGACCACGGTAGTGGATCATTTTAATTGGGGATCAGTTGCTCCATCTTTGAGCAAACGGGCCACGTTAGCAGCTCCTGGCGAACCTTCAGAATCTAATGACTCTTGTAAAACAGAAGTTAGCAAACCTTTTCTGGAAAGGTCCAGTTAATAAATATTTTTGTTTTTGCAGGCCCAGAATCTCTGTCTTTGGCACAACTACTCAATTCTGCCATTATAGCTTGAAAGCAGCCATAGATAACATGGAAATGATCATGCCTGGCTGTGTTACAATATTAACTTTATTTGTGGACAATGAGTTTTGAATTTCATATGATTTTCATGTCATTAGATACTCATCTTCTTCTGATTTTTTTTTGCAATCATTTGAAAGTATAAAAACCATTCTCAGCTCCCAGGCTATAGAAACACAGAGAGTGGGCTGGATTTGGGCCCTGGGCCAGAGTTTGCCGACCCCTGTTCTACAAGGAACATACTCAGTCTGGGGAGAAATTATAGGCAGGAGAAGTCTAATGTGCTTCCTACTCAAAATTTGGAGCAGATGAGGGGTGAAGAAACATGGACTTATAGAATTCAACCCCCCCCTTTCAGATTTTGGACCATGACAGGGGGGCGTGGTGAATTCCCCTTTTATGTGGGCTAAGATTTCAGACAGAGCAAAGAGAATTTATCACCAGACACGGCTGTGGAATGCTTTGGAAAGTTCACACGGAGACTCTAAAGAGTTTATGTAAAGAAGCAAGATTACAGAAGTGAGGAACAAACCAAATACCCAGAATTCCTTTTCTTCTGAAGACGCCATGTCACTTGAATGAATCTAAAGGAGACTTTCTACTCCATGGACTATGAAAGTCCTATGCCTAGAGAACTGAGCCCCAAGTCACTCAGTGACACTCTAGGTGCCAAGCCACTTCCTGCATGAACTTCTAAGCCCTGTTGGTGTGAAATAGAAGCCAGAACTGCCATGATGTGATTTTTCCTCAATTAATTTCTTGATTTGCTCATCATTACACCCTGGTGATAACTTGATGGGCTTATACAGAAGTTTCCACAAATTAAACCCTTTGTGTTTAAAGTTTCAAACATCTACAGAACACTCTTCTTTTTCCACTGCAATTAAAAAAAAGACTAAAGTAGCTTGTTATTAGGACTATTCGTGGTATAAGAAATCCACAGAAATAGGAAAGATGCCATCACTGAAATCCTTCATCAAGAAAAGGAGTCCAAAATTCGATGGAAGTGAAGCTAATTGGCTATGGAACTCTCTCTGGTAACTTGTTTCAGAATGCCAACCCTAGCGGGCACTTTCATCCCAAAGCTCTTTTGGCCTTAAGGCTAAGATTTGGCAAATCTCTTCTATTAACTAAGACTTCTCTTCCCAATTATGTGAATGTTTGGAGTATAAATTGTCACAGAATGTATGGAAAATTATTTTACAATAGAGATCAGGAGTTTGCAGTATTAAAATTCTTTGACATCCTTATTCCATTCTTTGAATCTATTCTCTGGAGAGAATCTGAAATATAGGAAGAGAACATGTGAGCCCAAGGATGTTGATGAGAACGTTACCCCACATTCACAAAACAGTGGAAGCGATCCAAATTTATAACAAAAGGAAATGATAAAAGTAAATTGGGGGGGCGCCTGGGTGGCTCAGTGGGTTAAGCCGCTGCCTTCGGCTCAGGTCATGATCTCAGGGTCCTGGGATAGAGTCCTGCATCGGGCTCTCTGCTCAGCAGGGAGCCTGCTTCCTTCTCTCTCTCTCTGCCTGCCTCTCTGTCTACTGTGATCTCTCTCTGTCAAATAAATAAATAAATAAAAATCTTTAAAAAAAAAGTAAATTAGGATCTTATCATAGGATGGATTATCATACAGTCATTGACATGCTTAGTATTTCAATTTGTGAGGTGACCCCTCGAGGTACTAAATATTTAGAATATAAATATATATATATTTATATAGATATATAAATATATATTATATTATATTATATTATATATAATATAATATAATATATAATATTATATTATAATATAATAAATATATTATATAGATATATAAATATATATATATTTAGAATATAAATCTTCTAAATTATCAAATGAAAAACTCATGTGTTTATATATTTTAAAAATCAGGAAAGCTAAAATAAGATTACAGAATTAAGCCCAAATGTCTAACAGTAGAAGTGAATGAAATAAACATAATTTCATTTTAAAAAATCTCTCAGATTGAAATAAAAAAAAAACAACTTCCAACTCTCAGTGATACATGGGAGAAGGATTTAAACCATGGTGACTCAAAGTAGAAGATGAGAAAATGCATCGAGCAAAGACAGAAAGAAGTAAAGAAAGAAAGGCCAGGCTCATGGCATAAGTACGTTCGCAGTGTTGCACAGTCATTGCCACTATGCGTCTCTAGAACTTTCTTGACATCCCAAACAGAAACTCTGTACGCGTTCGATAATAATTTCCCATTCCCCTCTTTCCTTAGCTCCTGGTAACCACGATTCTACTTTCTGTCTCTACAAATTTGCCTCTTCTAGGCGCCTCCTGGGTGTGGAATCATATATTTGTCCTCTTGTTACTGGCTCATTTCAGTTGGCATAATGTTGAGTTCATCCGTGTTGTAGCACGTATTAAAATTTCATCCATTTTTTATGGCTGAATACTATTCCATTGTAGGGACAGACCACATTTTGTTCATCTACCCATCTGTTGATGGACACTTGACTTGTCTCAACTTTTGGGCTCTTGAGACCAATGCTGCTGTGAACATTGGTGTACAGGCGTCTGTCCAACTCCCTGTTGTCGACTGGAGCATACACCTAGGAGTGGAATTACTAGGTCATATGATAATTCTATAAAGTGAATACTTTTTAAATCTTGATGCAAAGTAAGGCCTTCCAGGCAAGACGTAAAATTCAGAAGCCATAAGGGAAATTATTGATACATCTAGCTACCTAAAAAATATGAACTTCAGAAAACTTTATTTCTAAAGCTAAAGACTGACAAAAACATTGCGGCATGAATGAAAGTGAGCTCCCGCCAATCATTAAGAACAAGATGGATGATCCAGCAGAAATCAGGCAAACAGGAAGTTTCTGGAGGAGAAGGGGGAGGAGACTAAAGCAAAGAGCCAGTGAACTTCTGAAAAGATACTCACTCACACTTAGAATTGAAGAACTACAAATCAAGACCACAATGAGATACTGTTTTAGACTATGAGTGGCCCCCAAAGTTCAAATGCTACAACACCCAGTAGTGGCAAGAACACTGGTAGACATTCACGTACACTTTTTGGTGGACATGTAAATCTTCTTACCATTTTTGGAGAACAAGTTGGTGATATCTGTTGCCGTTTCAATGGCATGTGATTTTTGTCCCAACAGAGCCATAGATGTGTAGATACAGTTGGCTAGCATTGTTTGTTATGCAAAAAGGATGGAAGAACCCGGAAAGTTTATCACTATAAGACTAAATGAATTACGATGCCCCCAGACAAGGGAACGTATTCAAAGATAATGGTAATTAAGTTATTAAAAGAATCCAGACTTTCTGACCTCCTGTCTTCTCCATGGATTCTCTTCACCAAGTTTCCATGTGTTTGAAGATCCCTAGAATGGTGCTTGTGTGTGTGTGTGTGTGTGTGTGTGTGTGTGTGTGTGTGTGTGTTGGAATCTTTATTTTTAACTGCTGCTGCACATATTTTGTTTCTTGTCTTGCTAATGTCAATCCCAGGAGCTGTAGAGGGAAGTTTCTTCCCAGTGAAGCTGCCATCTCCAGAAGAGACCCTAGCTCTTCTAGAAGTTTCAAAGGCCTCCCACTATCAAGGAATGCAGAACAGGTGCACCAACACCGGGGTGTCCCCGGGACCCTGGCAGGTGCCACACCTAAGCTTGTTCTTGCCCCGCCCCCCAGGTCTGGAGTTCCAGGATGTGCGTATGTCCTCCAGCTGTCTACCCATACAGCTGTGTTCCCCATTTGCCTGAGGCCGGGAAAGCCCATTTCTTCTCATTTGGGAGTGTTAGTCTTAGAATGTCTGAACCGCAATCGTCAGTCCCTTCTGATGATTTTTATCATCAGATAAAAATTTTCTTCATTTTTAACCAAGAGGCCCAAAGGATTCCTAGTAACCTGTTCTGATAAGCCTATGATCCCACGTTTGCCGCACAGGTGGGCTTTGCCCCCCGCCCCTCCCCCACCACCCCATTATGACCTTTGCTAGATATGCTTCCACTCACTCCTTCTGCCATTAAGCCCCAATTTGTGTGGGATATAAATATGCTGCTGAACATTAATAAGAGCGTTTAATTCTCTACTTGTGTCCCACGGTTGTTAATTCCTAGAAGCAAGAGAATATGCTCACGATCGGTTAAAAAGTCAAGAGCTGACATTATTATTTACATGATAATGCACACCTCATTAGAGAAATATTTTGATGTCCTCATCTTCCTAGCATGCATAATAAATAAAAAAGAAAGAAGTTTATGCTAATTTTAACTCTAAAGTTTTAAGCTAGTGATCTCTATCTGATTTTATTAACTAGAACAGCAATCTATTTGGGCCCTAACAATTCAAGAAGAGAGAGCTATTTAAAATACAGGTTGGGGGGCGCCTGGGTGGCTCAGTGGTTTAAAGCCTCTGCCTTCTGCTCAGGTCATGATCCCAGGGTCCTGGGATCGAGCCCCGCGTCGGGCTCTCTGCTCAGCAGGGAGCCTGCTTCCTCCTCCTCTCTCTGCCTGCCTCTCTGCCTACTTGTGATCTCTGTCTGTCAAATAAATAAATAAAATCTTTAAAAAAACAAAATAAAATACAGGTCGGGGGGCTCCTGGGGAGCTCAGTCGGTTTGGCTTCTGCTTTTGGCTCAGGTCATGATCTCGGGGTCCTGAGATCGAGCCCCAAGTCAGGGTCCCCACTTCTCTCTCTCCCTCCAACTCTCCCCCCTGCTCATGTTCTCTGTCTCTGTCTCTGTCTCTCTCTCTCTCAAATGAATATGTAAAATCTTAATTTTTTAAATGAATAAAATCTTTTAAAAAAAATACAGGCTGGGGGCGCCTGGGTGGCTCAGTGGGTTAAAGCCTCTGCCTTCGGCTCAGGTCATGGTCCCAGGGTCCTGGGATCGAGCCCCGCATCGGGCTCTCTTCTCAGTGGGGAGCCTGCTTCCCCCCCCCCACTCTCTGCCTGCCTCTCTGCCTACTTGTGATCTCTGTCTGTCAAATAATAAATAAAATCTTTAAAAAAAAAATACAGGTTGGATTATATAACTGCTGGGTTTTGTAGCCATCGGAGATTTTCCATTGTCCTTTGAAAATAGTCCCGAAGTGCCTGTAATTACTGATTTTATCTGTTGGGCCTCTGTCCTAAACTCTTGGACATGCCCCTCAACCGACTGTAGCCTGCTGGGTCACTGCCCTCTTTTCTTTCCTGGTGGGGGTTGCGGGGGGGACAAGCACATGTGGCCTTTCATGCCTCTGGCTCCTGTTCCTATTCTCTCAACTCCCTCCACCGCTCCCTTTCCCCCAGCTTCACTGACATATCGTTTACATACGTCGGGTTGGTCTAAGGGTACGGTGTGCTGATATTTGATACACGTATGTATCACAAAATGATGACCCCAACAGGGTTACTTAATGCTTCCTTCCCCTCGCACGAGGTTCGGTTCGGTTGGTGGTGAGAACATGTACGATGTGCGCTGTTGGCTACTTTCGAGTATACCATACAGTCGTACACGGGCACCAGGTCGTGACAGTCACCACGCCATATGTGACATCCCCAGAACTTATTCAGCCCATGACTGGACGTTCGGACGCTCTGACCAACAGCTCCCCATTTCTCCCATCCCCAGGCCCCAGCAACCACTATCCTCTGCTCTGTTTCGGGGAGTGCGGCTGTTTTAGATTTCATGTACAAATGAAAGCGTACTGTATTTCTGGTTCTCTGTCCGGCTTATTTCACTTAGCACAGTGCCGTCAAGGAAGATGTGATTCACAAACCACACATTTTTTTCAAATGTACAATTCATTGTTTGTTAGTACATTCACAGCGACGAGCAGCCATCACAACCATCCACTGTGGAACACTTTCGGCACCCCAAAAGGAAACTTTATACCAGGTAGTAGCCTGTCCTTTTTCCTCCGTGCCCCCAGCCCCCCGCAACCACTCACATCTCTCCGTCTCTATGGGTTTGACTATTCTGGACATTTCATATCGATGGAATCATACAACACGTGGCCTTTTGTGGCTGACTTCTTGCACTCAGCACGTGTTCAAGGTTCAGCCACATTCAGCCACACAGCATGCACCGATACTGTGTCCCTCTTCATAGCTGAATAATCTTCCGTTGTATGGACAGACCATATTTTGTTGCTCTACCTGTGGCTGGACATGTGGGCTGTTTCCAGTTCTTGCCTATTATCAAGAATGCTTCTGGGACTCCTGGGTGGCTCAGCCAGTTGGGCGTCTGCCTTCACCTCCAGTCATGACCCCAGGGTCCCCAGATCAAGTCCCATATCAGGCTCCCTGTTCAGCGCGGAGTGTGCTTCTCCCTCTGTGGGCTGCTCCCCCAGCTTGTGCTCTTTCTGACAAATAAATAAAATCTTTTTTTAAAAAACACTTCCATTGACATTTCCATTCTTGTGCAGACCAATGTGTTCATTTCTCTTGGGTAAATACTAGAAGGGGAATTGCTGGTCACATGCTAAGTCTACATTAACCTCTTGAGGGACTATCAAACTGCTTTCCATTTCACAGACCCACCCACTGTGTATGAGGCTTGGGTTTCTCCACATCCTCAGCAACATTTGTTATTGTCTGTCTTCTAGATGGTAGCCACCCCCCTGGGTGTGAAGTGAGATCTTATCGTGGTTCTCCTTTGCACTTCCCTAATGTCCAGTTACGTTGAGCATCTTTTCATGCGGATCTTAGCCATCCGAAGAGCTTCTTTGAGGTCAAGTTTATTCAGATTCTCATCACTCTTTCTAATGTCTCTATCTACCTCTTCACTGGCCTGCTAGCAACCACTCACCCTCACCTTCACCCCCGCAGGCCAGCTGTGTGGGTTAGCAGGCGGACATCAGTGCAGAAACCCATGTCCTGGGCGAGCCCACAGGGCGTGCAGAGAAGTTCTAGAAGAGCAGGCCTAGTTCTCAGGCTCTCAGGCTCTCAGGCTCTCAGGCTCTAGTCTCCTCCCTCCTCCCCGCCCAGCAGCTCTGCTGTGAGTAATTCTTTGCTCTCTTTCCCACCACACCCAGTCCCCAGTGAACACTCACTTCCTGCTCTTAAAGCTGCTACTCCAATTGTTAAGGACTTCTCTTTCTCTTTGCACAAGGTCAGAGCCCTGCCGTCTGCAGGATGCCGGCGCTGTACTGTGATCACCAGGGTGACCCTTTCCTACTGGGGAGTGACCATTTTCTACTACAGAGACCCCCAGCATCGGTGGGGGGGCCCTCCCTGCAGCAATGCAAATCTGCCTTTGGCACAGGCCCCAAAGCAACCCTCCCCTCTGTAACTGCCCCGAGTTCATGGACTTGCCTGGTTTTTACCTCAACAGGAAACACCTTCTAATCTGATCTCACCCAAAAGAATGCCCCCCCATCTCTACTGCCACCCCCCACCGCGTACCCTCTTACTGCATACTCATCCAGTATCCGTGCTCTTTTTCTGCCTCCACCCTTCCCCACTAGTGTTGTGAGGCAGGACCGGGCTACACTGCACTGTCTGAAAGGATGAAATCTCGAATTAAAAAACCAAGGCAATGTGGCCGCGAGAAGCAATACAGCCAGGCGTTAAGAACTTGAGCTCTGGAACCAGACCACCTTCGGCTGAATCTCAGTTAACAAGTTCATCGATCGTTCCTTAACTCGGTTTCCCTGTCGGTAAGCAGGAGTCCTCACAACATCTACATCACAGGGATGGTGCCTTAGAAGAGCACCAGGCACATAGGTTTGCGAGCCCATATTAGAATTCAGTAAGGCTGTTTGGATGGATCACGAAGACACATATTTCTTGGCAGGCAAGGAACTTCACAATAGAGCATTACATCAAAGAAATAAAGGTCAGGACAGCAGACATTTGAAATACCCCCTTATCCCAACATGTATGGACCCACGGAAGCATATACCCTGAGAGGCTAACGGTAGTTTTTACTGAATAACAGAATTTTAATTGATTGTATTTATGATTGGTCTGTTCCTTATTTTCTAAGTTTTCAGTATTCATTATCCATGACTTGAATAATGTTTCAGCATAAAGAAAAGGATTCTCCGCTTACCTCGTTGAACCCTGTGACTTCTTGGTTTCAGGTCCCCTTTGTATGGGAGGTACCAAAACTCTCATATCATTGCGACTATTTTGTTCATTCGCTTGCCCACTTTGGGGGCATGGATTATATTTAGAGAGAGTGGTTGACCATTTTGGTCTTAGTCTTCCTACAAATTTATGTTTCCTTAAGTACCAACTCTCCTGAAAGCTTAAGGAGGCATAGTTCAGCTCTAGCAAGAAGTAGAATCCATGTCTCTTGCCTCCCATTCCGGGCTTTGTCCTTACTGTACCATCTTTGAAGATTTTATTTATTTATTTGACAGAGACATGAGAAGTAGGCAGAGAAGCAGGCAGAGAGGGAGGTGGGAAGCAGGATCCCTGCTGAGCAGAGAGCCCGATGTGGGGTTCGATCCCAGGACCCTGAGATCATGACCTGAGCTGAAGGCAGTGGCTTAACCCATTGAGCCACCCAGGCACCTCTGTGCCATCTTTGATTGGCAATCCTTGACCATTCACGTTTGCTAAAGCCCACGGTGCCCTACCCTGGGAGATTCGTCAATCAGTTGTCATTTAAAGAAACATCCTGCCACAGGATTAAAACCACAAATTATTTCAGCTGAGAGGTACCAGCAAGTTTGAACAATAACATTTGATTAATTAACCTGGAAAATCAGGTCAGTCCCAATTGGTTTCTGTCTGTAGATAAAACTTAAATCATGCTGCTTGTAATTATGAAATGTCAGAACAGTGTGTCCAATTCAGCAAAGACCTTGGGTTTAGTGCCGCATGGCCCAAACAGCTGGATGCCTGGCAGCATGGAGGGGGGTGTTTGGGGGCTACTGTCTGTGTTTCCTTTTCTGTAAAAACCGGTAATGACTCACTCCAACGTCCCTCATGGCCTTGTTCAAAAATATGCAGAATAAGCTCTGCCCAGGCCCCCAAATTTTATCATAAGACAAAAGATGTTCCACGCGGGCGCCTGGGTGGCTCAGTGGGTTAAGCCGCTGCCTTCGGCTCAGGTCATGATCTCAGGGTCCTGGGATCGAGTCCCGAGTCGGGCTCTCTGCTCAGCAGGGAGCCTGCTTCCCTCTCTCTTTTTCTCTGCCTGCCTCTCTGTCTACTGTGACCTCTTTGTCAAATAAATAAATAAAAATCTTAAAAAAAAAAAAAAGATGTTCCACGCATCCCCGCTAAAAATTTCAGGATGACCTCCATTAAATAGGGTGGATCTAAAAAACCTGGATCAGAATCTTCTGTGACATGACAGCTGGCAGCCTTGGACCTGACGTAAGGAAAAGATGCTATTATTCATGATCAAGGTGAAGAATTTCCTGACATTTCTTGGGGCACCTGGGTGGCTCAGTCGGTTAGGCGTCTGCCTTTGGCTCAGGTCATGATCTCAGGGTTGAGCCCCGCATCAGGTTCCCCACTTGGTGGGAGCCCTGCTTCTCCCTCTGCCTCTGCCTGTCACTCCCCCTTGCTTGTGCTCTCTGTCTGTCAAATGAATAAATAAAATCTTGAAAAAAAAAAACAACAACTTCCTGACATCTCTTAATGTGTCATCATTTACTTCTTAGCCACCTTTTCCCTCCAGTATCTATTCAAAACAAGTATCACGCTCGGCAGGTACTTTTAAAAGATATCCTCCCAGAATTAAGACATGCCTACACTAGCAGAGAGAGACAGATGAAGGGATGGGCAAATGTTTGGTGATAATGTCCTCAAATCGCCGCATCCTCGGTCTTTCTTCTTTTTGTCCAGTTCTAGGGTAATGTCTTCCTCCTCTGACTTCTCCCACAGCAGCCTGTGTAGGCCTGGACTGAGGACGTGACACACTGTCAGGGGCATTAGAGTCTCCGGGTTTCTCAAAATATCTTCCAGAGCCACCCGTATCTAGATAATCTGGGCTATTGTTGAATATTGCAACAACCTGTACCTCACCACACAGCTACTGAATACACATACCTAGGAGCGGAATTTGGAAATCTGCATGTGAATCAAACTTGCCAAATTATTCTAGGCACACACCACAGTTAGAGAGCGGAGTGTCTGTTGGCTGGGTGAACACTGTTTTTTGGGAGACTGACCTTAACCCTCAGCCAGAGTATAAAGGATGGGGTCAAAGCCAGTGGCATCTCCTAGCTCCTTACTCTGCCATCCAAGATGGTGGAGGGGTCAGGAGTGGGGCAAGGAACAATCCCAGCACCGTGAAAATGATTCAGGGTGCACAAAAGGACACCGGTAGGAGAATGAAAAGGCAAGACGAGACAGGGAGAAAATATTTACAAATCACATAACTGATGAAGGACTTATATCCAGAATTATCTAAATAACTCTCACATTCCAATAATAAAAACAAAACAAACAACTCGACTTAAAAATGACCAAAAGATTGGATCAACCACTTCACTAAAGAAGAGAGGCAGACAGCCAATAAGTACATGAGTAGATGTTCAACATCATTAGTCATCAGAGAATTATGAACTAAACCTAGCAGGAGATCCCACCACAAAGGGAAGAATGACTATGATTGTAGTTTTTTTTTTTTTAATTGATAATGCTGCCAAGGATATGAAGCCAATGAAAAATCCTAGTAATGGCAATGGAAAATGGTCCTGCCATATTAGAGAACTGCTAGTTTTTGTTAGTTTTTTTTTTTTTTAATTTATTTATTTGTCAGAGAGAGAGGGAGAGAGAGAGAGCGAGCACAGGCAGACAGAGTGGCAGGCAGAGGCAGAGGGAGAAGCAGGCTCCCCGCTGAGCAAGGAGCCCGATGTGGGACTCGATCCCAGGACGCTGGGATCATGACCTGAGCCGAAGGCAGCCGCTTAACCAACTGAGCCACCCAGGCGTCCCTAGTTTTTGTTAGTTTTTAAGATTTTATTTATCTATTTGACAGAGAGAGAGAGAGCACAAGTAGGCAGAGAGGCAGGCAGAGAGAGAGGGGGAAGCAGGCTCCCTGCTGAGCAGAGAGCCCAATGTGGGGGCTCGATCCCAGGACCCTGGGATCATGACCTGAGCCAAAGACAGATGCTTCACCGACTGAGCCACCCAGGAACCCCAGAAAACTGGTAGTTTCTTATAACGTGCACTCATGGTGTCTGGGTGGCTCAGTCTGTGAAGCATCTGACTCTTGGCTTCAGCTCAGGTCATGATCTCAAGGTGGTAGGGTCAAGCCCCATGTTGGGCTCTGCACTCAGCACAGTGTCTGCTTCAGATTCTCTCTCCCTCTCCTTCCCGCTCATGCTCTCTCTCTCTCTCTCTCTCTTACAAATAAATAAAATCTTTTAAAAAGAAGAAGAAGGGGCGCCTGGGTGGCTCAGTCGTTAGGTGTCTGCCTTCGGCTCAGGTCATGATCCCAAGGTCCTGGGATGGAGCCCCATGTCAGGCTCCCTGCTCTGCGGGAAGCCTGCTTCTCTCTCTCCCACCCCCCGGCTTGTGTTCCCTCTCTTGCTGTGTCTCTCTCTGTCAAATAAATAAATAAAATCTTTTCAAAAATTAAAAATAAAAAATAAAAATAAAAAAGAAGAAGAGGAAGAATGTGCACTCAGCATTTAACTCAGCCTTCCCACTACCAACCCCAGTGTGATGGTATCAGGAGATGGGACTTTGGGAGGTGATTAGGTCATGAGGATGGAGCCCTCAGGATTGGGATCAGTGCCCTTATAAAAGGACTCTCTCACCCTCTTTTCTCTTTTTCTTTTTTTGAAGATTTTATGTATTATGAAAGAGAGCAAACATGATCACAGAGGGATAGGGAGAAACAAACTCATTGCTGAGTGGCGGGCCTGACGTGGGGCTCGATCCCAGGACCCTGAGATCACGACTGGAGCCAAAGGCAGATGCTTAACCGGCTGAGCCACCCAGCCACCCCCACCCTCTTTTTTTTTTTTTTTTTTTTTTTAAATATGGCACACTTCACAAACTTGCATGTCATCCTTGGTGCAGGGACCACGCTAATTTTCTCGGCAGCGGTCCAGTTTTAGTGTGTGAGGTGCCAAAGTGAGCCCTCTTGTGCCGTCTTTCTGCCATGGAGGCTACAACAAGAAGACAGTCCTCCACAACCTGCAAGAGGACCCCTACCAGAACCTGACCAGGCCGGGCACCCTGGTCTTGGTCTACCTGCCTCCAAAACTGTGAGATATAAATTTCTGCTGCTTATAAGCTACTCGGTCCATGTCGTTTTGTTATAACGGCCCAAACTAAGATAATAGGAGAAACGGAAACACATGTCCACATAAGTGTACAGGGGACGTTTATAGGTTAACCGTCCACAATCGCCCCAAACTCAAAACAACCCAAATGCTCCATCAACAAGGAAACACATAAACAGTCTGTGATGCATACGGTGATCAGGACCTCTCTGCCATTAAAAAGAACAAAGCACCAATCTGATCAGTAACATGAATGAACCTCAAAGGCATTATGGGGTGTAAAAATAGCGAGAGACAAAAGACGATGTATCGTTAAGATGCTGCTTATGTGGCATTCTGTAAAAGTCCAAACTATAGGGACAGAGATCAGTAGTTGTCAGGAACTGGGGATCGGTGGGAGGCAATGGGCAACTTTTTGAGGCGATACGAATATTCTGTATCTTGATGGTGGTGGTAGTTACATGAATATATCTGTTTCTCAAAACTCCTGGAACTGTATACATAAAAAGGATGGATTCTACTATTGGTAAATGATGCCTCACAAAACCTGCACGATCAACAATAAAGAAAGGTTAGAGTCTGTGGGCCCACAAGGGCATTTATGCTAATATATTCACCATCTTCCAAGTAAAGACTCACTTGTGCTGGAAAAACTGAAGAAGTAAATGTTTCCAGAAACAATATGGCGCACCACTGTGGAGGCTTCTGAGGTCTGCTGTGTGGGACTGGAGTGGTAGAAACATCGACTTCTTTAATAAAAGATGCCTCTGCCAGAGTCCGTGGCCACTTCTTCCTAAGCAACCCTGCATGCCCTTTAGAATAAGAGAGAAATGAGCTCCAAATCATGGCGGATCCAAAATGTTGTATATCAAAACAATTCATACAGCATTTGAGCCTCCGGAAAGCAATATAAAGAATGTAGGGCCAGAGCGCCTGAGTGGCTCAGTTGGTTAAGCATCTGCCTTCAAGCTCAGGCCATGATCCCAGGATCCTGGGATCGAGTCCCGAATGAGGCTCCCTACTCTGCGGGGGTCTGCTTCTCCCTCTGCCTCACCCTCTGCCCCTCGCCGCCCCAACTCATGCTCTATCACTCACTCTCTCAAATAAATAAAATATTTTTTAAAAAATAATGTAGGGCTAGTTGCTCTTGCACTGTTTACCAACCCCCGTGCGAGAGCTAACCTCTCTTCTGAAAACAGTTCCAAGGCAAGTTCAGTCAACAGTCTCTCTCAAAAATGGAGAAGAAGATCAAGTAACAGGTGATTTATTTTTGTCCAGAAAACAACTATCTACACAGCAGGAGAGCAAGGGAAAAATAAATGTTTAATAACAACAACAAAAATGAAAAATAAGAAAAAAACCAAAAAAAGATATCGAATCACCCCTTTGCTTTAATTTCCCGGGGCCAGATAAACAACTTGGGTGACTGACATTTCTTTCTTTTTTTTCTTTTTTTTTTTTTTTAGAGATTTTATTTATTTATTGTGACTGACATTCCTTATTCACTGACTCAAACCATTTGGTGTCACTCAGGTCCAAATTTTTCTCCATGGATGGGAAGAAAGGGGCAAAGAAGAGAAAGAGGATTTTAGGGACACCAGGTACATGACGAGACAGACGGGGTAGACTGGATGGCAGAAGCAGCATCGCAGGTTCTATAAGAAGTTGTCCCTCAGCGAAGCATAAGACGCACGTCATGGGTAAAGATCAAAGTTTTCAATAGCAGACAGAGTGGGATATTAGTCAGCCTGAAGCAACCAGACGGCGCGTGCCGCTAGAAACACTGTACGAAACGCCCATTTGGGTGAAAAGGGATTTGCCTTGTAATGAGGCATGGCCGTTGGGAAATGCACGTTGTGGAAAAACAAACCCAGTCCCAGTCTTAGCTCGACAGTCTCATGACAACACTACGGCATCTTAAAATAGTTTCCCCTTCTCCAGTCACTTTTGCAAAGCTCTTTAGGATTTCTAGAATTCAGTGGCACTCCAGCGGGGAGCTGGTACTCAGGAATGCCCTTCCGAAGGGAGGGGGCAGCTGGCCGCAGGGCAGGTCTCGGTGCCCGGGCCTCGGGAGAGCTGTGGATCTGGCAGGGGAATAAGCCTTTCTCGAACCCTCAGAACGGATGCCGCAGAAGGATCTGATAGGCCTTGTCCTGCACAGTCCACGCTCTTCACGCTGCCTGCAGTTGTCATTTCAATCAGGGCTTCACTACAGAGCAAATTTTCCTTCTAAAATATTTTCTTTCATAGGGAACCTGTTCGTGTGGGATCCATGTCCGATCCACATGCCAGGCAAGACCAGCTTTAAAGACATGGGCTGGTGCGTGTAGAAACGGATATGAGAATGTGTTTCTGTGCATGTGTTTCTTCCATTCCCTGTGCTTTGTGACCCTCCAGCTTTCTCTACGACTGATTCAGTAAGCCACGCATAGGGCAGCACTCTATTTCTTTAAGAAATGACCCTCATGGGGGCGCCTGGGTGGCTCAGTCAGTTAAGTGTCCGCCTTCAGCTCAGGTCATGATCCCGGGGTCCTGGGATAGAGTCCTGCATTGGGCTCCTTGCTCACTGGGGAGTCTGTTTCTACCTCTACCCTTCCCTCTCTGCTCATGATCTCTCACTCTCTCTCTCAAGTAAATAAATAAAATCTTTTAAAAAAGAAATTAGGGGTGCCTGGGTGGCTCAGTGAGTTGAGGCCTCTGCCTTCGGCTCAGGTCATGATCTCAGGGTCCTGGGATCGAGCCCCGCATCGGGCTCTCTGCTCGGCAGGGGGCCTGCTTCCTCCCCTCTCTGCCTGTTTCTCTGCCTACTTGTGATCTCTGTCTGTCAAATAAATAAATAAGATCTTTAAAAAAAATAATGGGCAGACTTGGAAAAAAATGAATACATTCTTGTCTAAAAATCTGCTTTCTTGTATCCAAACCATGAACAGTGATACTAATTTCGATCAAGTTAACCAGACACCTTCTCTGTGGCCCAGCCATTTTATTCCTAGGTATCTTAACCAAGGGAAATGAAAGCACAGGGCTGTAAAATACAACACTCACAGCAGCTTTATTCATCATAGGTCCAAACTGGAGATGAGCCAAATGCTCATCAACAGAAGAATGGATACACAAATTGCAGTGTATCTTTACAGTGGAAAAATACACAGCATTTTTTTTTTAAAGAGAAAACTACCAATATACAACCACATGGATAAATCTTAAAAACACTACTTGGCGAGAAAGAAGCCAGATGATTCCATTTATATGAAGTTTACAAGCAAGCAAACCTAGTTTCTGGAGTATAAGACAGAAGAATGGTTCAGTGAGGTATGAGGAGCATGGGGGTTTGCTGACTGGGAAAGGGAACAGGGGAACATTCTGGGATAACTGGAGATTCCATCTCTTGATCCAGGCAGTTGTTCCAAGAAAGTAAAGAGAGGGAGAAAGTCATCAAGCTGTACAGGTAAGATACGTGCATTTTACCATGTGTAAATTTCACATCAGTTTAAAAACGAGGAATACCAATGATGTCCATGTCCCCTTGTTGCAGATGGGGCAGAATAAGGGAGAATTCCTGTTTATCAGCATCAGACTTAGCTTTGAGCTTCTTGACCTGCAGGCAATGAAGAGAACGAAGTATCATTTCTCATAGTAAGCACACGGGAAGCACACATTAACCACTGACTGATTACCTAATGTGTGTTTGCTGATGTGCTGCGGTCCTCGGGAGACTTCACAATAATTCAAACAGGGTTCCTGCTTCCCAGGAGCTCAGAATCTAGTCGAGGACATACTGCATGGACGTTGACAAGAAATGGAGGTAGAAAGTGACAGCAGCCTCAGACGTGTTGGAGCCGAGCGCTGGGACCGTCAGATGACTCGTCCAGCGTTCGCGGGAAACTGTTGCCAGAGAGAAGCAGAGGGACGGTAGATGCCATGTTTTCACAGGGGAGAGTGCTTCAAAGAGAGTATGGAAGAAGTAAGCATAGAGAGGAAGGTGCAAAGGAAATGTCCATTTCCCCCTCAAATCCTACCCTAGGAGGGCTTTGGCTTTGTCTGTATGGGAAGGATTTGCCCCTTAGCCTCAAGTGATCGATTTGGGGGCACAAGGGGTGTGAGGCTGTGTTAGTTTCCTAGGGCCGCTATAACCAATGACCACAAACTTAGTGGCTTAAAACAAGGAAAATGTCTTCTCATGGTTCTGGAGGCCAGAAGTTTGAAACCAGTACCACTGAGCCAAAACCAAGGTGTTGGCGGGGCCATGCTCCCTTTGGAAATTCTAGGGGAGAATCTGTGCCTTGCTTTATCATGCTTCTGCTGACTGCCCACATTCCTTGGCTTGTGGCCCCGCTGTTCGGGTTTCTGCCTCTCTGATCAGATGCCTTCTCTGCTGTGCATGCCCCATGCCTCCCTATGCCTCCTTCTTGTAAGAATGCGTGTAACTGCAATTAGGGTCCACCCAGAAAACGCAGGATAACCTCCCCATCTCCCGAAGCTTAACTTAATCACACCTGCAAAGACCATTCTTTTTTTCACATTAAGTAACATTCCCAGGCTCCAGGGTTTAAGACCGGACATCTTTGGGGGCCATCATTCTGCCTGCTGCGTGGACTCAGCCCCTCCGTTGGTTGCGAGGCGTGTAAACGGAGGCAAACACTGACCTCTCTCTGTCAGCATGAAAGATGCAGTAGGTCCTGCCCTCCCTCCCTCCGTCTTCTGCCTAGTGGTATGTGTGGGCTGCTCGCTTCCTGGTTGCTGAATGACTCCTTGAAGGAGCCTCACACAGAGCTTCCTCAGAGCTGTGGGTGGAACGCGCGGAACCAAGACTCTCGGGCAGGGCCTCTCACCGCAGTGACAACCCAAAATGTCTCCAAGCATCGTCACACATTCCCTGGGGTGGGGTAAATTACCCCTTGGCCTGTGAGACCCCTGCTCTGCAGAGAGGAGGTGAGGCCTCTCTGTAGTCCCAGGGGAGGCTGGGCTGCCTTGTCACCTCTCTCCCCTTTCTTCAGTTCCCCCCAGTTTTGAGAACACAGAGGCCCATGCTGCTGGGTCTCACCTCCAGCCTGGGTGTCTTCAGCTGCATGGGGGAGGACCTTCTACAGCTGGGTTTCCTGAGACTAGAAATAACTGGGGCCCCAAGTGAGGGGCTCAGCCAGCAGATCATGGGTTCTCTCTGTCCAGATGGTTCTGGATGTGATCTCCTAGGGGTCACTGGGAACTTTCCTAATCTCAGGCCTCAGAGAAGCTGAGAATCCTTGCAATTTTCCCTAGGATCTCGAGAGTGAGAGGAGATTGAGGCCTTGAAGATTGGGGTCCCAGGGCCATTCCATATGACTTAGGGCCTCTGTTCTTGCCCATAAACATAGGAGAACATCTCAGTGCTGTAGAGTGGTGTGTGGTTAAGAGCAAGGGCTTAGGCATGTGACCGCTGATGTAGATTCCTAGCCTCACTATTTAGACGCTCAGGCACCATGGGCAAGTAAAGCAAACTCTCTGGTTCAGTTTCTCCATCTGCAAAATGTGGATAAGAATAGGGAGTCCTTTGTGAGACCACGGTGGGACCAAAACAGACAGTACTTATAAAGTGGTCACTAAATATTCACTTTAAAAAGGTAGGATGAGGTTTATTGTAATTGCGTTATATCCTTCCACCAGACTTGATCATCCTGCACAAAGAACACCTAAGAAGAAGGCACCCTTGAGGGGTGCATTTATTTCCTGGAGTCTGTGAAACGGACCTCTTGCACATCAGTAAGGCATGCAGCATTCCTTCTGCAATATCCCATAATCTCATAAGCCACTGCTGGTTCTTTTTGTACAAGACAAGACTAGTTTCTCTTTCCTATGTATTTTCATGTAAATGGTACAAAGCCAGAAGCCACACTTGAAGTCGGGTTGTTTTTTGTTTGTTTGTTTTTTTAATGACAGTAAAAACTAAGTTCCCTAGTCTGGCTCCTTTCTTTGCTTTGAAGCTACCCTGTAAGTTCACGGGCAGGCCCAAATGTGTAGAGCTAAGACTTCTTTTATAAGAGGGAGACACACACTTCTCAGAGCCTAGCTTTTCAAGCGCATATATTATAAATTTAGGCAAATGAAGCAAGATTACGGCCAAATATGGGAAGAACATGATGAAAAACCTCAATCGTGATTGGCTTTTGACTTGCCCCAAAAAGAGAACATTGTGGTTTAAACGTCGTCCCCAGGAAGTGTTGAAATCAACTGAATGGTTTTTCAAACTCCTTCTCATCATTTCAACCAGGGCCCGGCCCCACCACAATTGGCTACTGGAGGAGCCAAGCTCTAAGTCCGGGCTGACATTTTCAACCCTTGTTTGACAGAACATAATTAGCAGAGAAGCCACACCCCAGTGGCCTTGACATTTGAGTCTCAAGAGCTTTCAGTCCCCATGTTGGGTTGAATTTCAGTCGTCTTTCCTGCCATGCTGCCAATTTGCACCGCTGTAAGTTGAGCAGCTTGAACAGCCTGAAGAGCAAGCTATAGCTCAGCTGGTTTTAAAAGTCCCATTGAAAGCCCGGTGCTGGTAAAAGGATGTGGACCGCGTGGCTCCAAGTTGGCCCTTCTCCATGATGGCCCGCGATGATAAAATGCCTTGCCGCTGAAATGTCCGCCGAGCATCTGAAAGCACGGGCACTCGTTCCAGGCCAGGATAATCCGTTATCGCAACACAGCCAGTTCTGTTGCTCTTGTGATCAGAGCATGAGGCTCTTGCCCAATCACCCCAGAAACTCTGTGACGATGAAGGCTATTCACGCTGCCCTCATCCTGTGAGCCCCCCAAGGCACCTGAGATAGCCATGCGGGAGCCCAAGCCCGGGCTGGCCTTCCCTGTCGATCATTTGCACACAGTCAGGTCCTCGCCTCCAAACCTTGAGGAACAGCAAGTCAGCCCCAGGCATCCCCTGGAAAGCCCACGGGGAGCGTTGTCCCCAGTGGAGAAACAGACACAGACGCAGTCCGTTCTGGCCAGAAGCAGAAGAGGACCAGCACTGGCTCACCTCGATTTGCCCACGGCACGGGGGGCCCCGAACAACCTCAAAGGTCAACTTGTGCATTCGCTTTCCCTTTTCACAAGAGCTAGTCACAGACGCATGCCCCTTCCCCTTACTGGAGCCTCAACCCCTAACTGGCTAGCCTGTCATGAACCCTGACTGGAACAGGGAAGTATGGGTGTGGGGGGCAGAAGGGAAATTTTAGATGAGGCTTTTGTCTCATGCTCAAGTCCAGGGCCTTTTGTGCTTGTCTCTTTGAAAAAGGTCAGTAGCTCTGACAAAATGGTCCTTGAGGGGTCACTTCCTTCTGGAACGACCCTGGGAAGTACCCTCAGTACTTCTCATTCTCATTCTGCAGGTGGGCTGATAAAGTGCCCCAGTCCTCGTGATGACCATTCCTAACCACGTCGTAGGAAAACAGGGCTAATGTCGCTAAAATACCATGTACCGTGGAAAAAAAAAAGGGAACAAAACTGCATGTGCAGAGTGACCTCGGTTCATAAGAAAAGAGACAAGTGCTCATGAAAGGTATGTACTGGTGGAGACAACAAACATCAGAAATGGTGGCTAAAAGCTTGTGCAGTCCCGTGGGGGAAGGAGGCGACTGCTCCTGCAGGCTGATTTAGGGACCACGTACTGTGATCCTTTGCCCAGCTGCCTGAGGAGGCAGGAATTCTGAGCTGATGGGCAGGGAGGGGGAAAACACAGGCGCTGGGGTCTGGCTAAGACAGTCTTCTGTTTTCCTGAGTCAACACAGGGGAAGACAAAGGCCTTGATCACCCATAGCCTTCAGAGCGCACTGAAGCAAACCCTGGGCAGAGTTTGAGGAGAAGCCTAGAGGCCCCAGGAGGCCCTATTTGGGAACCTGTGGCCATGGTCACAGTGCTCTCTTATCATCAGGAAACGGCTCACCTTGCAATCATAACCTTGACGGCAGTGGTCCTGGGTGACCAGATGCCCATCCTTAACGGCACTGAGTATATGTCCATTGTAGCTTGTGAGGAGAGGCGGGAACCCTTAGGGAAGGCATAGAGCTCACTTGGGAGGTCCGATGTGGACCATGCATGAGGCCATGTTCTCCTCCCCGCTCTCTAATTGGTCTTCGCCAGGCGTTGGACTCAGTAGGCAAGGCAGCAAGCCTCCTGACCTCTCAAACCAACCTGCCCGTGCCCATCTCATCTGTTCCACCTTCGAGAACCACCTTGCCGCCTGTCAGTCATGTTCGTGATGCTTCCTTGGAAGTCCCTCTGCCAAACCACACTGCTTTTAGTCCCGGAGATGTCCCAACTCCTCCCCAAGGTCTACATGAATGGCACAACTGGCTCTCCACTTTCCTCTCTCTCTCTTTTTTTATTTTTTTAAAGATTTTATTCATTCATTCATTCAGAGAACATGCAAGTGGGGGCAGGAGCAGAGGGAAAGAGAGAGAATCCCAAGCAGACTCTGCCTTGAGCACAGAGCCTGACAAGGGGCTCCATCCCAGAACCCTGAGATCGGGACCTGAGCCGAAACCAAGAGTTGGACGCTTAACCGACTGAGCCACCCAGGCGCCCCTCCCCTCTATTATCTTGCAGTATCTGTGCACTAACAGAGAGATTGACAGATGTCAGGTACTCGTGAATACCTCAAGATACAAAGTTTAAAGTCTTTCTCCCGTCTTGAAAAGAGCACAAAGACAATGAAACTGGGACTGCAGTGTGCAGTCCTTCTCATGAACCACACAAAACAGGAAAAACCACACAAAACAGGAAGCTTCTGGAGGGGTTCTTGCAAGCATGGGCTAGAGAGTCATGGTTTCAGTGCAACAGGTAGATTTTTGCAGCCGGAAATGTTCACACGAGACACCCTTTATGGCTGCTGTCTGACTCTGGTGTGTGCCAGATGCGGTTCCTTCACACTCGACAAAGGCCGTTTGATTTCTCACACCTATTTATTTGTTCTTATTGCTCCGCCTGAAGGTACCACGTGTAGGAGCACAGACTGGATCCAGCAGAGAGACCTGGGTGCAGGGCCTCTGTTCACCTGCTCTTCAAGAATCCCTCAGACCGAGCCATTTTCCCTTGAGCAACAAGCCCAGAAACTTCTAAAGTGACCACTTGCCGAGAAGAGCCCCACTTCACTAATGCCGTGGGGGGAGCTCTGTTAGGAAATGAGGCTATTAGAGAGAGACCCTTTTAGCCGCTTTTGGTCATTAATCTGGCCTCAGTGTCGTCGCTGTCATTTATCACAACTGCGCAAGCATTAACGGGGCATCTGAGAGGGCCCTAAAACCACACCCCAGCTGCTCAGACTCTTCGGAAGCACATGTTCAGATCCCAGGGGCACGGGGCCAAGCTTCTCCCTTCCAAGAAAGATGAAGTCCACAATTTAGGACACATGCTCTTGGGCTTTGGAAGAAGTTTACGCTTCCCTATGAAGACAAAAAATAAACAAAGCATCTCTTGGACCATCTATTTCAAATACAACCATACCACAAGACAGAGATGACACGTCTTGGACAAGGATAGGGTGTGTGTGTGTGTGTGTGTGTTTAAGATGTTTATTTATTTATTTGAGAGAGAGAGAGAGAGCACAAGCAGGGAGAGCAGGAGAAGCAGGAGCTGGACACAGGGCTTGATCCCAGGACCCTGGGATCATGACCCGAGCCAAAGATAGATGCTTAGCCCACTGAGCCACCCAGGCGCCCCATAAGAGCTCTGTAGGCAGAAGGGAAGCCTTTGTAAATATTGACGTGTTTCCCCATTGAGGGTTTGGTGCGCGTGTATGTATTGTTGTTGTTGTTGTTTTTAACTTTAGACAGAGTTAGCAAAGGAAACAAAGCTGGTTCACAAGATCCCACATGGAGGATGCCTTCTCTTTCTCTCCTTCTATTCTCTCCATTCCTCACTGCAAAAGTCATGCACCTTGCCAAAGAACCTAAGAGACCTTTCTGAACAGACAACACTCGATGCTTTAAATTACCTGTTGGGCCCATGTTTCATCTCGCTAGAGCCACCATGATGGCCTGCCTTCTTAAAACTCGTTAATGATTTTGTAAACCCACATTTTTGCCATCCTGTTCACCTTCTTTCTTGCTAAACTGCTGCTGAGAGGACAGTAAACAAACAACAGGACGAATAAATGAAACGGGCTTGGGATTCCTTTCCCTTTGCTCTTATGGCCCATCTTAAATCCAAGGCCACAAAGAGAGGCCACGGCAGGACAACATCAGGGGGAAGCAGACGGGAAAACCGTTCCTGAAATAATTGAACAAGGCTGCAGAGGGAAGAACCTAGACAGCTCAGGGATCTGGGTGGGAGGGCGTGGGCAGGGGAAGAAAAGTGGCTGAGAAACCAGCAGAGCCAGGCTTCCCGAGGGTTCTTTCGGGCCTGGGTGGGTTACGTCCTTCTTTGTAAGCTGCCTGTGTGCTCTGTGGCCTGGCTTCCGGCAAGAGATTTCCTGTGGAGGAAAAAACACGTCGTGATCTCTGCAGTCTTGCTCTGTGTTCCCTCCTGTTTTTGGCTTTCAAGGGCCTGTCACAGAGAAGACACAAGGTGCCGGAACGCCATGCTGTGGGGCATCTACTTTGCATACGGATTTGCTTGGAAAACTCTAAATTAATTAACATGAACATTCAGGTGGACATCGAGAGGTGCTCTTATCTGAGGGGGGTCTCGAAGCCCCACTGGACACAGAAATAGCCCACGATTATACAAATGACCAATCCTGAACCTTTCAGAATGACACGCAGATTCTGAATGCCGGACAAATACTCAATATCCGCCATCACAGATTTCCCAGTTTCATTTATCTGCTGAAGGGAAGGGGGTCTTCATTAGTTACCATCCTTTCAGAGCAGAGCAGGGATTTATTCTCTAGTCTGTTAAATGAAACAACAAGCCCACAGGTTCTGACCGATCACTTAGCTACTTTTTCATTGGTAGAACTGACTAGGAACGTTCGGTAGTAGGGTGGAAATCTCAAGGTCGGCCTGTACTAAGCTATTTTTGTATGATTGCTTTTTAGTTTAAAATGACATCAAAGGTCAAAACCCGGAGCCTTTGTTTGGCAGATGAGAAAAAACTGAAGACCAAGGTCATTCCGATAAGTGATGGTAACAAGGGCCTCAAAGCCCAAATCCCCCAGTCATCCCCATCGACACTCTTTGCACAAAACCCTCTAAGCCAGGGGCAGGACTTCCTGTATTCAGCATCTTCAGAGTATCTCTGGCCTCATCTCTCAATAACAATCATCAGGTTTCCAACAAGTGAAGTTCAGTTTCCTCTTCTGGCCAACAGATGAGAAGAGCAACAAGTATAAGCCTTTGCTCCCTCGGGCTGGAATTTTGCTATGCATTACATACGGTCCTGCCTCTAGAGACAGTACTAACCTAAGCTTTAGTCTGCCTTCTTAAAGTGTGGGGCAACCATCAAACAAGCTAGGTTTTTGAAAGAGGGCTCTTGGTCTTCCCCTCACCTGTCATTTCAACAAGTTCAGCCAAGAGACACTTATGCTGTTGTCAATTTTTACTATTACAGTGGTTTCAATAATTTTATTGGGAACAGAAGAGCTTCTAGAGAATGGCAGACATTACAGGGAAACATTTAAGGAGATGGCCTACAGAGTCTTTTTTTTTTTTTTAAAGGTCATACTTAACATTTATTCAGTGGTTCTTTGCAGGGTAGGAAAGAGGAAGAGGAGAATGTTACTAGCTAGATTGCTTGGTTTATGTTTATCAGACTGTTGTTCTGGTAATTCTACTAATTGGGGGAGGTTTCTAATGGGTCTATTTTTAGAGCATGGGTTAAGATGAGGGTTTCTCAATCTCAGCATTGGTGACATTTTGGGTTGGATCCTTCTTTGTCATCACGGACTTTCCTGTGCATGTTGGGTGTTCAGTAGTGTCCCTGGCCTCTACCTTTTCGATGACAGTAGCAATGCCCACCCCCCGAATCACGACAATGAAAAATATTCCCAGATACCACGAACTGTGCCCTTGCCGATGTGCCCCTGGTCGAGAAGCCCTGGGTTGGGCAATCTTTGGAGTCTTCTAGGCAGGTTTCACTGTACATCATCAGAGCTCTAAGAGGAACTGGCCTCTCTGGATATTTTTGGCTCAGTTTATGTTCCAAAAACATATAAAAACCCCTACATGACGACTCCTGCCTCACACCGTCACGAATCCGCCCTCCAACTCCCACGGTGAAAACATAAGTACCTGCTATTATTTGAGAAGTCTTAAGTCATTAAGCCTTCATATCAGCCTGCCTTACAAGTTCAGAAAAAGAATTGTTCCTTTGCCATCAGGCAAAATTCTGCTCTTTCCTATGGGGGCTAAGAACGAAACAACTCTGTAGCATGAGAGTGGCCAATGTTGGGTCATGCTACTTTCACGTTCTCTGAAATTGCAACGTTCACAAAAAATCCCACCTCCCGTCTGCTTCTTGAGCCTTTCTTTCCTCAAATGGGATCCATAGGAGCGGTGGGTCCAAGTCCAAGCCAGGACAAAGGGATGTGGATTCATGGAGCATGTCCCTCAGCCAGATGAGAGAATGGTGACTGACACAGGGAAATCCTTCCTGGCCAAAGCTGCAATTCTGTGCCCTAGAGCTCTCTTATTAGAATTCGACACTAAGGGATGCCTGGGTAGCTCAGTCAGTTAAGCGTCTGCCTTCAGCTCAGGTCATGATCCCAGGGTCCTGGGATTGAGTCCCCCATCGGGCTCCCTGCTCAGTGGGGAACCTGCTTCTCCCTCAGCCTGCTGTTGCCCCTGCTTGAGCTCTCTCACTGACGAATAAATAAAATCTTAAAAAAAAAAAAAAAGAAGAATTCTGCATCAAATTTTAGATACCTGATGAATTCTGACACTATGATATTCCGGCTCTTCCCTCTTGAGATAAACAGACCCACACAGAAATATGTTTCAGCTCTAACGCTGACACTGAGGAAGGGAGGTAGCATTTCTTGTCGGTTTTTGCATCAATCTCCAGCCACAATATAGACCCACATGAACAGAGACGCCCCATCTGCAAAATGTAAGAGCTTTAAGCTCATGATATGATTTTCTAATCATAGACTGCCTTGTGCAAGGTCTGTGAGCAAGAGTCTGCGGCCTGGCTTTCCGAAAGCAACTTCCTGCTCGTGTACAAAAATATTTCAGGCAGAGATCTATTTCTAAATTCTTGTCCCTTCTTTTCTCTCCATTCCTTTTTTTACCGCCCTTTCTTTCTTGGACCTTTACCCCCCCCTTCTGAAAAATCCACTTTGAAAATAAGTATGTATGTCCTTTGGATCTTCCACAGTCACCATCAAGGCCCTGCACAAATTTAATAAATGAACGCAACCACAGAAAGAGGTTTTTACATTCTACTCCCCGCCTCCCGGGCCCCACCAAAGCTGTAATGATCCCAAATCTGCCTGGAGAAAGGAAGATAACGCTATTTGTTAAAAAAAAAATTAGTTACCTTCTCCCAGCAGAAAATGTTTTCCACTTCCACAGGCTTCCATAATGAATAACTTTCAGCCCAAAGTAACTCCTTCAGGTTCAAAACTCAAACGAGTTGGAAGAAAGTTTTAACTTCAACCCAAATGCTCGTACGCCTGTATGACATATGCATATTGGCAGAGAACAAAAAACCATAATGGCATTTTACTATTAGATTTGATACTTCATTTTCTATGGCTATTTCCTTCAGAATCCACTTAATTGAATCATGTGTAATTGCTTGTTAGTGGATTCTGTGGACATTTGGAAAATTCAACACTAAGTGAACTCAGAATGTGGAAACATGCTAAGACCCTTTTCTTTTTCTTTTTTTTTTTTTTTAAAGATTTTTTATTATTTATTTGACAGAGAGAGATCACAAGCAGGCAGAGAGAGAGGAGGAAGCAGGCTCCCTGCTGAGCAGAGAGCCTGATGCGGAGCTTGATCCCAGGACTTTGGGATCTGACCTGAGCCAAAGGCAGAGGCTTTAACCCACTGAGCCACCCAGGTGCCCCCTAAGACCCTTTTCTTAATGGAGTTACATTCTGATGGTGGCAGTGAAGGGGGAGGCTGAGAACAAACAACAAACAGAATAAATCAGTAAAAGCACAGAGCTTTCTAGGAGGTAATAAAGTAGAGCAGAATAAAGGGAATGAAGCTTGAGGCTGGTGTCATCGGAAATTAGGTGTCCAGAACAGGCTCCCTTGGCAGGGGACATCAGAGCAAAGACATAAAGGGGGTGAGGGAGGGAGCCACAAAGGTTAATGGAGAGAAGTGTCTTCCAGGCAGAGGGAATGGCCTGTACAAAGGGGAGTGGAGGGTGAGAGCACATCTGACACAGAAGAGAAACCACATGCATGGAGGCCCGAGTGCCCCGGAAGGGAGGAGGGTGGAGGGGATGGGAGGTAACAGGGCCAGATCCTACGAAACTTGGCAAGCCACTGTAAGGATTTGGCTTCTATTCTTAAGGAAATGGGGAGTCATTGCAGGTTTTAATACTAAACATTTTTTCTACCAAGGTAAAATTCACATAATGTATAATTAACCATTTATTTATTTATTTGAGAGCAAGAGCACATGGTCACGCATGATGGTGGGGGTGGGGGAGAGGCAGAGGGGGGGAGAGGCAGAGGGAGGGAGAGGGAGAGAATCCCAAGCAGACTCCCTGCTGAGTGTGTAGCCCAACGTGGGGCTTGATCTCACAACCCTGAGATCCTGACCTGAGCTGAAATCAAGAGTCAGACACTCAACTGAAGGAGCCACCAAGGCACCCCGAGAATCAACCATTTAAAAGTGACCAATTCAGTGGCATTTAGTGCCTTCATAGTGTGGGGCGACCCCTCCCCTTTTTAGTTCCAAAATGTCATCACCTTGAGAAAGTCCCAAACCCTTAGAGCAGTCACTCCCCATTTTACCCTCCCCTTCAGGCCCCAGCCACAACCAGTCTGCCTGTTGTCTCGATACATTTGCTGCTTCTTCCTTTTTCTGGCTAAGTAATATTCCATCCTATGGACGAACAGTAATGTGTTTATCCACCCACCCATTCACAGACATTTGGGCTACATCTGCCTTCTGGCCATTGTGAATAGCGCTGCTGTAAACATCGTAGGTTTTTAAGTAATAAAGAGATGTGAGCTCCCTTCCATTTTGTGCAATATATACAAGGCTACCATACAATGTATCTGCTAGCCCAACTTAGTAAATCCATTTTTAAGTAAGAAAAGTTAAGAAGTGAATCAGTGTTTCTCCCACTGTGCTACTGGACCCAGCCCTCAGCCCTGTGCTACCCCCTGCTTGACTACTTAAAATATCTACTCCCACCAGAACCATTCGTTACATTTTTACAATTTTTCTCTACCACCGGCAATGAAAGGCCAATCAACTGTTGAATATAAGAGTATCCTCAGTATCTAAAAAATTAATATCTAAAATTGACATAAGGATTTGAAGAAAGATAGGCAATAATGATTAAAAATGAAAATTCTCCAGCCAAAAGGAGAAATCACTTTGCTTAAAAATACAGATGACTTGGGGTGCTGGGTGGCTCAGCCTGTTAAGCCTCTGCCTTTGACTCAGGGTCCTGCGGTTGAGTCCCCTATCAGGCTCTTTGCTCAGCTCAGAGGGGAGTCTACTTCTCCCTCTGCCCTCATGTGCATGCACACACTCTCTCTCTCTCACAAAAATAAGTAAATCTTAAAAAAAAAAAAAAATACAGATGACTTAATATAGCATGGTGTCCTGGGCTGGATCCTGAAACCGAAAGAGGTCAGCATCTGTGTCCTTGTGCTTCTGAGGCCAGGGCACGCCTGACTCAGAGAAAGTTTTCAGCCTTGGGGCTCATTTTCCCTCCTCTACCAAAGAATTCAAGTGCCTACACCTGCCAGACACTTCTAGGTGGCAGAGAACAAATAATAATGACACGTTTTCCTGCATCACAAAGCAGCAGTGAAAACAAAATGGCACCCGAGAAAGCTGAGAGGCCAGACCTCCATGTTCAGGGAAGCCAATCCCCCTACACCAGAAATCCCACTCCGGCTGAAAGGAGCTTCTGACTCCCTGGCTCTCCACCCACTGAACTGTTGTGAGTCCCAGAAGTCCTTCTGATGAGGCAAATGAGAGGTATTCCAGTGACAACATCTCCCCACTGGGCATGGACTGGGCTGGTCAGAAAGGAAGTAAGAGGCCCGGCTGATCTCCCAAGCAAAAGCTGAACCTGGAAGTACTTCCTTTTTCCAGAAAAGAGCCTCCCTCAGATTTCCTCTCCAGCAAGTGTTTGAGGCCCTTGGAGAAAAACTCTGTGGGATTTACTGTGCTCTAGGCAAGCCTTTGTGATTCTGGAAAAGGCTGGGCCAGGCGGGAAAGAGAGTGGGGGCCAGAGAGAAAGGGCCCCTCCTGACATCTTTACCCAGGCAGAGCCCCGTGAACCATTAAAGTCAGCCAGCCTGGAAGACAAAGCTACATCCCTAAACGCAATTTTGGCTTCTTCACCTCCTTGGCAGGGTGGGGAGAGGAGGCGAAGAGGGGGAAGGATGAGACCACAGGCTGACATGAGGTTTAGGGTACCCCAGGCTTGCTACTTTGGCCATATAACTTCTGAAGAAAATGTCATCCTCAGAGGAATTGGAAATAAGCCAGAGCTGGATCCAGGTGTCTCCCCACCCCACCCCTGGCCAAATTCCCAAGGGGGGGGCAGGAGGAAGGCTGCTTAAGAAAGGATTCTTTTTTTAAGGTTTTATTTATTTATTTGACAGAAAGAACACAAGCAGGGGTGCCTGAGTGGCTCAGTGGGTTAAAGCCTCTGCCTCTGGCTCGGGTCATGATCCCAGGGTCCTGGGATTGAGCCCCACATGGGCCCTCTGCTCAGCATGGAGCCTGCTTCCCTTCCTCTCTCTCTCTGTGTGCTTCTCTGCCTACTTGTGATCTCTGTCTATCAAATAAATAAATACAATCTTAAAAAAAAAAAAAAAATAACACAAGCAGGGGGAGCAGCAGGCAGAGGGAGAAGGAGAAGAAGGCTCTCTGCTCAGCGGGGAGTCTCTTTCTCCTGCTCTCTTTGTGACCCCTCCCCCGCCTTGCCCTCTATCTCAAATAAATAAATAAATAATCTTTTTTTTTTTTTTAAGTTAGCTTTGAGGTCCAATTACCTAGGTTCAAATTCTAGCTGTGTGACCTTTGGCAAACCAGTTAGCTTCTCGGTGCTTATTTATCATCTGTAAAATGAGTATAATGGTTCCTACCTCAGAGGTTGGCTACAAAGATTGAATTACTTACTATATGCAAAGTGACTCATACTAAATGCTAGTAAATGTCAGCTTAAATAATCTTGGTTTAGAAAACAGCTCATTACACATGGATGAGGTCACTGGGAGTCCCCTCAAGTCGAGGAGAAGAGGGACCAGAAAGGGTCATGAGGAGGCCTTCTGGGCACTGATAAGATTATCTCTCCTGATCTGGTAACAGGTTCTGCAGTCACATGGGGTGTGTGGGACTCTATCAAGTTGATCTACAGAAGTATCAAGAACTGTGAAGGCTCTCAGATTTGACCCTACTTGCAAGCTGACAAGTCAGCCTACTGTAATCTTGTGGATACCACCAGAAGACACTCAACTCCTGGGTTAGAAACAAAGGACCGTATTGTTCACAGCACAGCAGGCAACAGCATGAGCCTCATGTTTGCCTCAGTCTCCCCTGCCCCCATAGTCCCTGTGATTCCCAGGGCAACGTGGAAGGGCCCTTCGGGTGCTGCACGTACAGTGGATTTGTGTTAGGGTTGAAGAACCCCGAGTGTAGGGAACCCACATCTTTTAAAATAGACAGTAAGCCTGCCTGATCCCAGGACCCTGGGATCATTGCCCTGGAGAGAAACATTGTCTTTATTACACTGGACTAGCTTTATTATACTGGACATTCACTCTGGAGGGAGACCCTAGCTCTGTCTTCCGAGGCAGTTTGCTCTACAAACCGCTCTTGACAAGAGAATTCAGAATGAGTGAAGTCAGCGCCTCTGCTCCAAGACTACAGAAAGGCGAGAGACCTAGGACACATGGCCACCCGACAGTAATATGTACACTCTTCTGATGCATGTCCTACTTCAACAAAAAGGTTTTGGAAAGCGCAACCTGAAAAAAAAAAATGTTGCTCTATGGTCAGATAGATTTGGGAAAATCTGGAGTAAATGTTTTCTCTTTAACATGGACTTAACAGCGGCACCTGGGTGGCTCAGTCGTTAAGCGTCTGCCTTCGGCTCAGGTCACAGTCCCGGGGTCCTGGGATGGAGCCCCACATCGGGCTCCTTGCTCAGTGGGGAGCCTGCTTCTCCTTCTCCCACTCCCCCTGCTTCTGGTCCCTCTCTCGTTGTGTCTTTCTTTCTCTGTCAAATAAATAAATAGAACCTTTAAAACACACACACACATACATTGGACTTAGCAGAATCCTTCCTATGCTAACATGGATCATTCATCTTCAAACAAGGGACATGCACGTAGTTGTTTCTCAGTGCTTCTCAAACTCTTCCTACATATACGTACAAAGCCCCTGGGCATCTAGTTGAACACAGATTCTGACTCTGCAGTTAGATCTGGGGTTCCCAGGAAGAGTGGGTGCTATAGTTGGTGGACCACCACACTTCAAAGACCAGAGGGCCAGGAAGCTCTTCTTCCAAGGAGCTCCTCACAATACTGGATACCGGCGATCATGCTGGGAGAATATTCAGATCCAGCTCTGCTATGGCGTTCCATCAAATACGGTGGGCGGGGAACCTACATAAAATTCCGAAAAGCAACGATCTCAATGATTTGTAATTCTGGTCACTCAATGATGGGCAAATGTAAAATGCAAGACTACCAAAATGCTCAGGAAAGTTCTAGGAGGACACAAGTATTTCCTACAGGGTAAGTAAAAACCACGAATGAGGGCTGAAGAGCAACAAAATTGTAATTTTGCTGTAAACGACAACCTCAAACACGAAAATCAATTGAACGTGATTTTGCAAAGCACAGGAGACCTAAGCTTCATCAACTTGGGCCCAAAGTGACAGAGGCCGGAGACCATTAGAGTCGTCGGTGGAAGTTTCCTGAGATTCAAATAACAGGGAGTACTTAAGCCACCCTGATCCTACTGGGGTGACCCCTGTAGGTGAGTGTTGGGGCCAGAAAGCTGTTCCTGAGTGCCTTCCATTCAGTACTGGAAAACTGGGATGTCAAGACTGGAGGTAAACTGGTCCTGCCTTCCCTAGTCCCGTCCACAGTGATCTTCCTTAAAAGTCTGGTCCTTGACCCTAGCTGTGCATCAGAATCATCAGAGAAGCTTTGGAAATCCTCCCGATTCCCTGGCTCTTCCAGACCAGTAAACTAAGAATCCCTTGGGGCAGGGCCCATGCTTCAGTAGCTGTAAAAATCCCCCCAATAATTCTGATGGGAACTGCTACCCTTAAGCGTCTAACAGATTTCAGTGAAGGAAGTGAAAGCCTTCACAGAGCGTAAGCGGGGCATAAATCCCCAAAGTACGCCTGCTTTCCTCTTCTGCATCTCTGAGTCGGCTACTAAGAACCACCATGTTTTGAGAAGCGATCAACAAGAGCATGGTTCACTTCCTTCTAGAGATCACCATGTCTCATCTCGCTATAGCTCGTGCTTGGCACAAATGACGAATCTCCTTTATAGGGAATAGCACACAGGCAACTCCCTCCGTAAGACTTCACAGAATATTTGACTGGGATGAAATTCATTATGGTTCATAATGGGTATGGTATGGGTATGGTTCAGCCGGGTATTCTACTTTCTCACCAGTTAGGGATGATAACAGTATCATTCTGTTCGGTTAACATTTCTGGGTTGGGTCACAGCTTTCTCTGCTTCCTAGCCATGTGACCACACTGGGCAAGTGACTTTGCCCCACCAATCCTGGCTTGTTCCTGCACAAAATGGGGGGGGATTTATCAAGTTCAAAGAGTCGTGAGGAGCGTGAATAGAAGATAATTCACGAGAAGAGCTATACAGTGTCCGGGGAGTAGTAAGTCCTCCATAAATACCAGCTATTTTTTTTATAAGTTGCTTGAGTCTCATTCAAATGCACGATGCCTAGGCTGGTGCTGGTCTGTGGACTGTTTACTTCCCCTCCCTCAATGACATATGTACATTGAGAGTAAATGGTGAGAAACTTTTAGATTAATTTGACAGAGAAATTATCTTTATCAGACCTAATAGTAACACCCGTAGGCTTGCAGTTTGAATGCCTTTCTATGTAATTTTTCTAACTTGTTTTTATTTCACTCTATGAAAGCACTGGTCTCTAGATTTGTACTTTGTCTCTTTAATGTTTCCTAATGGTTCATTTTTATTTCACTTTATGAAAGTTTTCTCCGCAGATAGGAGACAGAAGCACTGGTTTTTCACAGAAAGAGTCTGAAAATAATCAGTTTAAAGATCAATTTATGAATACTGCCTCATGGAAATGAGTGGAAAACCCACCACATTTGTTTCCTATGCAGTATCCCAAATTTAGTAGCTCAAGATAACATGCATTTACCATTCTACAGTTGCCCTGGATCAGAAGTCTAGGTGAAGCATGAAAGGGTTCTTGCTAGGGCTGCCGTCAAGGGGCCCAGGGGGCTGCAGTCCCATCTGGAGCTCCATGATCTCTTCCAAGCGTACGTGGTGGTTGGCAGAGTTCAGTTCCCTGAAGCACAGGTCTGGGGTCCCTGTTTTCTTATTAGCTATCTGCCAGGGGCTGCCCTCAGCCTCCTAGAGGGCCCCTGAAGTTCTTTGCCATGTGGCCCCCTCACAGACCCTCCCCCAACATGGCCGCCCACTTCTTCAAGACCAGCCAGAGAGAGTCTCTCACTTGGGTCCAGCAAGACAGTCTTACACAATGTAATCAGGGGAGTGACATCCCATCACCTTTATCATATTCTATTGGCTGGAAGCAGGTCACAGGTTCCCCTGGCACTCGAGGGAAGATTATATAAGGATGTGACTCACTGGGGGTCACCTTACTATGTGTTCACCACACCCATCCACAGATAATCTTATTTTAATGGGCTGAGTCTTCCAATAGTAAGCCATCCATCACCATATAACCCCAACTTGGCAGCAAGTGGCATGCATCCATTTATGAGGAAAGATTAAAAGAATCATAGAGAATATGGACAATCCGATGCTCATCTCATATCGGCCATGAATGAGCCAATCTATAATTAAACCTGCAAAACCGCCATGCTACAATTTTCAAATAACACACAAAAAGGAAATGTTACTTTCGATCTCCACCTTTTGCATCACCAATACTTCTGAAAAATTGGTGTGTATGGCACATTTTTCTGCAATTATTTTCTGATGAATACAGAGTCTAACATAATTGCCCTTGAAATGAGATATTTAATGATATGAAAGCTAATGACCATGCCAATGGCAATTCCCAATAAAGATCTACTTATCCCCATAAACTCCCTGAAATATAATGCTGTAGCTGTGGAAATTGTTTAACAAGCCTCTTTAAATCTTGGTTACTTTTTATAGACTTCAGGTGAATTTCGAGGGACTTTTTTAAAAAAGCCCCACGCTCTGCCGGAATCTACTTGAGAAATTCCCAAAGGGCCTGGCCTGATGCCATCTGTGTGGACGTGGAATTACTTTCCTTCAGGAAAAGCTCCGGTTGGACAGAACACCAGTGGAAAAGTGCATTTCTATGCTTATGAAAGGTACTTGCGCACTTTGAGACTTTTGGATTGTGCGCGGGATATACATCTCAAATGAGTGAATGAGAAAAATGTCACTCCAAAGGACGGAAATCTACTGATAACGGAGCATGGTTAAAAACATCTCACAGCGTTGCAACGCTGTGACTTGGTCAAGTGGCCTGTATTTGGCCACTTGTGGTCAATACAGTGGCCAATACTTGGCCAAGTGTGACTTGGACAAGTGACTTGGTCATTAACGGCACCACCGAATTGTAAAGATTTTTCGTGGGGAAGTTGATATGGGAACAGGGCAGAGGGGCTCATATGGAAACAGGTAGAGATTATTTCAGAGGAAATCAGTTCCAGACCACATAATATTGATTGTAAGACAGCTAACTACGCCTCTGGCAGAAAGTTAATATTTACAAAAAGGCCATGTATCTACAATGCTTGGTTTAAATACATGATCCCAAAAAACCACCCTCCTGGCTGTTTTTTACTGGTTTTTACTGGTTTTTACTCATCTTTTTACTGGGACACTTGGTCAGAAGAGGTCAGATTGGAGAGTCCTGTGAACTCACTTCCCTTTTTTTTTTTCTTTTTAAAGATTCTATTTCTTTATTTTATTTTAGAGTGTGAACGAGTGAGCTGGGGAAGGGGTAGAGGGAGAAGGACAGAATGCCAAGCACAATTCACCCTAAGCACAGAACCTGATACGGAGCTCGATCTCACGACCCTGAGAACATGACCTGAACTGAAACCAAGAGTCGAATGCTCAACAGACTGAGCCACCCAGGCGCTCCTGGTTTCTAACAGGGTAATTGAGAATATGTTCTTGAGGGACTTTCTTAAAGCCCACACTCCACATAATAATGGTGTGAGATTCCCTAGGCTCGGGGGTTGTTAGCTTTGGGGAGATGAAACAGAAGAAGCAGCAGCTGCAGAGCTCAGGGAGGCATGCCGGGGAGACTCTCTTGCCAGACTGCACAGAGTAGCTGTGAGCAGTGTCCCGGAGTTGAGGAGGAAACAAAGAATGGAGGCATCAAAGGCAAACACACCCCCGTTCTCCTATGCTTGCCCCGACTGGTTCTTGTGGTTCCAAGAAACTTCCTTGGGAAGAAATAGTATAGGGCTTTAAGGTGGCCAATCTTTATTGGCTGAACTCATGCAAGGTTGAGTTCAGCTCTATAGAGTAGTGCTCTCCAATGGAAATACAGTGAAAGCCACAAAAACGAACCACGTCTGTAACTGACAAATTTCCAGTAACAATCGGAAAAGTACAAACAACCACGTGAAATTAATATAATGCATTTTATTTAATGCGATATATCTAAAATATTACCATTGCAGTATGTAATCAACAGAGAAATTAGCAGGTGTTTTATAATCTTTCCTGGTACTAAGTCTCCAAGGTTAGGTATGTATGTATATTACACTTACAGAACCTTTGAACCTGAATCTGACCCATTTCAGTTTTCGGTAGCCACTTGTGTATACTCTACAGAAAAAGGCAGGTCTAGAGAATGGTGTTCTAATAGATCCCTGGCTAGATGCAGAACATTCAAGATCACATGTTGGCAAGGTTGCTGTTCATCTAAAACATTAGAGAGTAAGTCTAGAACATTCCACACGATCTTTCATGGAAAAATACAGTCATCAGGAAATTTTTTCAAGAAGAAAATTGTCTATGAAGAAATTAAATACCAAAATGTACATTTATTTGTACGTGCATATATTAAATAGTTGCTGGGCTCTTACCCTAGAAATACTGTTAGTTGCGCATAAATAGGTACACAGACACAATATTCAGATGTCCTTATTTCTCAAGCTATGATTGATTTTGGGCAACTGAAGCAGTCGTCTTTGTCATAGCCTCAGGGTAGTAAGGTGACAATTATTAATGTCCTCATTTTATAAGTGCATAATCTGGCACTGTTCCCTCAGGGACATATACGGGTTTTGGCCTCTGTGGTGAACTAAACTGTGTTCCTCCAAAATTCACATTTGGAAGCCCTAATCCCCAAGCAACTGTATTAGGAGATAAGTCTTTTAGGAAGAAATTACAGCTAAATGAGGTCTTAAGGGTAGGGTCCTAATCTGCTAGCACTAATGGCTTTATAGGAAGAGAAAAATCTCTCTCAATCTCTCCATCTCTTGCTCTCTCTCTCCACCCCCACCCCATCACCCCCGTAGTGAGGACACAGCAAGAAGTCAGCCTTCTGCAAGTTGGGAACAGAGTTCTCACCAGGAACCAAATCCACTGGACCTTGAGCTTGGACTTCCCAGCCTCCAGGACTGTCGATTGTGCAAGTCCCCCAACCTGTAGTGCTTGTTATGGCGGCTGAAGCAGACTGATATAGTCTCTATTCCTCAAGTGAATCAGAATTCAGTGTCCAAAGTGGGTCTTACTGGTGGACATCTGTAAATAAGCTATACATCTATCACTAGAATGACTTTGCACGTGTTGCCTGTTCACTGCTCAGTTACACGCTGAAGAGATGATTCATCATCCAGAGACTGACATCTATAAATATCATCTTATTCTTTAGAAAAGAAAGTTTCCGTGCCTCTTCAAGATGGTACTCCTTCTTGCTCTTCTGAACCCATTAGTCTCATTTAAGAGGCATTTGGTAATCGAGAATCAAAGTCTGTCAAAGCAGCTTACGAGCAAATGAAGAATTTATTGGAAACAAATTTTCAAGGGGTGCCTGAGTGATTCAGTCAGTGAAGTGTCTGTCTTTAGCTCGGGTCCTGATCCCAGGGTCCTGGGATCGAGTCCCGAATTGGGCTTCTTGCTTAGCGGGGAGCCTGCTTCTCCCTCTCCCTCTGCCTTCTACTCCCTCTGCTTGTGCTCTTGCTCTGTCAAATAAAGAAATAAAATCTTGGGGCGCCTGGGTGGCTCAGTGGGTTAAGCCTCTGCCTTCGGCTCGGTTCATGATCTCGGGGTCCTGGGATCGAGCCCCGCATCGGGCTCTCTGCTCAGCGGGGAGCCTGCTTCCTCCTCTCTCTCTCTCTGCCTGATTCTCTGCCTACTTGTGATCTCTGTCTGTCAAATAAATAAATAAAATATTTTTAAAAAGAAATAAAATCTTAAAAAAAAAAAAGGAAACAAATATTCAAGGATTTCATGGAATACGGTGGGTTGTACACCAGGGCTAGAACTAGAATACCAGCATGCTCCAGGCATGGCATCACTTCTACAGACTTTTTTTTAATGATTTTATTGATTTATTTTGGTGGTGGGGGAGAGAATGCGCATGCGCAAGTCAGGGGAGTGGGAGAGGGAGAAGGAGACTCCCCACTGAGTAGGGAGCCTGATGCAGGGCTTGATCCTAGGACTCTGGGATCATGACCTGAGCCAAAAGCAGATGCTTAACTGACTGAGCCACCCGGGTGCCCACTTCTACAGACTTCTAATGGTAGGAACAATTCAGGATATCGGCCCAGATTTAAGGGAAGAGACCTCACACCTTGAGAGGGGGATGAGCGTGAGCGTCCGCGGAGAGAAGGACCTGACGGCAAACATCACGGGAGGCCACCATGTGGGGATAAGAATCCAGGTGTTGGGGCTATAAGAGAGGGGATAATTTTCTCACATCTTTCTTTTCCTCTGTATACTTTCAAATGCTTCAGTGAGCACCATTTTAATAATAACAATGATTTTTAAATGGTGGTAAGTTTGTAAGAATAATGGATTAAGCGGTACAATGTTGAACGTCTGGAATAAATACATTAGGGGAGAGGATGTTTCTGTGCTTTGTGAAACACGATACTTGCTGGGAAAGCATGTCCACCAGAAGTTCTCGGATTTGACTCTCGGCAGAGCAATAAAAACCAGCCACAATGGCAGCTAAAATGCAAGGAGAGAAACAGATTTCTTGCTGTGGACTAAAAATTAAACCTTGCCCCCTTAAGTGCGCTGCTCCTTAGTCACATGGCCTCCCTTGCATCTGTAGGAGGACCAAGGCCTGTGCCCTTGCAGATAGAGTCACCCACTCAGCCCGTGGCCGTGAGCTTTCTTCTGCGTGAGACCTTGTTCCTTCCGAACCAGTGCAGTGTCTCCTACAGGACCAGGAGGCCCCCGAATGTGACGTCTGTGGGCCGCAGCACAGGAGAAGTGTTTTTGTTCCACCTTCAAGGCCTGAGCCTTCCCTCCTTGCTAAGCCAGGCCTCTGTGTCCCCAGTGGTTCCCTCCATCTTCAGGTCCAGTTTTCCTCCTCCATGCGCTGCTTCCTGGGACTTGGCTCCGCGATGCTGCCCTCAGCGTGGGAAGGGGGAAGAGGACCACATTCGAAATGCCTGCTCTGGGAGAGGCCCAGCCTGGGGTAGAGAGCTGCAAGGTTGCTGCTGCCCCACAGAGCTGGCCGTGGCCATGACCATGACCGTCTCCTCTCCGTCATTCAGGTCACCTGGAAGTCAGACTCTCATCTTTGCGACCCCCAACCCATCCCTGGGCTCATACAAAGAGGGAGCCATAGGTGGTCCAAAGTAGACCAGGGTGAGCCCCACGGGCAGCCTGCTGAACCCCAGCTGGCAGGTGCCTCGCTCTCTCTTGTTCTTTTGCACGCACACGGGGCCAGTTCCCAGCTGTCCCAGGAATTGCCCATATGATCCCATCCTGGAGACAGATTCCCTTGGTTCTAATCTCAGCGTCTCTCAATTCTCTGAATTACTAGCTATGTGACCTTGGATTAGGTCCCATGCTTCTCTGTCCTGTTTGTCCATCGGCACACCTGGGATCACAGTAAAAATGCCACCATGCACATTAAGCATTAATCCACCATGCACATTAAAGGAGCTCATCGAGGAAAGCCCTTTGGAAAGGTGCCCAGTGCACGGTTTGTGCTCACACGTTAAATTACACTCATTTGCTCTCACCCAAGTACTCGCATGCACCATGCCCCACACTGGCCGCCAGTGACAAAGAAATAACTAATTTACAGTCACAGTCCTCGGGGGACCCACATGGGAGAAAGAGTCCCAGAGAAACAGACCCCGTGTGTATGGACTTGGCCAGGGCGTAGGGGACGACGCAGCCAGGACCTTCAGCGAAGGAATTTAAACATCTTGCTCCAGGACCTGCGGCTGAGACAAATCCCTCAGTGAGTCCAGAATGTTCTGAACTGACCTATTGGTCGAGAACGTTGACAGACCTGAGACTTAATGAAAGGAGGGCTGGCTGGGAGTCGGGTTACCAGGGACATTCCTTTTCTGATTTGCTCTAGCCACTTATTAAACAAACAGCAAACATCTGCTGTGTTCCCTGTGCTCTACTAGGGTAGATGGACATCGAGATGATGGAGATCCCCCTCCTGCCTCAAAGGAACTCCCAGAACAGAGAGGAACTCAGCCCGACCGTTATTCTATACCACAGAAAATACATGAAAAGAGGTAATCGGGCCACCTAACCACCCTGACCCATTTCTTTACCTATCAGAGGAGCACAACACTGCACCAGCAACATTTCTTTCTGATCTAAGTAAGACCCCGGCACTCGATTCGAATGTGATGGGTCCTTCCGGAAGCTGAGTTTAGAGTTTGGGCGGGGGGGGGGGGGGGGGGGGGGGCGGTCAACGTGAGCACTGTTAGATAATTTCCACAGCTAATCACAAACACTACATTTAATCTACCATAACCCCAAATATAAGGGTTACACAAGTAGCCATAATAGGGTTTTCAATTTTAGTTTAGAATTTGGACCTTTACATCCTGTATCCTATGATGGCATTGCTGGAATGGTCTGACCTTAGCTAATATTTACAGAGCTGCGCCAGAACTCAATTGATTTCCATGCAGAGAAATGTCTGAGCTACCGCTTATATTTGCATAGGGAACATTGATTCTAATTACTGGAGTACTGCATACCTAGCTTAAATGTCCATAGACTGGTGGAAAGCGTTTCGCTAATGTAATGCTTTGGGTAATCAGCCAAAGCTAAAAGAAATGTAGGTCAATCAAATGGAAGAGAGAAGCTCCACACAAGTGTTGTGGTTGTCGTTTTCCTTTTATAAAACCGTATCTGTGTATGCAGGGAGACCTGTTTTAAGATCGAGTCTGAGCCGCTGGATCATTCCATGGCCTTTTGACCTTCCACGACCCCTCCTCCACCCCTAAGTGATTAACATTACACCTGACCACCCCCAGACCTTTTTTTTTCTTTTCTTTCTTTTTTTTTTAGATTTTATTTATTTATTTGACAGACAGATCACAAGTAGGCAGAGAGGCAGGCAGAGAGAGAGAGGAGGAAGCAGGCTCCCTGCCCAGCAGAGAGCCGGACGTGGGGCTCGATCCCAGGACCCGAGGATCATGACCTGAGCCGAAGGCAGAGGCTTTTAACCCACTGAGCCACCCAGGCGCCCCTTCTTTTCTTAAGTACTAGATTCTTAAGGTAGTCTTTAAGCTGGGAGTACTCGATTTTTTTAAAAACATCACTACATCCCCACCTAATCCACAGATCACAGTCATGGAACGATGAGTCCCATACGACCAAGTTCTCTAGAATTCTCCTTTTTGTCAACCCTTGCCTGAGTAACAGAATCCACATATCCCCTGTGTTCCTGCCCACTAGCTTCCCATCTTCAGAGGCCCAGTCAGTCTGATAACCAGTCTCCTTGGAATTATGGGCAAAGCAAGAGCAATGAGGTCTGAGTAAGGGCCGAACGCCAGCCTCCTTGGAGGACACACCGGCCATGTTGCTGCAGTGATGGGTGGCCTGAGTTAGATGCTGGACACAGGCAGATCATCAAAGTGGCCAGTCTCACCACGTCCTTATCAGTGAATCACTGGTTTCACTCTGGAACTATTTACTGAACCCAGAGCATAGTTTCACGTCATCAGACTCCAGGCTGTCTCCATCTGCTCAGGCGAGCAGATCTTTTCATCCCATCCTTGATGACTCATCCTGTCTGTTTTCGGTCTAAGGCTCAAGATATTAACCTCTTCACTGCAGATAAAAACAGCTCTCTCGGCCCTTCACCATGAAGCTCATGTCAAGAGACTATCTTCCTAGAAAAGCAGCTTGCTGACACCAGGCAGGAAGCCTCTCTGGGAAGGGAGCTTCCTAGGCCACCAGGACAGAAGACAGAAGACAAAAGGCGCCCGAGAGCTCGCTAAGGGGGGTGGGCAGGCCGTGGGTTTAAGGCATCGGGCCACAGTTCCCCAACTGCAGTAGCATCAGAATCCCTTGGGATGCTGGGTAAAAGTCCAGTTTTCTGGGCCCCACTCTTAGAAATTCAGATTCAGAAGATCTGGGGTTCAGCTGGGAAACTGCCATTTTAATCCGTACCGTGGGGGATTGTGATACGAGGGTATGAGCACTGCTCTGGGAATCGGGTGGGAGTGCTAACACCATTCACAAGGAGCACAGAACAAGCACCCCAAAGCAGCTGCTGGTCGGGCCACCCTCAGAAGAGAGTGAGAAGCCTTCATCCCAATGAGCCAGAAAAGAAAAACATCAACGAATGAGAGCATACAAATATGGAGTGTTTGGACTTCTTGTAAGGTCATCTAACAAGAAAACTCAGGCAACAAAGATAGCTATACCAAATTCACCTCCAGACTTGAGACGGGCCCAGAAAGGATCTGCAGGCCCTCTGAGAGACAAGGGTAAAAACAAAGTATCCCAAAGGGACAGCATTCTTGTTAGTCTTTAACACAGTAATAGCACAAAAGATGAACTTGAATGGGTGGTTTGAGCCCTTTGATAATGGAGTACCTTCAACTGAACACAGTACCTTAAGTCAAGAGGTTCTTAGCTCAGAAATCAACATCCTAGGAGGCACAAGATAGTACCCCCCACCCCCACAAAGAATGATTCTCCAAAGGCCAATAGTGTTGATTTGAGAAATCCATTCTAAAAGAGACTTTGTAAAAACATAAACACGGTGCCATTATCACATCTGAAAATAATAATTACTATTATATTTGAATAAAGCATGAGATCCCTAAAACAAGAATTGGGCCTTTTGTGCTTAGGGTTTTTATGGTCAAAAGATCTCCAGATGTGTATTAAGGTCTTAAAGTAGCTTACAACAATGGACTTACTGGGCATCAGTGAAGTCATCTGTCCTCAAGCTACTCCAAGAAGATCAATTATGATTCTCATTTTCAGATAAAGGCAGTTAAAGAAGGCATTCCACGTTATAATGTTGCCTTAAGCCCCCTTCTCCTACAGCCCCTACCTATGGTCATGGATTTTTTTTTTCCAGTTCGGCTTTTTTCCACAAGAGAAAAATTCAGCAGAGAGATGTGCAAAATATAAAACTATGGAAAGTGATTCACTTTGGCCCATTTCTGGGATACAAAGAATCATACAAATATGGGTGGTGGTTGTCATTGTCGCCGCTGTTTTCACTCACAATCTGGGCGCTCGTTTCCATTTTGGACAAGTTGATTACGTAGGCATAGACCTTCAGGCCTGAGCAGCAGGGACCCTGCTGGCTGGATGAATGATTCGTGGTGCTGAGAAGGGTCCCAAAACCCAGGGGGAATAAAGCTAAGTCTTCATTCCAATGATTAACATGGAGCTCTTGAACGTTGTTGCGGAGGCAAGTAGGAAGGGCGAAGTTCAGTGTTTGGCTAGGGAGAGGGTTTTAAAAACAAGGTATGGCAAAAGAAGTAAACATGACAGGAGGAACTGTTCCTCCTACATGAAGGTAATTAATTAAATGCCATCCTACATGGAAAAGCATTCAGAAAACTGCAAGCGTGAGGTGACCGTGAAGGATTATTATTAGGGCTGAGAATCATTCAAAATAATTACAACAGACACCAAGGGATGGAGGTTAGATGAGGTCACAAGGAGCTAATATGCTGCTTTTAAGGAGGCATCGATAAAGAGGATCATAAATAAATGATAATGTTGTTCCAGAAACAGAAGTCAAGACCTCTCAGTGGTGATCAGTTCTCCTTTCTCATTTTTAGGTTATGAGGCATTCCGCTCCTTATTTAGGAAGAGTTCTCCTGTGTGGGGGTCTCCGTAGAAGAGTTCCCAAAAGGAAAGCCAAAAGATGTCAAGCAATTCCCTCTCCCAGGGCGCTCTGCAACTGGGACTTCAGCACATGACTTATGCTCAGCCAACCAGCAAGTCCGATTTCTGACCCTGCGCCTTGAAGGAGGCCGGCGTGAGGTTATTCTTCATGGCCCGTGGGTAGCGTCTGGAGTTTCCAGGTGTGGGGAGGTCCAGGAGTAGCGGTGTCCCCAGTGAGGCCCTGACTGAAGAAGAATGTGATCTCGGCCCTGAGCGTGGCCATCGGGCCCACTGTTGGTTCTTGCATTTTTTTCTGAACCCAATCTCTCCTTTTTCTGGGGGTTATATGAACCACTGTGGCCTTCTAATCAATTCCTTTTTGCTTGAGCCAACCAGGGATAGATTCTATATTTTATAAACAACAATTCTGATGGCCTGTGTCACTGTCATCATCCAAGGGATACTTAAAATGGCCTGAGTTCTAAGGAACAACAAATAATTTAGGGCAAAGACTTCCATGAGTAGTTGTGATACTAGTAACAAGATTTATTGGTCCACATTTATATGCCAAATAAGCAAATTCACAGTAGTTTTCTAAATAGCAATCTTCGGGGGCACCTGGGTGGCTCAGTGGGTTAAAGCCTCTGCCTTCAGCTCAGGTCATGACCTCAGGGTCCTGAGATCGAGCCCCACGTCGGGCTCTCTGCTCAGCGGGGAGCCTGCTTTCCCCTCTCTCTCTGCCTGCCTCTCTGCCTCCTTGTGATCTCTGTCAAATAAATAAATAAAATATTTTTTTAAAAAATAGCAATCTTCGCCATTTCTCTCGTCTTCTCTGTGTTCCTGAAATCATCACACTCCATCTTCGTAATCAAAGTTCAGCGTGGATGTGAAGGGCTTCCCATGATCATAATGCAGTATCATCGGGACACCTGCACGGCAAGGTCGCTTAAGCCTCCGACTCTTGGTCTTGGCTCATGTTATGATGTCAGTGACGTGGGACTGAACCCTGTGTTGGGCTTAAGACTCTCTCTCTGCCCCTGCCCCCCTCTGCACTCACTCTCCATCTGAAATCCATCAAACTTTTTTTTAAAAAATTCAGTATAAATCACAGCATGCATTTGTCGCCGAGTGCTCGAAATACAAAAATATCTGCTAATCAGCTCACAGACTATACGAGAGGGAGTGAGCAAAGGCTCTGTTCTCAACTATTCTGGTGAGAATACACACGTGCCCCACCTTCGTAAGTATTTACGACCGGCTTTCATGCCAACATGAAACATGCATCACATCACGAGATTTTAAAATACACTCTAGTTGACCCAGGGTTTGTTTTTTTTTTTTCCTACAAAGTTGCACAACTGAACAATGATATAAAAAATACCACTTTATACCAGCAGAAGAGAAAAAGCTGGAATCAACGTAGGGACCTGCTTAAAATAGGCTCATACAACAGACTACTACGCAACCATGAAATAAAGCAAATATACACGTAATAATATGCAAGGACGCCCAAGACTCGCCGCGAGGCTATATAAAAGGCAGCTGCCGATGTGTGGTATGAGCCATTTTACCAACTGCTACGCTTCCACTCACAAGGTTGCTGAGAAGGAAGTCAACGGATGTCAACTGCATATTTATAAGTGGAGTAAAAATTATTCCAGAAGCTTATATAACATGCCGTCTAAGCCCTCTGAGGAATGGGACTGGGAGAGGGTGAACTGCAGCTTATCCATCCTGAGTCCATCTCAGTTTTAGACTCATGTTTCCAAAGGTCAAAAGTGCTGTGATTGAGCTAACTAGGAAACATGGATTTGAATCTGTGGACTGGTCAGGAAACTTGTCCAAATTAATACGCATTACTTCTCACTAGTGTGATGAACGGGCTGCACTGATTAATGGCAATACTGATTTGAATTGCTCTGCGATTCTCATTTTATGGGACTAAGCTGTGACCTCCTGGTTTTTATGATGTTTTGCGATGATCTCAGTAATTGCCCTGGTGAATACTGACGGCCAAAGATTACCTCTGTGTCTCAGTCCCTTTTGTGTTGATAGACTCGTATGGGTTCATGAATCCTGACCCACCCGAAAACTGAACAGAATAAACTGGTGATTCAGAGGGTTCAATACTCAATGCTGATTACGTCTGAATGACTAGTCATCGATGGTTTTAAATCAAGAAGAGGACAGCAAACTTCTCTGAATAAAGCACCTTTGGAAAAACCATTCTGGGGATGGTCTGAGGTAAATACAGAAAAATCTCCTGGATAAAATACCATCAGGGACCCACGGTGGATTACCCATACTCTGGTTGACGGACATTTAGCAAGGTATGAAGAGCGTGAGCACCAGAACTATGGCAGCTGGGCCATTTCGACTAAAAGCTTTTCAGATGTCACCTGGTTGCAAAGTGAGTTGGGCCCCAGGTCTTGGTTGTGAGGTGGACAGATCTCAATCGTTAGCTGAGACAGACAGGGATGACCAGGCCGGAGCAAAACGCTTCTCTCGTAGGAGACTCAAGAGTGACCAATCATAGAAATGCCATGTACGTAGCCTCAAAAAGTCATTTAGGCCCGGAGGCAGTAGGGCTTCAAATACTCTACGGATATTTGTTCATGCCTTTCGAATTAAAATTCAGACAATGTGTTCACCATTTCCAAAATGGTCCCTAAGGGAAACCTTTGAGGCTCTCCAGGCCTAAAGTCATCACATCCCAAGAAGGCTCCAGAAACTCTTAACTAGTTCAAGAGTCTCATCTTCAGTTGTGGTGGCCAGAGGTCAAACCATTCAAGTTCAACAATGGCCACGGGAATCTGGACTCAAAGCTCAGGGCAGGGGGTCAATTTCATAGTTGCCTTAGCAGTTTGAGTTCATGTAAAGGACTCTCAGGAGCCCCCTGGCCAGCAAGCCTTCCTGCCCTTCCGTGATGGCCTTACCCACATTTGACAATGAAAGATGGAATCAAAATCTACCTTACCCAGAAGACCTTTCAACCATGCCAGAGCTGAAGCCATGAGCATGACAACGACAGGCGAGGTAGTCTGGGAGCATAGCTTTGGCCTTGGAGCTGGAATGCAAGGGCGACACAGGCTTGGCACCGTAATTTAAAAATACTGTGGGGGGATATGTGAGGATGAGCAGGGATGAGCATAGCTTTGGCCTTGGAGCTGGAATGCAAGGGCGACACAGGCTTGGCACCGTAATTTAAAAATACTGTGGGGGGATATGTGAGGATGAGTAAGAGGAGGAGATTACAGTACTGGTAAGAGGCACCTTTTCCCATTCAAGTGGAAGGAATATGAGGAACTTTGGTGCCAAGTTATATAAATATTAATTGAAAATTCAGGACAAATATCTTTCTTTTTTCAAAATGATTGTTTTGCCATCTTTGTGGCCAACTGCGACCTCAGAAAATATCCAAGTATTGCAAGTCATTTCTCATCTCTCTGTAATTAGTTGCTTGGATCAACAAAAAGGAATCTGGGAAGTTTAATTTTCAGCGGGAATCTTAATAGCATAACAAAAAAAAAAAATAGCGGGAGTAGGAAGCAGAGAGGAGAACACAATGGCCAGGGTGCTCTGACCCCTCAGCATCAAACAATAAAAAGCCCACAAAGGCACTTGGAGCTGGTCTGGCTCTGGCAAACAGCCATTGTTGTCTTTGAAGCCCTCAGTGACATTGTTGAAATACATCTTCAAAAACAGGAAACTGTGTGATTTTGATTTTCTGGCAACCTCGCCCTTTCTTGTGAACTGCCAACCTGACCATGAGCTTTGATTCACGCTGAAGGATAACAGCAGAAACACAAGTGTTTCCTTTTCACTTAAGTGTCCCTGTTCTCAGAAACAGCTACGGAGCGAAGCCACTTGGGTTCATCAAGTTGCCCAACGGACGATCCTGAAATGAGGTCCGTACGGAGGATGAAAGTGCATTTAGCTTTCGTTTGGGTTTGTAGCTGGAATGGGGAGGAAAATTCACCTTGAGGACAGCAGCAGTTCGGTCCCTGATGAGGGATGGACTAGAGAATCAGTCATTCTGAAAGACGTTACTGCTTTGTCGGAGCACAACAGCCAATGGAGAGAGAAATAAAATGGGGTCTCTTGGATGTAAAGTGTCCTCAGTTCCTATTTCCCTCCACTGAAGGACCCAGATCGTCATTTAGACCATTGACTGGAGCTCTCTGAGAAATGGAAATTGCAAGTGAAGGAAGGAAAAACCACCTTTTCTTTGAAAAGAGTAGAGTAGCAGAATGTAGAGAGATGATACCCAGGACCGCCATTCGTACATTTCCCTTCGTGGAGCCCCTCCTCGACCAAAATGTATATGTATTCAAAGTTTGATTTTTTTATGACTATGTTGGTTTGATGGTGAGTATCACCCAGGCTGGATCATATTAGGTTTTTTTCCTTCTGGTTTTTAGAAGAAACTGAAATCATTTCATGGGCCCTTAGCTCTGTGCCTAATGGAGAAGTTGCTGCCAGAGGTTTTTGTCAGATGTTAGTAAAAGCAAAGAAATTCATTTTAAAAAGCTCGTCATATAAATTACTTCCTGGCTTTTTAATTTTATTTTATTTTAAAGATTTTATTTATTTATTTGACAGAGAGAGAGAGAGATCACAAGTAAGCAGAGAGGCGGGCAGAGAGAGAGAGAGAGAGGAGAAAGCAGGCTCCCCACTGAGCAGAGAGCCCGATGCGGGGCTCGATCCCAGGACCCTGAGACCATGACCTGAGCCGAAGGCAGAGGCTTAACCCACTGAGCCACCCAGGCGCCCCAAATATTTTGTGTTTTAAACAATTTATCCTTCTTTTAAAGAAAAAATGTAATTAACGTCTGCCAGGAGGAAATGCTGATGTTGGTATTGGAATTACATTTATCCATAAAATATTTGGAGACGTTCTTAGATTTTGATATAAGGATGAAAAAAGTACTCTTTTTTATATTTCAAAATAACTTATTAGGAACAGAAGGAAAATGGCATTCTGATGATGCTGTTCTTTTTTTTTTAGCTTTCTACTTGACAAAAATTGTATATATTTAAGGTATACAGCATAATGTTTTGATATCTATTTACACTGTGAAATGATTACTACAATCAAGCTAATTAACATTTCCATCACCTCACATAATTACCATTGTTCTTCTTGTTTTGCTTTGTGGTGAGAACACTTAAGATCTACTCAGCAAATTACAAGTATACAATAGAGTATTATTAACTCCAGTCCCCATGCCATGCCGGCCCCCTGGAACTTACTCATCATCCTACAGAACTGAAACCTTGTCCCTTTTGACCAACCATCTCCCCATTTCTCCCATCCACCCACTCCCCACCCCAGGCAGTCACCATTCTACTTTCTGCCTCGATGAGTTCCACTTTTGGGGGGGTTCCACATAGAAGTGATTTCCTGTAGCATTTGTCTTTCCATGTCTGGTTTATCTCATTGAGCATAATGTCTTCCAGTTTCATCCACGCTGTCCCCAATGGCAGGGTTTTCCCTCATGACTGAATAATGTTCCAGCATGCATGGGCATAGTGTTATCACGAACATAGGAGTACAGGTAAGTCTTCAAGATCCTGATTTCATTTCCTTTGGATCTATTACCCAGAAGTGGGATTGCTGGATCGGATGGGAGCTCTATTTTTAAATTTTTTGAGGGACCTCCGTATTGTGATCCATAATGACTGTACCAACATACTTTCCTACCCTTTAGTGCACAAGGGTTCCCAGAACAAATAAATATTGCTATCCTCTGTTCATGCTCTAACAGCAAAACCCCCCTCGATTTTCCGGTCTATAAATCAATTGAATCTGTTGCTTCATATCCTGATCCATTTGATTCCTTCTTCGGTTCCTCCAGCATAAACCTTACGCCGGAAAATGTGTTAGGCCCAGCCATACAGCAGCAAATACATACTGACCGGGGACGCAAAGGCCAAAGAAAAAAATGAAATTTGTCCTTACTACTTACAGCCCATTGACAGTCCCTGGAACAGGTGGAGTGACATTCCTCTGGGATCTTAGCTGCCTCCAGGTTAATACTCTTCTAAGAGCAAAAGGCAATCTTAGCTTAACGTTATCCCAACGCCCCCAGGATCATATAAGTCTACTTTAACATACAAAAATTCCTTTGGAAACTTCCTTTATCTCTACCCACTAAGATCTATGCTAACAATCATCCCCCAAGCACATGGCCCACCGATGTTCACCTGAGGGCTCTCATGACTCAAGTTCTGTGAGACAGTAATAAATGACCTTTTCCTAACAACAGCAAGCCCCCCTCAAGGTCCTGGAAACCTTGCTTCCAAAATTCCTTAGAGACTTGTGGTCTCCATAACCCCCTCCCAACTTGAAAGTCAATAATGGCGGGAGCAGAGTGCCCACTCTTCATGACCCCCGGTGTAGCTCTTTCTGCCCACGGGTCCTATCCCTGTACTCGAATAAAACTATCTTTTTGCATCCAAGTCAGTTCAAGAATTCTTTCTGGACCGTTCGCTCTGAACCCCAACAACCAATTCCTACATCGCTCTCCTTCTATTTTAATGGCCGCATTTAACACTGTGGGAATAGACCTGTCATTAGCTCATTTGGAAGCTGCCATTCACATCGTCCCCTCAGTAATCCACAGCAATACAGATAAACCGTGGCTCTGATCATGCCAAAGTGATTCCTACTTTACCTTACAAGGCATTTTCTGGATTCTTGGTAGCGGGGAGCAGAGTGGGGTTCCGAGGAAAGGTCCTCTGTGTGCCTTGCTAAGGATTGGGTTTATATGGCATCTCAACTTCTCTCACGAGCAAGGAAGATGGAGAATGTTTTAAGGCCAAGTTTCTCAAAGGGGTTTTGAAACGCAGGGGAGTATGAACTTTATATTAAATCCACACAGACCCGTTCAGGATGGGAGGCAACTTGTTGTTTTTAATACAGAACTTGGAAGCTCAGGGCCTTTCATTGAATGTGAGGCCCTGTGTAATGAGCTTCGTTTTTGCATTTAGAATCTCTCTCGGGATTGTCAAGAGAAGCATCTGGCCCCGTGTGAACAGCGTGTGGCCCAGGGGAGACACTCCTCGGGTGCCAGCTTCCCCGTTCCCTGGAGACGCCCCGACCTGCATCCCCAACAGCTGACTCAGATGGCTTTGGAATCACCAGCAGCAAAGAAATTACTCTGACTGAGAAGCCCGAGCTAAGCCCACGGTTGACACGGGCTGCGGGGGGCCGGGGAGGGGGGTGTCTCAGTCTCCACACTGTTGACATTTGAGCCAGATAATTCTTTGAGGTGGGGGTTGACTTGCAGCCTGTGGGTTGTCTAGCGTCTCCTGACCTCCACCCACTAGACACCCCCTTTCCCAGATGCGACCAAAATAGCCTCCAGACACCACCGACTGGCCCCTGGAGGCCAAAACGAGCCTCTGTTGAGAAACTCTGACTTAGACGTGAAGCTTGTGTTCTGGAACACCTGCTCGATTGTCCTGAGAACCAAAGCAAGGAGAGTAAGGGAAAGTGCCTGGGAGCCAGTAAAGCTCCACCCCAGGGCTGGAGGGAGTCCCACATCCTTAGGCCCCCAGGGCCGCATCCCAGCACGGTTGCTCAGGAACTCAGCGGGCAAGGCGGAGGCGGCCCTGGAATTCCCCAAGGGACTGGTGGGGACAGTGGCATGGGGAAGTCACTCAAAGCGGGGGGTGCTGTGATTCTGGACTGGCCTGGCCGCCTGGGGGGAGGGCCCGAGCCTAGGCGGTTGGGGGAGCCAACGAAGGACGAAGGCAGCGTGTGCAGCCGGCCACCATGGGCCTGCTGTGGGGGGTCCGCATGGAGAAGCCAAGCCGGCCAACAGAGGAGCGCACAGAAGAGAAGTGGGGGGTGAGGGGTGGGCAATAAATGAGAGAAAACTTCCTGGAGGATTCGAATGCTTTTGTGGATTCTGAAACCGCCAGAGCCCAACATTTGCTGCTGGATTTGAGCAAAAGCTTTTGCCAAGTATCTAGAAGTTGGGGAAAACGCTGAAGCAGACAGAACAGAACACAAAGCCCTCAGAGAGCTAGAGGATTACTGGTGGTGGAAAACCTCCGGCAACCACCGCCCCGTCCAACAAATTAGCAACGTCTGTCTGATTGGCTGTTGGGCTGAAATGGCTCATTCGGGCTACAGAGGATGGGTGCCCCTGGTCCTTAGACCGACAGTCACACCTTCCACTTCTAGACGTTTTCACAGTGAGTGATAGGTTGGGTTCCCCCCCCCCAACATTTTACTATTAAAAATTTCAAACTTGGGATGCCTGGTGGCTCGGGTGGTTGAGCGTCTGCCTTGGGCTCAGGTCATGATCTCCTGGCGCTGGGATCGAGCCCCATGTGGGTCTCCCAGCTGGGCAGGGAGTCTGCTTCTCCCTCTGCCTCTGCCTCTGCCCGGAGCTTGTGCTTCCCCGCCCACCCCCGCCCCCGCTTCTCTCAGATGAATAAAAAAATCTTTAAAAAAATTTTCAAACATAATGCAAAGTGGAAAGAATTTAATTAGAGAACATATTGCTATATTTGGCTTATCCATCTGTCTATCCTTCTGTCCATCTACTAATCCAAGTGGTCCTTCTTTGAGTTCATTCTCAATGAGTGCAAAAAAAAAGAGTGAACATTAAAAAAGAAAAAAAGCTTCTTCTACATTTGTTAGCAGGCATTATTATTATTTGCTAGCTAAGTCATAGAATTGGGTGGAGTAGGTGGGTGGGGGAGGGCAGAGTCTGGCCTTCAGTTGTTAGAAACCAAGTCTCTAAATTACTATACTTATCCTAATAACGCTTGAGAAATAGCCTTTGAATTTGCTTAAACATTTCCTGTGGTCTTTGCAGATAACCTTCAGTGGAAAAAAAAATTGAAGTGACCATATTGGGCCCTGAACCCTTTGGTTAGTTGACAAAAAACTCTGTGAAAAATATCTTCTGCTTCCTCAACCCAGAGGGGCCTCAGAGAGACTTCCTCCCTTTACAAAGGCTTATTAAAGATTCGCGTATGGTACTGTTTCTTTTTGAGAGACATCTCTCAAAGACTCCAGTTGGGGGGGGCGCCTGGGTGGCTCAGTGGGTTAAAGCCTCTGCCTCCGGCTCAGGTCATGATCCCAGGGTCCTGGGATCGAGCCCCGCATCGGGCTCTCTGCTCAGCGGGGAGCCTGCTTCCCCCTCTCTCTCTGCCTGCCTCTCTGCCTACTTGTGATCTCCGTCTGTCAAATAAGTAAATAAAATCTTAAAAAAAAAAAAAAAAGACTCCAGTTGGGAAAAGAGGTAAGTTGCCCCATCTGAGAGTTTAGAAGAATTTCTTCCAGGTTTTGTAACTTGGACACTTGGTATTCTTAAAAGAATGTTCTGAAGCCTGTTGAACACTGTGGAATCCTCTTCGGTTTACCTTTAGATGGTTGGGTCTGATAAGCAGTGGTTCTGTAATCCTCATTTTTCCACACCTGACATCTCATCGGGCTTTGTGAGGGAGAATTGTTCCTTGATTTGACAATCTTTTAAGAAAAAAACGAGAAAGCATTGAATTCTTAGCCAAATACTGCTCATTGCGGTATGTGTGCGCGCGTGTGTTTCTGATGACAGGACAGACCCAGAATTCTGCTTTCAGCTGAACTCCTTGCTGAGGCTTTGGTAAGTTGTACTGATCCAGAGACGATATAAAATAATAAGACTAGTCGCACAAAGCCCTCACCAAGATTTGTCTTCTTTCTAAACTTACACATCTTAAGGTCAAAATCAAGGGAAACCTGAGGCAATTATGGCTTGAAATTAGCCAAGATGTCTGATTGGCTAATTAGGGTGCCAAGTGGCTGGGGGGGAAACGGTGTCCAGTGTCAGGAACTGAGGACCCCCAGCGGGTTGGTGGGAGCTCCGGGATATGAAGGCGGCCTGACCTCAGGGGTGAAGACGGCTTCCATCCCAGCCGTGGAAATGATCGTATCCAGACACATCTGCACATGAAGGTGTGGCTGGCCTTCGAGCCTTGAGCTGGAGCAGTGACACACACCCCCCCCCACACTGGGTGTAGCCATGTCCACACCTAAGGCAGGAACCCAGGCTGGGGTGGAGAGAGTTGTCTGGGACCACAAGGGGGTGGGTCAGAGGGGTAGCGACCCAGAGTGGACAGTGAGGAAGCAGGCCCAGGGGTACTCTGGGGTTCCCACACAGAGATGGTGAAAGAGCTGTAGATAGGCTTGTCCCCGATCTCTGAGGCTAGGGACCCTCACGTTTCCAAGCCCACCATTTTAGGCAGACAGACACTTGGCCCTGCAGACTATGAAAGACCTGGATAGAGTCAAATTTATCCTTAGCTCTGGTGGTCTAGAAAGAAGAAAGGGCTTTGGAGGAGCTTTCTAGCAGAGGAGACAGGCCTGAGCACCTAGCTAAGGGGCCCCCAGTCAGTTTGTTCCTTCCTGCATGACTTAAGAGACATCTGGCTCCAGGGTCCATCCAGAGAGCAAGGGAGGAAAGGCATGGGCAAAGGGTCATCAGCATCTGTGGGGGCGGCCTCCACAGTGAAAGAATGGGTGAAGACAAGCCATCCAAGCAGACAGGCTATAACGGGGTGTGCTTTGGATGGCCTTGATCATGGTGGCCTGTTGTTTGTCCCTTCCCGAAGCAGGGAAGTTCACAGGAGGGTGAACTCAGTGGCCAGGGGAAGGAAGTCCCAGTTGCAAGAAGACACAGAGCCCTTCTCCCAGAACATTCTGTCTGCACCAATCCCCTGCAAGCCATTTGTGGGGCGAGTCTAATTTTGTCAATTTGCTAGAGGACAGTGTAATGCCCGATGGGAGTAAACAAAGTAGGATTGGACCCAATTAAATGTCCAAGCCTGTGGCAGGTCCTCCTCCCTCGTCCTCAAGCCCAACAGAGACTTGTGAATCATTTCCGAAAGTAGAGAATTTCTGAAAGCAGAGAATTAAGAGATCCATCAAGACATCTTAAAGCAACCGGTCCCCAAATCAGGCCTTCTTTTCACTCATCTTATTGTCATGGTGAACATTCTTTGCCTCCGTAATATCGTGACCTCTATATTTTAATGAACTTGAATGTCCAGAAAATGTTGCCTAGGACTTCTCTAGAACCTATCTTACTCCAAAACACCCAACAAAGAAAACCAGAGGTGAGAAAGGGTGAAGGAGCAGAAACGGGAGAAACCAAATGAACCACACTTGGAAGAGATCGGCGACCAACTGAGTGAATAGACATAATAAAATGCACAGAAATTTCCAGAAGGGAATTCAGAAGCTGCCAAATCCAGTCATTCAGCAACGTCAGTACCGGCTGAGAGTGGAACACAGCTCAAAGCACAAGGGAATAAAAAGATTCAGCCTCCAGAATCCCAAGACTGATATTTGATATAAACCAAAACTGTAGGAAGGCTCAAACCTAATCAGTCCGGACCAGTGACCACATGCTCTCCAAGGAGGAATCTGACATCTTGAGTTTAATATCGTTTTAACCACAGGAACAAACTTCATCAAGAATCTTTATAATGGGCAAAACAAAATATTTGGCTGCTTTTTTTCTTAAGGAATATTACCCATGAACGTTCTCTAGTGCCGTTCCTTGTCGAAAAGTTTTATTGTCTCTTTCTGTTCTCGTCTTGTTTCCTAATTCCTCTTACACGCATTATTTGTATTTCCTGTTTACACGTTTACTATGGACATTAAGAAAGAGATCACGATTCATACTCTTGGTTTATTGTTCGAGAAACGGTTTGTAATAACAAATCCTTGAGATGAGAAAACCAGCTGTAACTGGTTTCGGAGCTCTTGGTCCCACCTGACTTCAGCCTGTGCTGGTTTTCCAAATGACTGGGGTATCTATTTCCTTTGTAAATTAAGATGCTTTTCCCTCTGGTTCAATTTATTGGGGCTGATTGGTTGTACTCTGCACTGCACTAGAGGACCCTGTCTTTTCTTTGGCTCACCTACTGTTGCCCTTCCCTATTTGCAGCTCACAGAGGGAGGCAAGTTTCCTTCGAATGTCATTAACGCTTTGTAATTAGCCAGGAAGCCAACCAAAATACTAAATGCCCCTTTCCCATCACGGGGTGCCCCTTGTTTTGTTCTTCTCTCCTGAACCTCAAGCAGGGACTGATGCAGATATAAAGGCCCCTCTACACGAAGAGTGATTAATTTCACTGGGAAGTGAAATTTACACAGCACTATCAGAAGCCCCGCAAACTTTTCCTTCCAATTGCCATGGTTAGTGCCTTCGTGTTGCATAGCATCTTCGGTCCGCAGCTTCCGCCTAACACAAATGACAAAAGGCCTGTGGATTCACAGGCGAGACAATCATGCTACTGAAAGGCGAAGTGCAGGAGTGCCGGAGGTCTGGAGTCAAGCGGACTCAGCTTCGCGGGGAGGCCTGGATAAGACGCATGTTGTTTTTTGTCTTTGTTTTTGTTTTTCAAGTCAGCTTGTGAGGTGTGACTTATATATAGTAAAACTCGCCGAGGCCTGGCATTTGGAAGTGCACTTTTCTATAATCCGTGGGGGAGACTGAACCTGTTGAGAGTTAGGAAACTGGTGTGTGGGTCCTGCGCCTCTCCATCCCGCGCCCCCCGCCCCCACCGTCACTCTGAGCTGCGTGCTACTTCTTCCATAAAATGCAAGAGTTGAACTAGGTGACATTAAGACCCCCTCTGAGTTTTCAGTGAATAGTTTTGTTCCAGATGCTAGATGCCTCTCAAACCAAACCGAACCGAAAACTTTTTCTCCACAAAAAGTGTCTGGGTTTTTTAAAATTTTATTTATTTGACACAGAGAGGGAGAGACAGACAGACAGGCAGAGGGAGAAGCAGGCTCCCCACTGAGCAGGGAGCACGACACAGGATCAGACTCAATCCCAGGACCCTGGGATTGTGACCTGAGCCGAAGGCAGACGCTTAACCAACTGAGCCACCCAGGTGCCCCTACCCAAAAGGTTTTTAAGATTCTTATGAGTGAAGTTTACCATTAAAAGGATGAAGCTTCTGTGGCTCCAAGTTTTATTTTTTTAGTTACTGATACAAGAATTCACGACTCCCTCGGGGCACCTGCGTGGCTCAGCTGTTAAGCGTCTGTCTACCTTCAGCTCAGGTCATGATCCCATGTTGCTGGGATGGAGCCCCGCACTGGGCTCCCTGCTCAGCGGAGAGCCTGCTTCTCCCTCTCCCGCTCTCCCTGCTTGGGTTCTCTCTCTCTCTCTCTCTCTCTAATAAATAAATAAATAAAATCTTAAGAAAAAAAAAGAATTAATGCCTCCCATCCCTTGCTTTTAAACTAACCTGCACCGCACACCCCTGCCTCCATCACCCCAACTGCACAGTCAGGACCTGCACTGGGAACAGGAAATCAAGTTTCTCAGAAAGTTCAGGCTTCCTTGGCCAGGCGCCAGATGTCACTGGAGTAAAAGTGTGGAAGTCAGGCCCAGAGGGTTCTCTTCCTCCAGTTACACAGAAATTCTCTCCTTACACCCCTCCCTTAAGCCGACCGAAGCATAAATGCAAAACCATTTGTGCAGCTGGGGAAGCATCCAACATTCTTCAGTTACAGATTTGGGGCCCAGTTTCCGCAGTGTTTGAGCAAGACATTTTGGTTTGGCTCAACCTTCGGTCCGTTTTGCGTTGCTGCCCCTCCCCTCACCTCCCCTCCCCCGCATCCCTGGCCCCACGAAATGACTGAGTGCTTGCAATTGGCCACACACTCACATTCCTGGGTCCAGGTTTGTCTCTGGAATGAAAATGAGACACTGACATCATGTGACAAGCTTCGCCTTTCTGGCAACGCTCTCCCCATGTAACACTCCCAGGCTTGATTCCTGCAGCCAGGGAGGAGACCCGCAGCCACTCTCCGGGCTTTTCTCCTCCAGGGGGACCCCAAAGCCTCAGACCTGGGGGCCATTCCAATGGGAAGATTGCCTCATGGTCTAAGTCCTGGCCTTCCTGGCGGTCTGGTGTTAAGTCCTGCAAGAGGGTGATTTCCGTGGAAGCTTGCCAGTTGGGCTGGCAAAACCACACCAAAGCCTACATTCAGTTGGATTCATGGGAGCTCGTCCGAATCAAGTTGCATCCTTGGCGTGGCATCTCATGGTCCTTGACCCGGATCTAGTGTTTCCAAATTGCACGTCTTCGCTTGTGCCATACAGCAAAATTTTTGTTTTCATTGTATTTATGGTCCATCTCCTCTCATTAGAACGTAAGGGCGTTAAGAACTGGGATTCATGACTGTTTTCTTTATTACTGAATAAACAGGTCATCGGGGCGCCTAGGGGGCTCCAGCAGTAAAGCGTCTGCCTTCAGCTCAGGTCATGATGCCAGAGTCCCGGGATCGAGCCCGGCATTGGGCTCCCTGCTCAGCGGGGAGTCTGCTTCTCCCTCTGCTCCTCCCCCTGCTCATGCTCCCTCTCTCTCTCTCTAATAAACAAATAAATAAAATCTTTTAAAATAAATAAATAAAGAGGTCATCAGGCTGAGGAGGCTCTAATTCTAAGCCTGTAGATGCCTCAAGGTTACCAAGTTGAAACCCCAAAACAACCGCAAACAGCCAATGAAGCTTGAAGCGACAGCGAATCCATCATTTCCTCACTTGGCTTCTGCCTTTTGTCTGCATAAGCTCTCCCCGAGCTCCTGTCAGCGGCGCACTCCTAACCATTTCCAGTTCAGCACTGCCCCGGCGAAACCGACTTTGGCTCAAATAAACTCTGCACATTTTTAACATGCCTCAGTTTCTCTTTTAACACTAGGAAAGGCACAAGCTTTGCAGCATAGTTAAATGAACCAAAAACCTCTCACGGAATCGTCTTGGGATCCTTTTGGAAAACCGTTAAATAAATCGATGTATTTCTTGAGTCTATGATGAGTCATACAACAAAAACATAGAATAAAGAGAGTAAGCTGGCATCAGCAGAATAATCTATCCAGGGAAGTAATCACTAAGCTTCAAAAGATATACCATATGGAACACGACACAGGAATAAAAAGAAATGAAATATGGACAGAGAAAACGGGACAGCTTGCAAAATATTTACGCTGAGTGCAAGGATACTGTATCCTTTCATTTATATAAAATTAGCCTACAAAATACAATCCATAGTAACCAAACAGGTCAGGGGTTGCCTGGGCACTGAAGGGGGAAGGCGAGGCATTACGATCAGGCACGAGGAAACTTCTCGGGGTGATGGGTACATTCATTATCTAGACTGCGGAACTGGTTTCACAGGTGTGCATGTGGGTCAAAACACACATTTTTAATACATGCAGTTCATTGTATGTCAATTACTCGTCAATAAAGCCGAAACACGCAAAAACAGTACATTTAAATGCACCAATCAAGAAAGGGCCTCTGAGCGCCCAACAGTCAGCTCACCACTTTGACTCTCGTTTTCCTTGTCTCCACCTACTCAGCCTCTTAGCATTAGGCAGACAGGCACTCAATGACCTGGTGTTACCGAGCATATTTCTGCTTGTCATGATCTGGTTTCTGTTTCAGCAGCAAAGGAACCGTAACTATGATCCATCAACCTTTTGGTTGCTAACCTACTTCTCTGTCTCCATTTTCCCCAGAAGAGCCGCCTTGCATTTTTATCGCTCACTCAATGAGTATTTGTTGTACTCTTTTGTTTATGAGCTCTTTTCCGATTTCCTCTGATCTCTTTTGAGTTCCGCTCCTGCCTTCCAAGCTGCTGCGTACCCACCTTCCAATTCCCAGTTTCCTTTCCATAAGCTTATCTTAAAATCTAGAGAGTAGGTGCAACCTAAGACTCATTGCTAAAATGAAGGGCTATGTTGTCAGTAGGAATGACTACCTAAAATGAAAAGAAAAGCGAGAAATTGATCTTTGCTGGACACACCACTTCCCTGCTTGGCATTCGTTCCTGGGAGGGCTTCTCTGTTTCTCCCGATGATGCAGTCACTTGGGTCACAGTCATTCCTATGTGCACTGTAATTGACTAGGCCCCGTTCACGCCCTCGTCATTTCAGGAGCTGTCTTCCTTTTTAAACACTCTTCGGTCACATTTTCATTGCCCACACACATCTCCACTTTTTAAAAATTATATGTGACACCATCTTCCCCCTGTGAGGCTAGTGCAGGTGTAATGGTGAAGGAGACAACAGGCCCCCGTTCTGGATTTGAGTCCTAGCCTTGCAGTCTTCTAGACTCCGAGACTGCCAGGGACTCTCAAGACCCCAGTTTCTTTAGCAGTAAAACAAGGCCCGGGGATACTAACCTGCATTTTATTAAAACACAAGGATTTTATTGCTAGCGAGCAATGCATTATTAAAACATCAAGGCTGAATTGTGCCCTTGCTGAGTGAAGGCAGAGTGATGGTTCCCTGACAATCTCCCCGGGAGTGCATGAGTTCCCTGTTTGCCTTTGGGAAAATCCTAGCCTCTTAATTGCATCAATAGTTTTGTTTGTTTGTTTTTGTGTTCTCCATTTTTATTTCCTCTTCTTTCCACTTGGACATGTTACTAAGCCTGAGGGGTCTTGGTTGGAGAGAGATAAATCCCCAAGCGGCTGACTTTTACGGCTATTGATCTAATTACACAAAGACCTCTGGGGCCTGTCAGACATTTCACTAATTGTGTTAAATCTAAGACAGTGGGGAAGTTGGGTGGTTTCCTTGGAAATACCCAAGTTCAGAGATGTAGGTCATGGATCTTCTGCAGCTTTCTTACAGGGAATCAAACGTGTGTCCAAGTGATTGAAGTTCTCGCATTCAAGTCAGTGTTCGCCTCTCTCCAACCACTTACTAGTAGCCTAACTACTACTTTCTGGCTGTGGTCCAGACTGAACTGCTCTGTAGATAAAAGGGTTTTCTATATATAGTCTTAAATCAAAATCAAAATCAAAATCTCTCATTTTTATAAAATGACCTATATTTCTGATCTGCAGCAGATAGCAAGGGTGATTCTTGCAATCTGCGGTACCATGATCTATGCACTTTTTGCTGTTAAAAAAGAAGATTCTGGCGGCGCCTGGGTGGCTCAGTCATGACGCGTCTGCCTTCGGCTCAGGTCATGGTTCTAGGGCCCCATGTGGGGCTCCCTGCTCAGCAGGGAGTCTGCTTCTCCCTCTGCTTGTGCTTTCTCTTGCTATCTCTCTTTCTCAAATAAATAAGATCTTAAAAAGAAGAAGAAGATTCTAGAAGAGGCCAAAGTGAGTGGGTGAAACTACCTCCCTTTCCTGCCAACCCAGGCTCCTCTAAATGTGACCCTCGAGGGACAGAAGAGATTACCCTTTCTCCTGGTCAACAGACCCACTCCCCGCACCCATGGCTTCATGTCAGTCAAGTTTTCCTTACACACACACACACACACACACACACACCTTTAAATTATTTTGAAAATTCAATCAAATCTTTATAAATTGGCCACCCACTTAAGGGCGCTGAAAGTCTTCTTTTCGCTTTATATTTGCAAAAGCCACCAGTGGACACAACATTGGCACTCAGAGAGATCCAGAGAGATGGGAAACTCGTTAGCTGCCTGTTGAATTCAAAGGAAAACAGGTATTTCCTCCAGATGTGCAGGCCAAGGAGCTGGGCTCCTTCTCACGGGGCAGCACAAAAGAGTCACAGCCCATTGTGAGACTGGAAATAGTCACAGGGTATCCTCCTGTTCTATGGTGGGGGGGGGGTGCGGGTAGGCGGGGAGAGGACTATCTTCAGGGAGTGTGCACAGGATAAAAGGAAGGAGCTTCCAGGGCACCATCAGGGCCGCTCCACACCCCTTGGAAATAATGCCCCACCCTGAGAGTGCCCAGGGCAAAGCAGGGAGACCCCGGCCTGGTAACCAGCAGGCTACTCCCCCCCCCACACACAATGGGGTAGATTTGATATTTACTTCACCCGGGCCCATCCTGCAGGGGTGCTGGGGCCGGGCTTGTTGGGGAAAGAGCACAACGTTCCCTGGGCAGCCCAAGGCTCCACAATGCAACAGGTGGCTGGAAAGGAAAGATGGGTTCGGTTAAAATCCTGCTGCTGCGTTTACGTGACACCAGGTCCCTGCTCCGAGTGGCTTCCCTTGGCTCCCATCGAGCAGTTATTTGAATCAATGGACCCCGGCTACATGGAGAACAGCTTCGGAAGGGAATTTGGGGAGGGAGTCAAGTCACGGGAACGTGACGCCCAGCCACGGTGCAATGCGACCGGAGCAGGAGGTGAGAGAGACGATGGCCTGGTCTGACCTCTCTGGCAACTTGAGAATCCCTGAGGGCTGGCAAGCCCCGTTCCAAGGAGCCTCCCATTTCAAGTAAACAGGCTGTTGGGAAGGGGGGCAGGGTTCCTTTCAAGTCACTCTGATTTTTCTCTTGGCCAGAGGGCGGACCGTGGTGGCCCCCAAAACAAAGCAAACGCAAGAGCACCAACCCGGACCGTGTCCCCACGTGCGGCCCAGGCCCACGGCCAGTAACTCGGGCTCCTTCCTTCCTCTGTCCCTTGCTAAGCCATCATCTCCACCTGTTGCCCACGGAGGCTCCCATCTACCTCCAGCCCGAGGCCTCTTCCCCAAACTCACTGGAAGGACGACATCTCCAAAATGATCCTACCAGTCGTACTGTTCTACTTTCATTACGAATCATCCGATCGCTTCACTTCCCTGCTTTGGACCTTCGACTGGTGTCCACAGTATAAGGCCTGTGGGCTTTTTTCCCCATGGCTCACACCCTGGGACTTCCTGGCAGGCAACACAGGTCTTCTCTTCTCCCCTACAGCACAGCAGACAGCTTCTCGCCCTCCTCCCCGCCCCCCCTTTCCCCCAGGGCCTTTGCACTTGCCACCTCCCCACCTAGGATAGTGTGTCTCCCTGGTTTTCTCCTGGCTGGCTCGCTCCTGTCATTCTTGTCTGGCGCAAGCTCTCCTTCCCAGTAGCAGTAGCAGGGCTTCCCCAAACATTCGAGATAAATCCACCCCTCCCCCCATCCCTTTTGTGCTCTATAGCACATCACCCTGGTTTCTGTCCTTTGTGGGATTTCTCCCACTTAGAAATTATTGTCTTCATTCCTTGACTGACTTGCTGATTGCCTATCTTAGAATTTATATTCTCCTAAGAACAGAGATCCTACCTGACTTCTTCAAGTTATATTTATTGAATGAATAAAGGCCAACAAACATGGGCCCGCTGTCTCCCCCTGCCTCCCTACCCAGGATTCAACTGAGAAGTCTCCAATTCCTGGAAACTTTGCCACCCACGCTGTACCTTCCCTCCCCCACCTCGCCTGTTTCCTGCCCCTTCCCCACACACCCCTTCATCACACAACCTTCCCCTTCCCCTACCCGCCCCCCCAGCCCCCCATCTAGGAGCCCCCATACACACGGACCCACACTCAGCACCGAATTGCTGTGTCTCTCCCAAATTCCTTGAACCCTTGGAGGATCTTATTCATATGAGAATTCCCAACATATGTTTGACCCACATGCTCAAGAAATACTTGCTGAACGTCAAAATAAACTAATGAGTGGATGAAAAGGGCTTATTAGCACAGCCAGTGGCCATTTTTTTAATATAGGGTCGTGCTGGGGCTCCGCCAACTTCTTCTGCAAAGGCCGTGCGGTCTCTCTCGCAATGACTCAGCTCTTCCCCTGGGGGCAGGGAAGCAGCCACAGGCCCGACGTTAACCGATGAGCAGGCTGGTTGCCAAGAAAACTTCATTTATAAACATAGCTGGTAGGTCGGATCTGTCACCTACCTAAGATCTCATACTCTTTGCTTTAGTCCTAAAATGCCTTCAAGAAGATACAATTGTTTCCTTCTTGCAGAGGAGAAAGTGGAGACTCAGAGGGGCTGAGTCACTTGCTTGCAGTGCTAAAACAGACCTTTCCACTCTAGAGCCTCTGGGGAAAGACCCGAGTACAATCGTCTAGGAAGAAGGAGGTGCTTGTCAACTGGGAAGGACTGGGGAATCAGAGGGGAGCAGCAAAGTGCTTTCTTAAGAACACTTGGGCTCTGCAAGCAAGAACGTTTAAAATGAAAGATTAAGTATTTTTCTTTGTTCTTTGGAGATGTGGAACATTTAAGTGATTTGAAAGGGGAAAAAAATGTCCTACAAGATGTAGATTTGGAGAAGCTCCTTGGGTTCTTATCTGGCATAAAATGTTCTGATGCCCTGAGCTGTCTGCCCCTGGGGGTCTGGGAGGGGCTGGGTTTTGGGGGAAGGGAGGTGGCCAGCCCCAGCTCCTATGGTGTCCCCTGTCTAAAAGCTTGTCTCCCCTCATTCTCAGTATTACCCTGTAGCTTGTCTGTGATGAGCCTTCGTTAATAAGAAAAGGGAACCAGTTCAGATCCCTGCACAGGGACAGCAGCCTGCCCAGTGAGTGCATAGGAACCTTGATCTGCAAGAGAAAGTGACTCAGTTTGGCCCTGAAGAGACTCCCCCCACCAACTCCTGTCTGCCTTTGTTTCGGTATCTTTAAAAATTACAGAACAGGGGCGCCTGGGAGGCTCAGTCCTGAAACATCTGCCTTCGGCTCAGGTCATGATCCCAGGGTCCTGGGATTGAGCCCCGCATCGGGCTCCCTGCTCAGTGGGAGGCCTACTTCTCCCTCTCCCTCTCCCCCTGCTTGGGTTCCCTCTCTGTCTCCCTCTCTCCGTCAAATAAAAAAAAAATCTTAAACAAAAATTATAAAACAAAAATAAAAAGGCTCTTAATCTCAAAGCATTGGGCATTAAGAAACTAAGCCAAGTTTAGATTTCTGTTTTGCATTGGGTATAACTCGAGAACGTTCTCCCTTAGAACACGGAAATGAACACCGTCTACCTAAGCTAGGGCAGGCGATGTTAGAACCTCTGCAGGCTCCTACTTTGACTTTTGTCTCTGTCTGCTATGGGGAGAGAAGGGAGAGAAAGAGGAAGAAGCTGGTTCTGCCACCCATGGCTCTGTGGCCTCAGACAGGTTACTTGACCTCTCTGTGCCTCATTTTCGTCTCTGGGAAATGGGCACAGGGATATGTAGACCTCACGGGGCTTTTCTGAGGCCTACACATAACCTATATGATAAAAGACACCATTCTTACAAGAGAGGAAGTTCTCTCAGTCTTTACCATCAGCTGAAAAGAGGAACTGCGGAAGTCAGCGCCACAGTGGGCCTTTGAGTCCAACCCCTCATTTTAAAAATAGGGAAACTGGGGCCAGAACATGTTACTGACACACGGCATTTACATGCAAAGCTAGAGCGTCTGTCCAGACTGATGCTCTGAGGATGTTTAAAAAACATGTTTTCAACTATCTATTTTTATAACGCATGCCCTTCCTACTGATTTAGTAACATAAAAGATATGCTTCATATATATGTGTGTGTGTGTATATATAACATTTTATAAACAGCTTCTCTACACATCTTTCTAGTAAAATGACACATACTTGAGTGAAAAGGCAACTTGGTGTTTCAGAGTGTTCGTTTCCAACACAGCCTTCCAGCATGTTCCTAAACCAAGATGGAGGGATTAAAAATAGTCCCTTGGAAATCCACTACAGTCTTGTCCCATCCAATCGATTATTGCTTTGTGATAAGTTTGTATAGCTCTTTTTTTTTTTTAAGTTTCTTCCCCCCATACACACAATATCTATTAGGTAAAAAATGAATAAAGTTTTTAAAGGAGGAATCCCACTCCAGGAAATACATTCCACAGAATTTCTCGCATACATGCACATGATCCCGGCACGAGGATACTCACTCCGTGGTGGCGGACACTTTCCATAACATTAAAATCCTCCTCAGACACATCATTTAAGTAGCTGTTTCATATCCCGTTTGGTTATACTATAATTTATCTGCCTAAGGTCCTTTACTGAGGCATTCAACTTATTTCAAACTTTCTCTTTCTCCGTCAGACACGCTACAAATTCTTGTGGGGAACCTTCGCACCGAATCGCCTCTCTGAAGAGAGGAAAATGGTGAGGAACTGGAGATCTAACGTCCGAGCACACACAACATCAGACAGAGAATTAAGGAGACAGCACAATTAGGGAGTTAATTAAAACCCACTGCACACAGCGTGGTGCCCTCTGGTAAGAGGGAGGGTGGGCCCGGGGTATTGAAAGCCTCTCCTCACAGAGAAAGGAATCGTCCCAGGATTGGCCTGCAGTCCTTCTAGCTACTGATCCGTCACAGGCTCATCCTGTGGTGATTTATGGAGAGAAAAGTGTGCCCCTAGCTCTGATTTGTAAAGTACCCAGGGATAAGCACATATGGAGAGTTTCCTGCGCAGGAAATCTCGGCTGCTCTTTGTCCGGGGTACAGAGAGAGGAACCACAATGGCGGAGGAGGCCATGAGCTCGTGGCCCTCGTCATACAGCATCCCAGCTTAGAGATCCTAATGACACAATGGAATGGAGGGGGACAAATACCATGAAAGCTCTCTTTTTACCACAGAATTCTGAACAGGAATTAAATCTGTAAATAGACCTTGCTAATGGTGTTGCTGGGAACGAAACCCCGCGTAGCTAAATAAAGGTAAAATTCATTTTAGAACAGAATCATCCGTTGTAATCCGTGAGATTAAAGTGTGAGTTGCTTTTAGGGGGAAACCAGAAACCAATTATTGGGGCCTACACCGTATCAAGTGCTCCCTCACTGAGCCACAGAGAGGTACATCGGCCTAGACAGTCCCTCGGCGGGAAGGGGAAGGATACAGGTTATCAGGGGACCAGAGTGTGTGGTGACAGTCAAAATGATTATTAACGAGATAGGCTAGGTGGTTAGGTCAGATTTATTAAATCAACTCATCAATGCATTCATCGGATAGATATTTCTCCAAACCAGTTGAGAGGCAAGAGAGAATAGTAGAGAGGACTTTGAAACTCAGTGTCGTTCTACAGGTCAGTCATAAAAATAACAAACATTTAAATAGAATCTATGCTGTACTAGAGTTTTTAGCAGAAAGGAATTCCAGCTGGCGGCTTGAAGATAGCGAGTTTCCCCTTCCTTTTCTCTTTTTGTTTGGTTGTCATGGGATTCTGTGTTTGTGGGGAAGTTCCGAGTCTATTTGCTACGAGAGACTGTCTCTGATTTCTTAGGCCAATGTTCTTCCAAGCAGCAGAAGAGCAGGAGGGTATGGGTTTACTGAATGGGGGTGAGGCAAAAGTACATTTCTTAAAACGAGACTCGATCAGAAAGGTGACTATTGGAGATGGGCCCGTGGCCCTGTGGAAGACATCAGGCAAAATACGTAATTTTGTTCAAGCGAGTCTTATAATTTGAAAGTCTACCTCGAGCCTATCATTCAGGCAAGTACACAGCAAATGACTTCCTGACCCACCCAGGGAGGCAGGAGAGAGATGAAAACATGTGTGAAAATTGTCATCTGATTGTCTAAGGTGCCTTAGAGAGAAGTGAGTGATCCAGAAAACGACGCACGCTCTCTGGTGAGGCCAGGCAACATGGCAGAAAAGCACGTGGCTGTCCAGTCAGGCGGTCTGAGTGGATTCTGACAAAGTTACTCCACCTCAGTTTCCTCACTAAAATGGAAGACAAAACTTTCTGCGTTGAGGATGGCTGGAAGGATTATGGGAAATGGCCAGCGTCCGCCCTGTGGTAGCTGGCTCAGTAAGAGGGACCTACTTAGTTCTACTCAACCTGTGTGTCTCTTCCCGGTCCAGCTCCCAGCAGCCCCTAAATGGTTGGGCTCCTGTGCACATAGAACTGAAAGCTCCCTTCAGGGTTGACAACAGAACATTGAGGGGCTCTGCTCCATAGGTGACCATGAGCAACCCCAGTCTATTGTCCCCAGTCTGGAGCGCTCTGATAATGGGTCAGGAAGTGGAAATCGTCATCATGATTACTTGGCATGGTAGACTGGTTGCTTAAGTAAAAAATAATCCATTCGATCTGTTAGGTGCTTCACAATACACTCACCGCGATCCATATGGCATTCTGTCAGATTCTGTGGAATATGGGACAAAGGGAAATATGGTGGAAAGCGGACCAAAACCAAATTATACAGTAGAAGTAGGTATGGTTTGGGCCCCACAGTGGGGGGAGGACTACCAGACTGATGGTGGAGAATGGCGTCTACTATTTGCTAGTGTGTTTACGCAGCACTGTAAGCATTCACCTGCCTGGTTCTTTTTATTTGTCATCCCATGAAAGACGCTGTTATTAACACAGCAATAATTAATAATCATAATCATAATAACAAGAACGAAAGGCCTTCCGTTCCTCCTGTGCGCACGACCTCATCAGCGCTCTCTCAACTGGCCTTTGCCACTGGCCCTGTCTTTCTCATTTTCGAGATGAAGAAACGGAACCTTGGAGAAGTAAACTCACTTAAGTCCTCCCAGCCAAGAAGCAGGATTACTGCCGCTGGAACTCGAAGCTGATGCCAAATCTTTCTTTTCCCTGTACCACATCACCCCAAGGAAAAGGAGCTGCTTAGGATGTTGGAACTGACATGTGTTTGCCCTTTAATCCACCCTTCTCTCTGGAAGGTTACGGGAGGGAATGACATTTCTGCGCTGGGATGGGAAGCAGGACCTGGGTCAGTGGGAGGGTCTGAATGGTGGCGGACAGTTATGCCAAGAAGGCCTGGCCATGGTTTTCTGCCTGGAAATGCTGAAAACCATAGAGCAATATTTCCACAGCACCTGGAATATGTCGAAGGCCAGTGAACGTGAAGGATCTGACAAGAGTGATATTTAATTCTACCATAAGCTTGCGTCAAAAGACCCAAAGGTTTGAATTCCAGGCTGTGAAAGGCCAGGCTAAAAATGCGATGCACTGAAGCAATAAAGGGACCTTTCTTTATTGGTTGCCCAAGTCCTCAGCATGAACACGGCCAGAAGAAACGAGGCCTCAAGAAGATGCCGTGCTCGCCGCCACCACAGGTCCCTGCAGTGTCCCTGCCGGGGCCCTGTACCTCAACATAACAGGACAGCACCCTGCCTTCCTTCCCATTCCCAGGCAAGATGCTCAAAGTTGAACACTGGAAACTCTCCTACATTCCTCTGCAAAAGGAATTCAGTCACCACGTTCCCTGGAGAATACGAAAGAGGCAAGATGGTATCCTTTGCTGGCCTCCACAGCCTGCCCCGAATGCTCCAAACCCCCAAACCTGACATTAAAGGAAACAAAGTGGGTCTGTTCTCTTTTTGCCTTTTGTTTGTTTGTTTAACTTCCTTATACACTCTGTCCCTGCATGAAAAATGAGCCCATGGTTTCACTTCCAGCGTGGCCAATGTGCGGAATGCTACAGACAGGGCTTTGAGATGGAACTAAAGTCTGGGGGCAAAGTCCAGAATGTCACCTACTGTGATGACAAGGGCCTGAATTCACAGCAGGAGCCACTGTTGAGATTGGTACACCCACCCACAGACCCTACATTGGGGGAGTGGGTAGGACGACCATCTACCTCTTATAGATTTGTACAGGAAGAAAAAAACCCACTTCATCGTTGAACCCACACAAATGTCCATAAATATTTATACTAAAGATTCTCAACAGGATCAGGGATCTGAAATTTGAATCTGAGACACGTCTTCGGGAACACAAAACTGACATCTAGTCCCTGCTTTGGGGCACTCAAATGGAGAGATCGAGACATCAGACCCCCAAAATGGTCTGTGAAAAAGGGAGTTCGATTTAGGTCTTTCTTACCGCACAACTTTGCCATCAATGCCGTGAAGGCCATTTCGGCACCAGATTTGCCCAAAAGGTCAGCCGAGGGACCAGAAAACATCTTAAGTGAGATGAGATGTGTCCTGTTTGAGCCCTCCCAGGCCTTGCTTTACACAGATAAACAACAGTGACACCAGAGTGTCATTAAGCAATGACGAGGGGAAAGAATACAGTCACCCAGACTTTCACTGCTAGAAGCATGGTGTCCCCAATATTTAGTATGGCCCAGAGGTAAGGGAGTTGAAAACCTGGGCTTTTAGTCCCTATTTTCCAAGTGCAGAGTTGAACAAGATTGTCAAACCATGCGACTTTTTTGGTCTGGGTTTTTAAGTTTAGAACACAGGCAAGACATCTAATATCCCTTCAAATAATTAAAAAAAAAGAAGAAGAAGAAGAAGAAGAAGGCCTGTGACTTGTAGCTGTGTGAGCTCAAAGAAGGATGGTTTCACAGAGAAAAACTCTCTGCAGAACGGACGGGCAGGAAGTGCGGAGATGAGGCGGGGGCATGTCTGAGTCTGGGGAAGGAGACAGGCAAGTCCTCCAGACCAGTGAGGCTGGTGCAGAAGCTTCCTGAAGGCTGGTCGTAGGGAAGCAGACTGGAAAAGCAGCAGGCGGGAGAGAACTGGAAAGCTCTGAGGGCTGGGTACTAATGACAGCACGTGCTGGTGGGGGCTGTTTCCCAGGCCTGCAGGCTTTCCCCTTCCCTGTGTGCCTGGCCTGGTTCCACTCCTTCTTGTCCTCCCCAGTGAACCAGAATAGCTACCACCGATCAAAGACTCTCTAGCATCAGACTCGGTGGCCTGTTGCCTGACTTCATTCTCAAAACAACCCTAAGGCATAATAAGCTTTATGGGTCTTCCAGTTACAGGTCTTCCGGTTAAAGATAAGGAACAATTCAAATTCGTACCTCCACAGTGCTAAGACAGAGCCCCACCCCTGTCCTCCAACCTGAAAGACCCCTTTGCTGAAAAATCTCAGTTTTTTAGAGAGATTTTATTTATTTATTTGAGGGGTTGGAGAGCACAGAAGGAGAAGCAGACTCCCCGCCGAGCAGAGAGCCCAATGCGGGGCTCGATCCCAGGACCCTGAGATCATGACCTGAACCGAAGGCAGAGGCTTAACCCACTGAGCCTCCCAGGCGCCCTCAAAAATCTCAACTTTTGAGTGTTCAGCCAAAAAAGCAATGCAGGAAGTCTCTGCAGTTTCTCACGGTGGTTTACCTGTGTAAAGCTAGCCCCCGGGGAGCACGCCTACAGGACACATCCCATCCCCACTCACGATGTTTTCCCCGTCCCTTGGCTGACCTTCTAAGCAAATCTGCTGCCAAAAGAGCCTTCGTGGCATTGATGGCAAAGTTGGGCGATAGGAAAGACATAAATTGAATTCCCTTTTTCACAGACCACGGCGCCGGCTTCTGTGGCTCCTGGCCGTGCTGAGACAACCAGTCCGTGCTATGGAGCCGCCCCCTTGGGTGCCTATTCCTTTCGGGGGCTTTTAATCTCCAGACCGGCAAGGAGCAGATACAAGAAGAAAAGGACGGGCTGCATATTCACATGCAGTTAAAAGAACGGCTCTGTCGTGCCTGCAAGGACAAGTTCAAGCGGCCGCTCTTCTTCCTGCGTCCATTTCAGTTGGCAGCGGAGGTCCTTAACTTGCATAACATGGAGGAACCCAGAGCCCCGTTTCCTCATTGTAGCGCCAGACACTGCTGGGGGGGGGCCCCCAGCTGTTATGAAACGGCCTGAGCTTCACAACAGGAAGTCCAATCCACCGCCTGTAAATAAAGCCCTTCCTTCCCGTTTTGCAGGCCTCAGAACTTCCCCCTCCTTGGTTCCAAATCCTTTTACAGATGTTTAGTGGGGAGTGTGCATTTGCCTCTCCCTCTCTGAGCTCCTCCACAGGATCCGGCAGCAGGAACAGGCTTTCATCTACCTCTTGTTTTATGTTAAAAGCAAGCAAAGGAGAAAGCCGTGCCAGCTCCGTTGTTCCCAGAGAAAACTGGAAATCACAGGGGGGAAGGCCCGCTTGACGGGGCCTTTCTTCTGGAAATACGTTGAGCTGGGATCTAGCAGCATCGCTTTGCCCTTGAGTCGCAATTTTCCTTTTCATCCACCCCCAGCACAGCCTGCTCAAAACCAAACCGGGGAGCCTGAATCAGGCAGGAGTATTCTGTGCCTAAATCTTGGCAAACGGCATAAGAAATGTCAAAAGAGTTCTGGACGTAGCTGCTCTTGCTCAGCAACTATGGTTCCTGCCAGGCAGACAGGGAAAAGCATGCATTCGTCCAGGATTGTGCACAAGAAGAGTGAAGGAGGTTCCTGAAAACCTGTGCAGCTGATAAACGCTGCATGCCCACAGCCGGGTCGGAATTCCTACCGACAGGTGCCATAGCTTCCTATCCCGACTGTGACAAATTACCACAAGCCCCATGGCTTCCAACTACACAAATCTGTCATGTTAGGGTTTTGCAAAACCAAAGTCTGCTGTGGCTCTCACTGGGCTAAGAGCACAGGATTGGCAAGACTACATTGCTCTCTGGAGAGTAAAAATCCAGTAAGAACCCTTGCCGCACCCAGCTTCTAGAAGGCTGCCCACCTGCCTCCATCCCCACGGCCCACCACGCCACGCCCGATCCCTCCTCGGCCAGCACCTCTGGTTCTCTCTTCCATGCTCACTCCTTCTGCTTTCACTTTCAAGGACCCTAGTGATTACCCTGGGCCCGCCCAAATACTCCAGGACAGCCGCCCTATTTCAAGTTCATCCATCGCAGCCCGGAGGCCATAGACAACCTCAAGTCCCCTTTTGCCTGTAGCAGAGTGGGTTTCCCCATCCAGGGTTTAGGACGCAGGCATGTTTGCTCAGCCATTAGCCTCAGTGCCACCAGTGGCAAAAACCTCGATTTGCTCCTCTTAGTAGCATTAAGGGCTGTTTTCGTTTTACTGCATCGAGATCCTCATGTTTACTAGGAACTCAAATGCAGCCAAGTGCAATGCCACCCGCTCCTGAGGGCTCTTCGGCCAAGCAATGTACTCTAGACGGGCGTTCATCTACTCCTTCCTACTAGAGCTTGCGAAATAGACAATGCAGATAATAATATTTTCCTTTACAGATGAAAACCCATCTGAGGGGCGGAAGATAGAGGTCTACCTGGCTACCAGAATCACACTGGCTTTCATTCAGCCACAAAAGACACCCTTTTCCCTGCCTTTTCAACCTCCAGGCTGTCACCCACAGAGTACCACCCCCAGACTTTTGCCCTCTTTTCTTGCCTTTAAAATTTAAAAAAAAAAGAAAGAAAAAGAAAAAAGGGGATGCTTGGGTGGCTCAGTGGGTGAAGCCTCTGCCTTCGGCTCAGGTCATGATCTCAGGGTCCTGGGATCAAGCCCCGCATCGGGCTCTCTGCTCAGCAGGGAGCCTGCTTCCCCCTCTCTCTCTGCCTGCCGCTCTGCGTACTTGTGATATATCTCTGTGTCAAATAAATAAATGAAATCTTTGGGAAAAAAAATCTTTATTTTAGAGAGAGGGGGAAAAGGGGTGGGAGAGGGGCTCAAGGAGAGAATCTCCAAGCAGACTACACACTGAGCGAGGAGCCTGATGCAGGGCTCGGTCTCACAACCCATGACATCAGGACCTGAGCTAAAACCAACAGCCATACGCTCAAATGACTGAGCCTCCCAGGCACCCCTCTTTTCTGGCCTTTAAGTCAGGCTCACCTGCCAGGGGAGGGCTTGAGCTAAACTGCCAGCCTCACGGCAGTGCCCCCCACTCCATGCCCAGTCCAGGCTAGTCCTCCCCAGCAGCCCCGCCCTCACCCCTGCATCCACTACCCAAGTCTGGCTTTGCTGGTGCTTCCTGGGAATTGTGCAGAAGAGCACCGATGCTACAGCTTGGCCTCCTTTGCATCAGGAAAGCAAATTCTTGCGGGAAAACAGAAGTTAAGCTCTGACTATGGGAAGCAGAACCTGGGAACCCTCTGACTGAACCCTACTTCAAATCCTACAGGTCAGCCCCGCAATTGCTTCTGCCATCTGCGGGTGTCCCGCTTTGGGAAAGAACGGCTTTTGGCTTCATGTTCAGTCTCTCTCCCTGGGATACCCCATGATCTTCTCTGGGGACTGAGCTGAGGCTGTGTGGCAGTCACACGGCCCCACTGGCCTACAGACATCTGCTTTTCAGGGGAGAAATGGGGTCCCGTTCCACTACCCACACCTCTGCTGTGTTGAAAGTCAGCATTTTCCAGTACTTTTGGCCTGGGAAAAAAGGCTCCTTTTTGTGAGTTCTTTGCCATGAAATCAAATAGTTCAGTCAGCAACCGTGTAGGAAAGGAAAAGAAAGGTTGACAGGGTTTCTTCCTAAGAAGCCCCAATTTAAAAATCTCACAAACGCACATGCACGCGCGCATGCGCACACACAAACGCAATTTCTCTCCATTCCAAGCAGCTGCACCTTGAATGGCTGGCTCAGCTCCGCACAGTAATTTCCCTTTCCTGTTGAAGTCACGTTGAGTCGAGCCCTGCTAAACCTTCCCAGACTTCCTTCCCCAGCCGACTTCTCCAGCTAGGGATGACTTCGGATTTTCCCAGGACCGTAGCAAATGCGTCCTCAGCGAGGCTTGGGACATAGCTGTGCCCAGGTTCGACAGTCCCGAGACACTGTTTGAAACTACTCAGGTCGTGTGCCTCTCATGGTGGTATCTGTGTCTCAGCTCTCCAACTAGACGGCAAACCACTGAGGACTTACTCATCGTGGCCTCAGAGCTGGTCCAGCCAAGGTCCTGATCACCACAGGTGCTCAGTAAGGCAGGTGCAAAAATCCGCTAGATTAGCTCAAGTGGAATTAGGTAGAAAGGACGAGCTACTAAATGCAACATGGTACCCTGGATTGGCTCCTGGAAGAGAAAAAGGAGCACGTATCGGAAAAACTGACAAAACCCACATCTAGAATGCATTCGTGTCAATTTCTTCACTTTGACAAATGGACGTTGGAAACGTATGATGTTCACACTCGGGGAAGCTGGATGAGAAAGTATATGGGAACTTTCTACTATCTTTGCAAATTTATTTTTTTTTTAAAGATTTTATTTATTTATTTGACAGACAGAGATTACAAGTAGGCAGAGAGAGAGAGGAGGAAGCAGGCTCCCCGCTGAGCAGAGAGCCCGATGTGGGGCTCGATCCCAGGACCCTGAGATCATGACCTGAGCCGAAAGCAGAGGCTTTAACCCACTGAGCCACCCAGGCGCCCCTATCTTTGCAAATTTAAAAAAAAGTTTCTTCCAAAGAAAACAAGCAGGCTATATTGCTTTTGAGAGTCGTATCGTAAGAAAAACGGATCAAGCTTTTCTCCATCCGTCCCTGAACAGAGCTGCAGGAGGGCCCAATCAGTAGGTGTCCTCTCACATACACCACGCCTGGAAGTGTGGACACTTAAAAGTACAAATGATTTAGCTATTAAAAGTGACAGTGAGAAAAAGGCCACTTGACTTAAAAAGGGTTTTTCCTTTCTCTTCCCAGAATCTTCTGCGGGAAACAGTTGGTGTTTGCCAAGCCGAGGCTCTGTCCCAGAGCCTCATCCTTGAGACACTTGCCATGGATCAAGATTTGGTGAAGGAGAAGAGGGAGTTTGCCTTTGCTATGCCTTTTCCCCAGGCTGGGGAGCTGTTATGGCTAGAGTGAGGTTAGCCAGATAGGGCCAGGGAAGAGCCGTCTTTGGTTTCCTGGATGGCTTGTGTGGGTCATGACAAAGCATTCCAGTGACTGATAAGAGAGATCACTTCTGCTTGCTACCTCTCCAGTTCAACTTTGAACAAAAGAGCCCAGCAAAACGTCCAGGGTGAAGTCCAACCTCTGGGTCATCAGCTGGTGGTCCAGAGTGTTCCATTGGTCCTGCGAGCACGAGGGAGATTCCAACCGTTCCAGAGTGAATGACCACTTTCCCCCAGGGGTGACAAGTCCTGACCATAGAAGGAAGAAGGCAGCCTAAAAGATGTTGGCGAAAGCCTTGGTATCCAAAATCCGATCTCTCCCACCCACTCACCTCCCGATCCTCACGTACACCGCCGTGGGGTCTCACTGGACACAGACCAAATGGTCTAAAGTGTCAAATTGAAACAAAGGCCCAGGTCACAGTGAAAGCCTACAGCCACCAGAGCTCGTGGTTTTGCCTCCATGAAAATAACAGCAATCAGCTTCCGTCCACTTAGACGTATCAATTTCATTTTTCCTCACTACCTTCGTTCCCATTGTCCTCTGACAGAACCCGAGCTTGCAGAAACACTTGGGGAGCCCACCTCCCCCAGGCCCAGCCAGATAGAAAGGCCGGGGCTGGCTCCTCCCTCCCGAGCTGCCTCCGGAGACCCCAGGACATGACTTCACACGTCCAGCGTCAATCAAGGTTATCACCAGCGAGACACTGCAGCGAGTAAGCAAGTCCGCTCACATGTAAAGAGCAATGAAGGCAGGTGTTACACAAAGCCTGTTTCTGTCCCAAAGCAGATCCTCGCTCCAGCTCACTCCTCCCTTCAGGATGGCTCCAGCAGAGGACGGCTCAAGAAGGCGGCAGGCCCTGGGAGAGGACGAGTCCCCTCACCGCATGTCGTGGCCAAGGACCCAAGCTCTCATTTGCAGACACAGACTGAGTCATGCTCGCAGCCCAGATGAGCATGCAGGGGTCTAAACTCCCAATCTGGCGGGAGATGGAGATGCTCCCAGCAGTATTTGCGGCCACCGTAACCCTTGCTGGCGGCCCACCTCCCCAGGTTTCAAGCACACATACCCTTTTGCCCCTACATATGTGGCATCTGCCTTGACCGTGTCTTTAAGCCTAGCAACTTCGTCACATGACCCTGGTGGAGGCCGGCAGAGCTAACCCTCCCTCTGAAACATCTGGGTTTTGCCCAGATAATTACGTGCCTGACATTATAATTCAGGCTTGGCACTGGTGTTTCACAACATTTTCTCTTTTTAAGCTGGATTCTTCCAGGGGAGGGGAGCAGGGCAGTGGGGAAGTGAAGAAAGAAAAACTAGACCAACTAGTGCACAGCGCCTGGACCCTCAGACCTCAGAGCGTGGTCTCTGGACCAGCGACATCAGCATCACCTGCCAGCAGAACCGCAGCCCCACTTAGACATTTTGAATGAGAATATGCATTTTTCACAAGATCCCCTGCTGACTCATGGGCACGTTCAAGGTGGGGAAGTGGAACTGTTGTCCTGGGTGTGTCACGTCACCGCAAAGAGTGCCCAACACCCTCACCGATGCTCACTGATGGCAAAGCTGGGGGGTCACCTCTAGACAACTCCAAAACCACCAACCAGTCAATTGCCCCATTCTAAATATTAGGGACCTTTCCTGCTGGCACAAGTTGGTATGGAAATGGTGTTGGACAACTCATTTCAGACTCATGAAAAACAATCAATATAAATTGATCACCAAGGGAAGAAATGATAGATGTTCACAACTGATGGTGACAAGCCATTGACAGTTGTGGACAAGCCTCGGGTGGAGGCAAGAGGAAAGAGTCTTGGGTCACGAGAGCTGGGTTGTACTTCCAACGGGCCACTGGGCAGGTGGGGGACCGTGGGCCATTGCTCAGGGACTCGGGTTCCTTCATCTGTACGGAGAAAGAATGGTAGCTAGACTTAATGATCTTTGCGGTCATAACCTATAGAACATAGCACGGGTTCCCCCATGCCCACCATGTTCTCCACTGCCTCTGCTCTATTTTACTTTTTGCCAAAGTGTTTGCCAATACGTCTGCCATATCGCCTATTTCTTTGTTTTTTGCCAGCGTTCCCTCACTAGAATGCAAGCTCCCTGAAGGCAGGAATTCTGCACTTCACGGTCACTGAGTCCCCAAGGCCCATGGTGGCTGTCCTGCAGACATCAATCTTTCCCATCTCTAATATTCCATGACAGACCTTTTGAGTATTTATTTTTAAATGGGTCTCCAAACAAGAGAAACTCCAAACAAGAGAAAAATCAACATCATTTTCAATTCTTCCTCATTTTCTGATTCTCTAAGGGAGATCTCTTCACTCACTGCTCTATATCACCATATTATGTTGCTTTCTCCCCGGGGTCTGACTTCCCTTGAGCCCTCCCCTGCAAATCTATACATCATTTTTTCTTTAGGTACCTTTGCACAACTGATGATGGTTTTTTTTTTTATATTTGTTGTATGCATCATATTCCCTACCCTTATTTATCATTCTGAGAAACAGATGTTTCCCAGGAGGTCCAGTATTTAAACAGGAAAACAAATCTCCCTCCCCCTACAAAAAATAAAAAAACAAATCCAAAGAAAGCTTGGAAAGACACTCACAGGCAGATAAGTAACAAGTTCTTTCAAAACCCCACTTACAAATGCTCTAAGCCTACAAGATGTTGTCTTTGACATACCCTCCATTTTTATATGACGTTAAAAAAAAATCAGAATAATAGCTTGAGTAGGCTGATTACAACTATGGAAATTCAGGAATGGCCAAAAAAGGGAAAATTCCAGTGTGGTAGTGTCATATGTTTTTCCCTATTAGTGCTTCCTATTTAAATGCTTAACATTTCTCTCTCTTTTCTTTATACTCCCGAGCAACTTTTTTTTTTTTTTAAGATTTTATTTATTTATTTGAGAGAGAGACAGAGACAGAGATAGTGAGAGAGAATACAGGTGGAGAGAGGGAGAAGCAGGCTCCCCGCTGAGCAGGGAACCCTGACATGGGGCTTGATCCCAGGACCTTGGGATCATGACCCGAGCCAAAGGCAGCCGCTTAACTGACTGAGCCACCCAGGCATCCCCGCCGAGCAACATTTTAGACTTCTCTCCCTTCCTGATTCATTTTCATACTTTCTCTAAGAGCCAGTATGATGAAATCCTATGACAAATCATCCAGATAAACATTTGCCTGGAGTAGGTTTGTCTGTCAGGACCCACATGAATTTAAAAGTTGCTAATGTGTTATTTGAAGGCCATGTGCTCAGACCCCTTCGTAACAGGGACCTCTGCCTGGGGAGGAGACTGTGGGAAGTCATGGTGATGCACCATCAACCATGCCCGTCACACAGTCCAACTCGAGTGTTACCCATCCCACAGGACTGCTTGGAAGATGTTACCACGTGTAGCATCAATCCAAACAGATTTCTCTCTTAGCACTGTTTTTGTTTTGTTTTAAAAGCCTTGAGAGTAAGCAAACTTCTCTGCCTTCAAAGGCTCAGTGAAAACGTCCATCCCGGAAATCACCCTGACCCACACCAAGTGTGGCAGACATAGAAGTAGGTGGGTTGGTCGAGGGCCTGTGAGGCTCTACATGCCGCCATGTTCCATTGCTCTTTGTTCAACAGTGCCTCTCACACAGTGTGGCGAGTTCTCTTTTTTCTTCTGCTTATTCTTGTTTGTTTTTTTTTTTCTTCTTTTTTGGCTTTGAGTAGTGCCGTGTTTTGTTCCAAAAGACAAGCACCAATAGAAAGAGGTTGTATGTGGCTCGTCCAACCTCAGGGCTCTCATCGCAGGATTCTTCTGCCCACTCACTGCTTCATATGCAAAGGTGTTTCAAATCAAAACTCACTAAGTCAGAACTGAAACTATGTGGGTTTCAGATCTCCTTTTCCATTTGCCTTTCTTGAAAAACCAGGCAGCCCTGTGTGGAGTTGTGTGTGTGTGTGTGTGTGTGTGTGTGTGTGTATGCAAGGCTCTGGGTGCTGGAACCCTCGATGACACAGCTCACCTATGCACACAGACCTTTAGAGAGGGAAAGGACCAGGAAGAGGCCGAGAAAGAACCTGATCCACTTGCATCATTTTACGAATGAAAAGCTCAAAGCCAGAGCAAGGGACCCGCCTGAAGTCACATGGCTAATTAGAAGCCAAGACCAGACCCATTCATCTTGGGTACCTAGGTGCAGTTACTGGTAGGCCCAAATCTGGATCTATTTGGTCTGCTACCCTCCCCCCACCCCGCCACCAGCATCGGGGGACCATACCATTTAGAAAACCTGGAACTAGCTGTCTTCTGTTAGGGAAGCATTGAAGAGATTTGTAAATCTATGAAACAATGCCACTCTTGTCACTAGTTTTTGTCCTTGTTGTTGCTTAGGAAAATATATTTTTCACAAAAATGTTAAAATTTAATACAATTGTTATTTTAATTACATAAATATTCTTAAATGTCTGTTCTAATTTAGAACACTGGAAATACCAATATAGGGGCGCCTGGGTGGCTCAGTGGGTTAAGCCTCTGCCTTCGGCTCAGGTCATGATCCCAGGGTCCTGGGATCGAGCCCCGCATCGGGCTCTCTGCTCAGCAGGGAGCCTGCTTCCTCCTCTCCCCGCCTGCCTCTCTGCCTACTTGTGATCTCTGTCTGTCAAATAAATAAATAAATAAATCTTAAAAAAAATTTTTTTGAAATACCAATATAAACCACATAAAGAGAAAAAAAAAAAGCTGCAGCTGACAGCAAGTCCTTGCACATTATTCGAAACGAAGAAGCGTCTCCACTTGTTCTTGGAGAAGGCGGCACACGCCAGGATGTAGACCCACAAACCGTTCTGACTAGTCCTTATACGAAGAGACACAGGTGACTCCCAGCCCGGTCTACACACCCACCGTTAGGTGATCTACATTCAGCATCCATCCGGCAACCCAGAGAGGCGAAGCAGTGCCGAGGGGTGAGGGCGAAGCTAACTGGGCGCTTGTCGCAGGAGGGGGCAAGGGTCTGACGACGTTGCCAATTAGCTGAAGAAGCCCCTTACATCCAGCAACCCCCCCTCACACACACACAATCACACACAACCCAGACAAACAACAACAACAAAAACCCAGCCCACAAGGAAGGCGGCGGCGACTCCACTGGGGGCAGGTTTGTTCCAGTGTCAGGATTTTCAAAACTTGTTAATACCAGCCCCACGTTATGGACAAAGCAGTAATCATAGAAGCCTCCAGAGGACAGCTTGCTGTGCTGGGAACTCATGGAGTCGTTTGCACAATTTTTAAAATAACTTGTCGACAAGACGATGGTGAAGACAGTGATGAAAAGAGCTCAGAAACAAACCATCTTCAAAGAGGGCGAAAGCACGGATAGAAACGGTGGCCAACGGGCCCCTATTTCTTCCCTTGACTATTCCAGAGCCACCGGGTCCGGCCTAGATCCTTTGTCCATCCAGTCGAGTGGCCCTGACGTTCCTTTGTGGAGGGACTAGGTCTTTGGAAACTTTCTGCTTGCAAGGCCAGTGCACCGTCTCTCCCTACGGCAAAAGGCAATCAAGAGAATGGACCAAGCGATGCGTGAACCACTAGTTTCTGAAGCCATGCTATGTGGCCAACCCCAAGAGAACGAAAAAGATGGCCTGATTCCCATCTGCTAAAACTAGACACTGAGGAGCAATCAGAAAACAAGGCAAAGGGACAGCCCAATGGCTCAGTGAAAAATCCCCAGAGGACCTTTACTATGGGCCTCACACTCCCGGGGTCTCACAGGGTCATAAGGGGGATGAAAAGTTCCATTATGGAACATACACTTTGCCAAGCCAACGAATGTAACTCCTCAGCTAGAAGATTCTCCCCTAATAAATTTCAAAGTTCTAAAAAAATAATTATAGTATCTTGTGGGAGGGCACGAAAATTTTAGCAGGCACAAAGGGGTCGCTTTTTTACAAGCTCAGAACCACGGCTAATATAGCAATATAAATGGCAAGTTCGGAGCGGGAGAGACCAAGGGATTTTGTAGAGGAGAAAGATCATGAAAGTTCTCAAAAGGGATAATTATAATTCTTAAGCTAATTTCATGATAGTTTCTCGAATCCCAGAGGTGGATAGATGGTTTTACTGATTTTTAGAATGGGGGTGGGGGGTGGGGGTTAGAACATGTGAATAAAGCCAAGGTTTGGAGAAAGAAGCATCAAAACCTCTGAAAAGGGTTTTTGTTTCCAATCCAACAGAAAAAATTTATGACTTTTTTTTTTTTTTACTGTACTGAATGATTTATTCATACATCACATATATACACAGAAGTAGAAGAGAGAAATATTTTTGTAACTTTAGGGCCTGCATTTTCCAGCTCTAAAATGAGCAAAACATTGTCATAGTCCTCACCGAGACAGAGCAGCACAGTTTAATTAAATTAACCCTCACATTTTTAGGAGGTTCTTTGCAATGTTTAGCTCTAATAGGCCATAGAAATGCAAATAACTGACAGGAAGTGAGAGAGTGCCAAGCCACTATGGTAGCTGAAGGCAGATTTTCTCAATAAATCTCCCCACAAGGAGGTGGGCGTGGGGTGCGGGGAGACTTTCGAGATGGGCGATCTAAACTGCTCTTGAATGTAATCCCAGTCGTCACTCATGATTCAAGCCTAACATTATCCCCCACAGAAGGAGGAGGACAGATTAGATGGATTAGAAGAACAGAAGGACAAGGCCAAGTTTTCTTGCATTCAACACACCCCCAACACTACCGTTTGTGCTTGTCAGGGACCCAGAGGTGAATAAAATGCTGCTTCCTTCTCCCTCAGCGCTCACATGTGACTGAAATTTTAAAACCTTTAAGGTCGTGTAATTTAAAAAAAAAAAAAAAAAAGGAAAAAACAACAACGTTCAAAATCAGGGAAGGGAAATCCAAAAGCATCTCATGCTTCCTCTCATTCTGTGCTGTGTTTCCCCCCCTACCCCCCATTCCCTGCTTTACAGGACATAAATGCTAGATGTTTAAAAATCACTCCACTATATGTTGTCTTAAAACCAAAACCACACAAATCGCATGCCAGCACTAGCACAGAGAGAATGCTAATGTAGATTTGTGTACTTAACCACGCATTTTCCTAAAGAGCTAGAACAAATGGATCGAATCAGTGATGTCTGAGAAGAAGGCTTGAAGTTCATTATCAGTCTGCCTGGAAGGATTTGGTTCCTCTCTGGGGTTCTTGATTTTTCTTCCCATGTGTTTCTGCCCAGCTGGCTGCTCGAAAGGTCAGGAAGAAGAAACACTACTGCCTGGCCCCACTCCTTTTCATTCTGCAGAAATGGCTGTGCTGGCTCCCAGGAGGGGCTCACGCTTCGAGAATATCAGGGGCTTGTCAAGCCAGTCATCACAGCAACAACCACGCTGCCGTTTCCAATGCCAAATTCAAGGCCACTGTCTGTGTTTTCATTTCGTCAGCAAAGAACAGGCAGCAAAACAGATATGCTGCTGGCCTGCTGGTTTCAACACTTTCTTAGCAAGTCCTTGGAAGAATGTTCAGGCCGACGTTTCTGCTGTCTGGAAAAACGGCCATGAGCACACCAGGTCTCACTTCCTGTTAACCTTTATGGAGCAGAACAGAGCAATTGAAAATGTTGTCGCTGGGAGCAGAGAGTCACTTCCTGGCTGCCTCTGGCAAGAGAGCCCCTTCCCCAAGACACGTCTTCAGGCAGCATAGAGGGCCACCGTTTAGGACACCTTGCGTGGAAACAAACATTTAAGTAATATGGACTTTTCATTCAGCGTCCTTTCCCCAGCACTCCGGGGACTGTCATAGCCACAAAGAAAGGGCCGTGTTGGTTAAAATGGACCTCTCTGTCGGGTATTCAAGGGTGCTCTAAGGGGACGCCTGGGGGCCTCAATCGGTTAAGCATCTGCTTCCGACTCAAGGTCCTGGGATCGAGTGAGCACCCGGATTATTCTCAGGAAGGATGCTGCAGGAGACACAAATAATACCCGGAGGTAGGCAATCTGCGGGATGCTTTTGGCCATCTTTTCTGGAAGATGAGTGAATGAGGTATATGGATGTCAGTACAGCTTAGAACATCGCTTGTTCCCAGATTTATAGTCCCCGGGATAGGACCGCAAATCTCTTACGGCCAGAGTCTCTCTGTGTTTCACTCGTGTGTTTCACAGGGTCTTACCACAGTGCATGTGTCCTAAGCATATGCTGAATGAATGAAGTCTGCTCCTGGCCCAGCCATCCCGCCCCCTCCAAATAAGTATGGGATAAACGAAAATATAATGACCCCGCGTGAAGCCCAGACAATGTGTGTCTAGGTGTATTTCCACACTGCCAGATACCTGGAGGTTTGGAAACTTCTAGATGGTTGTGTCCACTATTCTATTTTCCTCCAATTATTCAATGATAAAAATGCAAAGATTATATACAGGGGTCCTGAAGTCAGGCCAAGAAATGGTCTACCAACCCTGCGGTCCCTTTGTTCCTACCGGCTTCTTTTAAAACAAAATTCCCGTTTTATGAGAAATTGAGTAAGATCTTCATCAGCCACGAAGCCCGGTTTGCCAGTACTTGACAACAGACTCAGAACACTGCTGTATGTTGATGTCACTCTCCCTCCCTCCCTTTCTCTCTCTCTCTGTCTCGCTCGCTCTGTTCTTTTCCATAAAATTTTAGAATACTTAGCTCTCTGATTCCCTCTAGTAGGAATTCTGGGAGCTCAAAGCACCTGCTTGGTTCGGAATTCCAGAAGGGCCGAGTTCCTGGAGCCATGACACAGCCCCCTCTGCCCCCGCCAGGATTTGTCCCCAGACACCGCCCCCAGCCACAGCAGTCCCGCTGAAGAGGGCTCCACCTCACACGGGCCCTCTCCGGTCGGCAGGCCGGAAGCCATCCTAGGGAAGAAGACGCCATATAGTGAGCAGACAAAGGCCGGCCCTGTGTGCTTTTCTGGCTGCCCATTGTTCAGAGCCACGAGGGACCTCGGGGGTGGGCATTCTCGGCATATCGGGAAGTCTGTCATCAGGGGAAACTCTTTGTTTTTTTATTTCCAGGGATGTGAGCAGTTTAGACTGGTATTCTGGGGAGGGCTTTCTTGACTTTTGGTTTTGGTTTTGTTTTGTTTTGTTTTCCTTACCCTCCTGCACAGAGGTAGAGCGTAGTGTAGGCTTTTTTCATTTGACACTGGGAGATAGCTGTGAGCTGGTTTTCAGGACAGAGAGGAGCAGTCCTGAGTTTGAGGTTTTCTATTTCTCCGTCTGCTACACAATGCTTCTTTAAGGTCTTTGGCTAATGTGCTCACACGTCGACCCTCTCTATTGGTTTCGTATTAAGAGTCTACCTTAGATCAGGAGAGAAGGGAAGGGCCGTGCAGCAAATTAAACGTTTGTCATGTTTACATGGGAATAGAGGGAAAGAAATAATTTGGTTAAGGAAAGGGCTTTGAAACTAAAATAATCCCATCAATTAACCCGTTAACAATGATGGAGCATTTGCTTCTGTCCAGGCACTAGAGCATCAAGAAATGGTGCTGTTCAAGAAATAGCCTGTTCTTAATCACCCCCAGAATGAGCCCTTTCTATTATAAAACCAGGATTAATCTACATTCCTAATATCCTGCCTCTCGTCTTGCTCTCTTGGAGAGCCGGTCACGGACATTCTGTTGATGTGTGATGTGAATCTTCTGGTGTATGAATAAAACGCATGAAAATGAATATCTAATGGAAACGTCTAGCACCTCTTCACCATTGGCTGTTTGCCAGTCACTGCACTAGACCCTTACAAGCATGATCTTATTTAATTCTGACACCAGCCCAAAGAGGTAGGTGCTGGGATGCTGAAATGTTGCTGGCGTGGTCGCCAATGTACAGGAGACGGGGAGAGTTCAGTTACTTGTGCAGTCACATAGCTAGCAAGTGAGAGAGCCAAGATTCTGGGCTGGTCCCCTCTGAGTCTTGGAGCCATGTTTTCTTGCCCACGGTGGGATGGCCACAATTCCAAGATGGCGCCTAGGATCTCAGCCCCGTGATGTCAGGCCGTGCTGAGTGAAAGGGTTTTGGAAGTCACTCTCTTGATTATGTTACATCATATGGCAGGGTAGAAGGGATTTTGCCAATGTAATCAATGTCCTAGATTGGTTGACTTTAAGTAATCAAAAGGGAAATTCTCCTTGGTGGAGGCATGACTTAATCGGTCAGGCATCCTTCACAAGAGCGGTAAGGACTTCTCTGACTCATAGAGACTATATCCTGACAACCTCGCAGAAGCAAGCTGCCGTGCGTTCTATGGCTTCAAGGAAAGGAATTCTGCCAACAACTACTCGAGTCTGGAAGGGGCCCCGAGCTTCCAGATGAGGACATGGCCCTGGCCCACACCCTGCTTGCAGCCTTATGAGACCCTGGGCCAAGGATCTTGCTAAAGCCAGTCCCAGACCCCAGAGGGAAGAAAACTGTGAGATAAAAAAATGTGTAGTAATTTGTTACACAATAGAAAATTAAGCCAAGGAGCCTGAGAACTACTCGATAACACAAATAAAGCAACAAAATGTTGGAGCACACAAATAGGTAACAGTGACATATTTATAAAGGACATACCAGAACTGCGATGCCAAGAGATTATCCCACAATGAAACACTCCACATATACACACAAACTGGAAAAAAATGACAGATAGCCATTGTCCTTCGTCATGTCCCTCCTCCAGCACCAACAATTCTCTTCCCTGTTGTAGAGGTTATAACAAGTATTAAAACTCTAACCATAGCTATCCCCTCCCAGATGGACTAAAATAAGTCCCAAATAAAAGGAATATACGGGCTTTTTGAGCCTGTTAGACTCTAACACTTCTAAGGGGCCACTGATGAAAGGACACACCCCACCCCACTCCCCCCATCCCCACGGCCACAAAGTAGGTTTGCTTTGAGACCCTACACGTTCAAAGGTCACCCTCATCACTGCCTGCTCAGAGCAGAATCAAAGCTGGCTGTTTCTCATGCACCAATCAGTCAGCAAGGGTTAGAGACTAAGGTCAAGGGCTGCACAGCTCTGCTTCTAGAAGGGAAGCATGCCAGTCTAGAATGGGCACACTCTGGCAACATTTGATCTACGACGCCTTCCATCTCTGTGTTCTAGTCTTCAAACTTTCCCATTGTGCAAAATTCAGGCCTTCGAATTGTTTTGTTAAGCCCCAGATTTTTAGTTTCCCGGCTTCAACAAAATGCTTTATTAGAAATCCTAGCCCACGAGACATTTGGTTCATGCTCCATGCCCATTCAAATGGTTCATGGTGGTTACTTCTTGGCACCTATATCTTTTGGGCTGTGCCTCAGTTCTACTTCTGAAAATAGCTTCATCTACGCCAAGAAACAGCACGCTTTTTCTGAAATGGGCCACAGAGTAAATATTTTGGTCTTTTGCAGGCCGTATAGCCTCTGTCACCGCTAGCCCATTCTGCCGTTGAACATGAAAGCAGTCACAGACAAGCGACAGATGACTGAGCGTGCCAATAAAACTTTATTTATGGACACTGAAGTTCGGATGTTATAGAATTTGTGCATGCCAAGAAGTAGTATTCTTCATTTCCAGTCATTTACGAATGTAAATATCAGCTTGGCTCTCCAACTGTAGAAAAACAGGCTTGACAGTGTATGGCCGGTCATACATTTGGCCCCTGGGCCAGAGGGGCAGACTCCCTGTTTGCAGAGAGATATTATCAGGATTAGCGAATTAATCACTGTAAATGATTTTTCTTATTAGAATGAAAATATGGGTGGAAAAAGTAGCCAGATGTATGTATATACGGACCCATACAAAATTAGCAAAGATGTCCTTACAGAGGTCAGGTTCATAATTTATGCCAGATCTTCAAAGAAGACACTGATTTTACTTCTGCTAACAGAACTGGTTCCGCATGTGCATTTCGTTCTACACAGCTCACGAAACTGGGATGCACCCTGTGGTTCCTATGGTTGAGGGCCCAAGCACGAAGCCAAAATGATCATAGAGTCTTTTATGCTATTTTTTAAAGATTTTATTTATTTATTTGACAGACAGAGATCACAAGCAGGCAGAGAGGCAGGCAGAGAGAGAGGGGGAAGCAGGCTCCCTGCTGAGCAGAGAGCCCGATGCGGGGCTCGATCCCAGGACCCTGAGATCATGACCTGAGCTGAAGGCAGAGGCTTAACCCACTGAGCCACCCAGGCACCCCTCTTTTATGCTATTTGACATACACAGGTCAGTGAGAAATAGTCCATGTGATGGCAGAATCCTTAGACCTGATTGGTAACAATCAGCCAAGATAATGAAGCCAGAAGTGACCCAGCCAGATCCAGATCGCTGTGGAATTGTGATAATCATGGGCAAACTCAAATGTCTTTTTTTTTTCCATAACCTCATTCATCACTTTGAACACAAGATATATACTGTGTTAGTCTCAGAAACACCTGGCTACAGCACTGGGTGGGCGTTATGATATGAAACAAACAAGTATAATTGCAAAGTGCAAAAGACAGAGGTATAGTCTTAGGAAAGGCATCTCGTTAGCTAACGGGAAACATGGCAAGTGGTGGTCCCATTCTTCAGGGTCCAGATTCATAGGACCCATGCATATTAATAATTTTGCCTCTCACAAACCTCGAGAGGAAGAGGAAAGGAAGGCAGGACAGAGGAAAGGAGGCAGAGAGGAAGAAAAAGATGAATTATTTTTTTCTAGACCTGGACAAGAAAACATTTTCACGGTTTTGTATTGTCCTATTGGGCCGCTCCGAGTTTTGCTTGATGATACCATTTTGATGCCATCGTGCCCACTCCCATGTGATATGTTGATGGATAATGAAAAACCAGGGGTATCCACTTGGGTGGCCTGGCAAGAATTCACTGTAAAGTAAATTTAAACTCTCTGGAGATATTTACCCTGAGGAATGTGCTTTTTAAAGCTCATTGTTTGTTTTAATCCAATGGAAAAAAAAAGAGATAAAAACTAAGGAGCAAGATTATAAAGTACAAATATTAAGGCTGGCAAATGGAAAAAGATGGTCAGGGTGTGGACAGAAGGCCAAGTTCAACTTTCAGACTGTCCTGGCAAAATTTTCATTACATAAAGGATGAATGCCCACCTGAGCATAGTACCTTCATTTAACTCAGTAAGACTTAATGAAAAATCTATCAGTATATGTCCTGATGATGTTTTCAACTTTGTATTTTATTTTTCATGATCTTAAAGTGATACATGACTACACACACACACACACACACACACATACACACGTTTGGAAAACAGACACAAGTACAGAGAATATATAAACTATGAACAGCCAGACCTACCACTCAAAGATAACGAATTCCTTCTGTTTTTAAGGAGAGGTTGCATTAGGGGGTATTATTTTTATTATTACAATAAAAACTCCAAGCTTTTTGAACTAGAATAGTCAAGTAAGCTTAATAACCCAATATCTAACTATAGAGCAATGGAAACTCTAATCTAGAAAGGCCACGACATGACTGAGACCACCCAGATTCTCACATATCCAATCAGTATAAGCAATCAGTCTTCTAACTCAGTAGGCTAGCCCATAAAGGGCCAAATATTTCAAACAATCACCCTCGGTAAGAACCACAATCCGTCCCTAGCCCGGGAAGAGCTGTGATTTACAAAATACCAGCCTCCTCACAAAATGAGATCTTGATGTTGAAAAGACTTAGTGTTCCTTAACTTTTGTAGCTCTCTAATTACAGAGAGGATTTTTAGACCTGCCCCCCCAGAGGTTTTAATATTGTTACCTTAATTTAGAGCTGTTCTTTAATTTTAATAGTCAAATGAAAGTTTTAATTATAATCAAGCAGGTCTTCATATGGAAAGAGAGCGCTGTTAGCCGACTGTCCAGAGAACATGCATTTTCGGTTCTTTCCTGGGGGCTGGGGGAAACCACAGGATTGACCCACCGTGGTGCAGGGCACATTTGCACAAGCTCTTTCTAGACAAAGCTGGGGACAGAGAGAACGGCTATGGAAGCGAACAGAGTTAACGAGCCCATGTTAAATCTTAGTCTTGATTTTAGCAGCTTTATACACTGCATGGCCTGCTGTAAACTATTACAAATGGAAGACAGGCCTTTTTTTTTTTTTTTTTAAGATTTCCTTATTTATTTTAGAGAGTGAAGGAGAGCGAGTGGTGGCAAGGGCAGAGGGAGAGAAACCCTGGTAGACTCCCCACTGAGTAGGGAGCCCAATCTCACCACCCTGAGAACATGACCTGAGCCAAAACCAAGAACCAGACATTCACCCCACTGAGCCACCCAGGCACCCCTGAAGACAGGTCTTTACTGTGCCAACAGTTGGTCTGTGCAGTAACAGGGCAGGAGAAGTGTTGAATTATGAGAACAAATCTATGTTGAATACTCAGTACGTGATCAGAAGAGGTTATCTTTTGGTTTCTGTGTAATTTCTTAAACTAAACTTCCTATTGGAATAATTTTTGTATTTATAGAAAAGGAGCAAAAAGAGGGCAAAGGTCCCAGTTACCCTCCACCCAATTTCCCCGGTCGTGAACAGCTTACGACAGTGTTGCTACATTTGTCACAGCTAAGAAACTGACAGCCGTACATCACTGTTAACCAAACTCAAGACTTCATTCAAATTTCACCCGTTTTTCTACTAAACATTCTCCTTCCGTCCCGGAGGCGATTTCAGTCTGGGACATCACACTGCAAATGGTCATCATACCTCCTTAGTCTCCTCTGAGCTGTGACAATTCCTTCATCTTTCCCTGCCTTCCATGACCTTGACAATGTTCTGTAGGGCCGGTCAGGAATTTTGTAGGGTGGCCCTCAATGTGGATTTGCCCACCAATTTTCTCTTCAGCCTGGAGCTATGCCTTTTTGGTAAGAGGCGAAGTTCCTTTCTCACCACAACCTACCAGAAGATACTAGAAACCCACACAACATCACTGGTGGGGTGAACCTTCATCACTTACTTAAGGTGCTGTCTGCCAAGTTTCCCCACCATAATGTTACTGTTTCTCCCTTCCTCATCCATAACCTGGTCTTTGGGAGCGAGTCACTAAATCTCGCCAGGTGGGGCCGAGGGAGGAAATTCTCTCCTTCTGAGGGTGGGGAGGGGACTATTTATAGACATAATTTGGAATTATTCTGTAGGGAAGCTGTATTCCTGCCTTCTTCCCCAGGGTGTGAGCTTTTAATACCCAAAGCATGAGGAGCAGGCACGTCTCCATTCAGAGAAAACTTCTTTTTTGAAAGTCAAGAGTTCGGTAGAGAGCCATGTTAAAGAAAGCCCATGATTGACAGACACCGAACCCTATGTTCTTCCCGGAAAATTTCACCTAGCCATCTACGTGAAATTGGACATTTCCTTGTCTAATTAACGGTAGCAGTGAGGTGGGGAAGACACGAAAGAGTTAAATCTTAAAGAGGTGAAGAAGGATGCCTGGGTGGCTCAGTCGGTTAAGCGTCTGCCTTCGGCTCGGGTCATGATCCCAGGGTACAGGGATCGAGCCCCGCATCAGGCTCCCTGCTGAATGGGGAACCTGCTTCTCCCTCTGCCTCTGCCTGCCACTCTGTCTCCTTGTGCACACTCTCTGTCTCTGACAAATAAATAAGTAAGATCTTTAAAATAAAATAAAAGAGGTGAAGAGCCTGGAAAGGAGAAGGAAGAGGCCAGGCCGGGGAAGTGCCTACCTGCTGTTATAATGGGTTATTATGGGGTAGGACACATTATGCCCACTTAGCAGGAGGCATGGTCCCCCCCAGGGCAGAAGCTGTACCAGTCAACTTCCCTGGAGACTGGTTTTTGCTGGGTTGTTAGTCCACTAATCAAGGGTCATTATGCTTTATGCATTTGGGTTCTTAGTCTTTTACTCGTAACAAAAAGTTTTCCTTGGGCAGCAACCTTACCCTACGGACAAAATTGTGTCTGAAACGATTAAGTGGCTTGAATGATTATAATCAATCCCATCCATGCCAGATATGCACAACTTCAGCTTTGTTCCCCAGGCCCTTTCATGGACTGGGACATTTTCTGATCTGGGACATTTAGGTCAACATCTCAGTTCTGCTGTCTAGATCCTTCCATTTTGTCATTTGTGTGTGTTCTTTTGGATTCCTTGTCCGATTTTTCCGCAGGGCTTCGCTACTCTGAGGGTCCTTCTGCAAATGTGGTTTCCTTCTACCCCCTTCCCCCCTGTGGAAGACAGAGGTCCCTATGTACAATTGTGTCTGTTGGACAGGCCTGGTTTCCTCCCTGCTGTATTCATACCACGCCTCCAACCCTCCCACCCCTTGCCTTTAGAACTTCCTGTCTTTAGGTACCTGCAGTAAGAGTTGTCCTACCCGTGGGAAGCGGTTCTAGAGTTCTCTTTCAAACCAGTATGTGCCTCTGTTGGAGGAGGCCCTGTTACCCAGTGACAGAAAGTTTGGTGTCTTGGCTGAATCCCACCCAGAGTACCTTCTGGCTAAAAAAATCAGTCTTTGGCATGATGCCTAGTTTTCTCTCTTTAAAGCCTCCCTATATAGTCTGTTGTAGGATCAAAGGAGCCACCACACTTAACACGCGTAGCAACAAGATGATTGTGTTGTCAACTTAGATTCTGTTAAGTCAGAACACATCTTCATCCTCCAAACATGGAAAGTGGAAAAAAAACCAGAACTCTAGTGATTCACAGTAAGGTAAAGTAAGTCAACAAAGTAAGGAAGTAAGTAGGCAGAGCAAGGTAGGCGATGTGGACGTGAGCTGCCAACTAATGAGATCTACAATCGAAAACAATGTTTTAATTAACGAACATGAGTTTTGGATCCAGTTGCCAAAATGTAGGCAATACAGACCACACGCTGAACCACACCATTCAGTAAACATCAGCAAAATCCAGACTGTGGGAAGGTTTACGAGTCAAATACCCCAGGTGCATCAACAGGAAAACCGTAAGGAAGGGCTGGGCTGGGGGGTGGGGGGCGTAGACGAGAAGACACGAATTTCAAAAAATGAGTAAGACTCGGCTTGTTCTTAGTAAGAATATAGCACTTGGGATGCACACGTAGATGATAAAACCATAAGGAAACAACAGCAAATTATGAGTGTAAAGGTAGGGAAGGGATTAATTTGAGGGTGTTGAGACTAGAATGGGGCCCATGGAGGCCTCCTGGGGTACGTAGCAAAGTTCTGCTTCTTGTCCTGGGTGGTGGTTACAAGAATTGGATGTTTGCCTTATAATTACACATCAAGCTATATTTTCTTTGTAGTTTACTTTTTCATTCTATAAAGAAAAGTTTTAAAATGTTTTTACTTAGTTGCCACTAAGTAAAACTTGAAAGACTGCAGATTTAAATATCTCTGTTTCTGCCTTCTCTTGAAAAATCAGATGTGGCAACTCTGGGTCCGTGTTTCCTTATGGTAATTGGCTAGAGCCAAGAAAGGCCTGCCTCTCAGCTTGTAGAACTTGGCCTCTCCAGCTTTTTATGTGACCTGCTGGGCACCTGCAGACACATGGGTCTGTGACCCCACAGGCAGAAACAGTCCTTTCCCCACCCCATTGCCAGTGTTCCTAGAAGTAGGACATACATTCTGTAGAAAACAATTCAACTTACATTTCTCAAGCACGTACCCCACGGAGCTCCATGCTCTGATCTATGCTGTTCTGCTCCATGCTAGGATCGGGGCCTCTGATCTGGTGAGGAAAAGAGAGGCTTCATTCATTAGTCGTGGGCTCTAGGTCTTCATAGAAAGTCCCAGCAGAATGTAGTGGGGGCGTGGGAGGGCAGAATTAATCTGAGTAAAGATCTAGGGAGACCTCTTCGAGGGTGTGAAATGACTTGGGTCTTGGAAAATGGCTGGGATGAAGAGGGGACACATAGGGAAGAGTGAGCTTGATGGAAGCAAAATCCTGAGCCCAGACATCGAGCTGGAGTTTTGTAGAGGAGAGCATTAGGATTAGATCCTCTGTGCTGTTAAGTAATGGATGGGAGCCATGAGGGACAAGGTGCAGTTGGCTTGTCATGTGACTTGAACGATAACAATGCCATTGACCAACTTGGGACGACACGTTCTGTAGACAGGATGACTTTAAACAACAATCCTGGGGAGATGTCTAGGCAGATGGCACTGAATCAGATGGTGTCCAAGGCAGACAAAGCGTCACCAGAGTAGAGAGTAACTAAAGCCTTGAGGAAAGAAAGAATATAGATGAAAAAGGGCATAAGGTCAAGATTAGCTCTTTGGACAAACCGGTATTCAAGGGACAGGTAAAAGAAATGGAACCAGAGGGGGGAAAAATAAGAGTGAAGAGAAGCAGGAAAATTCAAGACAAGGGAAGACCCTGGAACACTAACCAAAAAAAGTGGCAGGTAGAGGAGAGAGAATTTTCAGGATAAGGGAGGACAAATCTGGTCTACTTGGGCACTGGGATTAAAAAAAAAAAGAAAGAAAGAAAGAAAAACTCCGTAAGAGTTAGCCAACTTTTTTTTTTTTTCTAACTATGCTATGTCATTTATTATAATGCCTATTTGCTTTAAATCTAAAAATAATTGTGTTGACACTTTAGTTACATCTTTACATTTCCTAACTTAAGTCTTTTATTCATTTTGATGAATTCTCTTTCCCATTCTATGTCAACAGAGGCGTAAAGTTCTCAAGAGGAGTAGATTAGAGATGGCTGGTAGCCATTTTGTGGTATTTCCACAGACATACACAGTAGATGTCATTAACCATGAGAGCATAGATAGTCATAAAGTGAGTAAAATAATTAAGCAGTAATAAATTGGTTATTACCTCTGCTTTTTTTTTTTTTAAAGATTTTATTTATTTATTTGAGAGAGAGGCAGTGAGAGAGCATGAGCGAGGAGAAGGTCAGAGGGAGAAGCAGACTCCCCGTGGAGCTGGGAGCCCGATGCGGGACTCGATCCCGGGTCTCCGGGATCATGACCTGAGCCGAAGGCAGTCGTCCAACCAACTGAGCCACCCAGGCGTCCCTTACCTCTGCTTTTAATATGATTTCATTGTAAGTTTATATAATTTCATATTGAATAGTGGCGGTGTTTAACCACCAGCTCTCAAATTTCTGAGGAGCTTAACAAGTAGCTCTTGCCGCTAATACCGTGTTAGGAAACATCTGGAATTGCCCACACAAAACTGTTAAGAGTGGCTACCTCTGGAAAATGAGTTGGAGGTTGAGGGGAACTTCTTTTTCATTCAGTTTATTCTATATTGTTTCCTTTATCTTAAATAAATATGTATTTTTCTTATAATAATTCTAAAAGTTTGAGAATAGTGTATTAGAAGACTTAAATTGTGTGAGGAGGGGGAGATAAAAATATCTATTTGCGGGACGCCTGGGTGGCTCAGTTGGTTAAGTGGCTGCCTTCGGCTCAGGTCATGATCCCAGCGTCCTGGGATCGAGTCCCACATCGGGCTCCTTGCTCGGCAGGGAGCCTGCTTCTCCCTCTGCCTCTGCCTGCCACTCTGTCTGCCTGTGCTCACTCTCTCTCTCTCCCTCTCTCTGACAAATAAATAAATTTAAAAAAAAATATCTATTTGCTTTCATATATACATGTATATATATATGCACATATATGTCCATATATATATATGCACATATATATACATGTATATATGAAAGCAAATAGATATTTCTATATATATATAGACATATATATATACATATATACATATATATGAGGTTAAACAAGATACTAAAAAAAGAAAAAAAAAAAGTATCACCCAAAGGGGACAATGGGAAATCAGCCAAAAGGGAATATACTTTTTATATTGTTTTCAAACTCCTATCATATAAATGTGTTATGTCCAAAAATTAATCATCAAAAACACGTTTAATAGGTCAACTGCTATCTCCTCACTTCCCCAAAAAGCAAAAGAAAATTCTCATTATTGATAATTACATATCGGAGACTCTCTATTGAGGATATCCCCACATTGAAATCACCGACTTTCCCCCGGTTTCCATAACAAATATGTGGCCAGAGTGTCCTTAAAATGACTTTGGGGCTGAGTCACTGTTCAAGTATGCAGCGCTTTGAGCACTGACCTCAAGACTCATCTACTCATGCGTAGAAGCAAACAGCCATCTTGGGTTGAAGACATTCTTCCCAAGGAGATAAGGAGATAATGGAAGAGAACCAGACATCCCTGAAACTCTCCTACGGTTTATTCCTCTCTCGCTGCTGTTGGGAAGGTGTGTTTGACCAGCGGGGCAGGTGACATTTGCTTAAGGTCTGCAGAAACACGGGCACCTGACCTCCAAAGTCAAACTCGCAGATCTGAAGCTGCTTCTCGGTTCTCAGAGAAGGAGCAGAAGGCTTCTTCGGTGATGCGGATGCAGAGGGCCCTGCGGATTATTCCAGTCGGGCTCGGCTGTCCTTCATAACGCACACTCCATTGTCTATCAGGAACCTGAGAAGGATCTGCTCCCACCGTCCCTCCAGCCTCGGGAGCAGCCTCACAGAACTACCAACGGCCCTTTCTCGGCCAGATCAGGAGTCATATTTTTAGAAGATCCGAGTTAACGTTAAAGATCAGATTTGAACTGAATGGAAGTGACTTACACATAGGCAGCTGGATCCCTTTTTAAAATTACAGCCATCTCACAGGAGAATGTGACATAAATAAATGAAATCTTTAAAAAAAAAAAAAAAGGACCCCCTGGGTGGCTCAGTCGGTTAAGCCTCTGCCTTTGGCTCAGGTCATGATCCCGGAGTCCTGGGATCCAGCCCAGCCTTGGGCTCTCTGCTCAGCGGGGAGCCTGCTTCTCCCTCTGCTCTCACTCTCTCTGACAAAGTAAATAAAATCTTAGCAGAGAGAGAGAGAATGTTGGTCGCAGGCCAGCCCAGAGCAGACTCTTACAGATGGAACGACAGCGCAGGCCTGCCGGCATCAGCCAGATCTTGAAAGGGCCCGTGGAAATATTCCTTACAACATGGTACCTCTCTAATGTTGAGACGAGTCAGGCAGAACAAGCCCACAGGCCTACATGTATGAGCTGCTTTGATTTTTCATGTTGTCAGAATGGAAATTTTGGAATTGCATTTATTGGTGTATGCACAGAAGGGGGGACACAAAAAGGAGAAGTCACATTAGAAGGAATCTATAGAGTTGGAAGTTCCCTTTTGTTGACATCACAGATATCATCGATTCGGGCAAGAATCCTCAAAGCGTCTCGCCGCAGGTTACTTACTAATTACAAAAGGGAAAAGACAGTTTGACAGCGCAGAAGCCTGGTGGCAATGCTGTGGACAAGCCATCACCCTCATCGTCAATAAATGGGACAAGCTGACATCACGTGCCTCTTCTGAGGCAGCAAGAAGGACACAGTGTCCCTGACAGGGGAGTCCTACCCCAAACCATCAGATCCCAGCTGTGAAAAAACATCAGGCATACCCAAGTGGAGAGAAATTCTCCAAACCAGCGGGCCTGGATCCTTCAAAAATGTGAAGGTCTAGAGAGACAAAGCACAGCAGGCGGGTTTTTGCAGATTACGGGCACTTGACAAATAACTATGATGCCTAGCCTGACTGGATCCCCTGGAGAGAAGGAAGAAAACTGCTGTAAAATACAAGAAATAAACGACCCGCAAAATCTAAGTAGGACTTTGTAGCAGATAATACCAGCGTCCGTGTAAATTTCCCCATCCTGATCCTTGTCCTATGGTTACCGGAGAGAATGTGCGGATTATACAAGAGGCCACCTGCTGAGCACCCAGCGTGGGCGAGGTGCACCTGTTGCTTCTAGCCTTCCCAGCAAGCCTGCGGGTTAGACCATCCCCTCCCCTACTTTGCAGTGGAGAAAAAGCAAAGCTCAGAAAAGTCAGGAAATGTGGACAAAGTTGCAAAGCTGAGCGGAGACAGATAGCAAGTTGAGTGGTAACCATGGAGAAAAGTGTATCATTTTATTTGTTAACCCTTGGGAGCCTGGGTGAAGGAATGGTACACAGGCTCATGGAGGGGATTTACGAATGGGTTCAAAACGGACGAAAGGTGACTGATGAGGAGTGGAAGGGCAGATGGAGAAAGGAAAGGAAATGAAAGAAAGATCAGAGATCAGGAGGTCGTGGAAAGGTTGTCTTGATAAGTGTGACTCTAAGTCACGCTGAGAAAACATTTTACATCACAGGCCAGTAAACACACACACAAACACACATTCTCCTACACGGGTAACTGAAACAGAAGTTTGCTTAGACAGCACCTACCTTTACCCTGCAAGAGAGACTGGTCATTCCTGTTCCGTTCCTCCTCAGCCATCTGTTTTAGCTTGCTGGCTTTTTGTTTGTTTGTTTTGTTTCGTATTTGTCTTCAACGCTGGAAAGCATCAGCTAAGTTGATTCCCTAGAACCGTAAGGGGACACAGCATGTGGTTTGAAAACTGCCCTCTAAGGTGTGACCCAAGTGGGGCAGCGCGAGGGTCCGGGAGCCCGCTGTCGGGCTGGGAGCCGTCCCCTCCGGCCTGCCAGCCTTAGCTACAGCCCCCGCCCCTCCCGGGCTTTGTTCACCTGGTGCCATGACCCAAGGCCTGAATGACCCTCCCAGCCTCCTGAGGCCCTAACTGGGAACACCTGTGGCAGAAAGCCTGGCAGCAGGAGGGCCATGGTCAAGCCCAATGTGTAAGAAATTCTGAACATACATGGACGCCAACATGCACAGGCATCGGCTAGCAGGAGTGGAGGGGAGGGGAAGATCCATCAATGCTGTTTCAAAGGAATATGGTCAAGAGTATGGGGTGTAAGGCAGATGTGTAAGGCAGATGGATGGGTCTCAAGGTCTGAGTTAGAGTCGATTGACCTCACCTCTCTCTAATCTGAAGAATTCATTCTTTGAAGTGTGGGTTGAGGACCTGAAGAAATTTACTCTTGGGTAACCATCTCTCCCATTAGGAAACTTCATCATCCTATTCCAGAAAAGCAGCGTTGATTGGATTAAGGTTCTCAACATTATTTGTGGGAGCATCTGCTCTTGCCTATACACGTTTGTGCCTGTTAGAACCCAGAGCTTTCAAAGAGAGTCAGTGGAAGCTTAGGGGACTACCTTCAGCATCTATGTATGGTTTCGAGAATTTCCGTTGGCTTATATGAACTCACGGTGCTGTCATCATCTTAGCTCAAAGTCAACAATTGTTTGTGAAATGACAAGGTTGGGATTATACATTACAATCCTTTCTTCAAATAATCCAGTTTATATTCTTTTAACTTGGTTATTTCCTTTTTAATTTTCAGGACTGGCCTCTCCAACTACTTCTATTATATACTTTATTTTCCCCAATGGTATTTTTTCACTCCCCTTGAAGACATTTCAAATTACCATACCAGCCCAATTGTTTTCCTCTGTGACCAGCGTGGTACTCATCTCTGTAATCACAATCAACATACAAGCGATTCCCAAACCTTTGATGCTCCTTCCATTCTATGCCCCTCTGTTTCTACTCATTTGCAGCTCCTGGAAGTTTTCCATATCAATCCTCAGAGCATGATGTAACTAACTCTTTGATTACACGAAAAACCTGCCACTATCCTCTCTCCTCCCACAAACCCAGTAGTTCAGTAAAAGGTCCTTGTCCACAGTGTGGCTTGCCACCTTACCCCTCCAAGCATCACAGGGCAATGCCCCTACCAGAGGGGTCCTATTGGTCACGATTCCTAGTGGGTCAAATGGCAGCCCCTCCAATAAGTTCTGCCCACATCGAATCTCTGCAATTTGGGAATGAGAATTTATGTGGAAAAGGAATTTTCTTTTTTTAAGATGTTATTTTCAAGTCATCTCTACACCCAACATGGGGCCCGAACTTACAACCCCAAGATCAAGAGCCTCATGCACCACAGACCGAGCCAACCAGGCCCACCATGGAAAAGGAGTCTTTCCAGATACCCCTTGATGTTGGATTTCTCACCTGTGGACCTGAGAGGTAACGAGATTCTGTTGTTTGAAGCCACCAGGTTTGTGGTCATTGGTTACAACAGCCTCAGGAAACCAAAACACGATTGAAGACCAGCTTTGAACGCGCAGACCCTACTATGGGACTCTGCAGGTCTCGGCCATCCCACCAAAACCATGTCATCGTAACCATTTCAAATACACGGACCTAGCCATACCAGTACAAAACTTGGTAGCAAATGAACAGGAAGAGTGCTTACAACATGGAGGTGGTCCAGCCGGTCTTATTAAAATGTAGACTAAGGAATAGCACTACAAGTATGATTTGTTACCTTCCCATACTCGGTTAATGTCACTCTGATAATCAGCTTTTTGGATAACAAGTATGGATGGCTTCTTCTTTGTTCTTCCCTGCATATGGCTCTGTTTCTGCACAGAAAGAATCCCCATGCGATCTCCTGTGGGCCAAGTGGTTTTACTTCTAGAATCTTCCTTCGCCCGAGGGTAATTTTCAAGCCTCTCAGCCAGGCATAGCGGCCCTTTATCTAGTTCCAATTTCCCTCTCAGCCCACTGTATCACCTGGCAAAAAAAAGAAGTTCAGGGAATAACTGTTGGACAAATGAACAGATATAAGCCTCCAGGTGTAGCTCACCCGGGGCCTGCCTCTCCCATGAGCTCGGGTCTGATTCATCTCTGTTCCCAGCAACTAGAAAAGGGCTGGGCACCCAGGAGGTGCTCAATAAATGTTTGTTGAATAAACAAAGGATGATTCTTTCCACCCTTCATGCAAGTCATTACTTTATTATAATTTTTTTTCAAGCCATTACTTTAGATTGAAATAACTCGATAGCCCTCGAGATTCTATATAAATATGTTTTTTCATCTTCTGAACTATTTTGGTTTCTAGATGGGGAAAATACTATCAAGAAGTCTCTGTGTGGCCCAAGGGTATCAGCCACTTGCAGAACTCTGTGTGGTAATGAGGAAAGGCCTAATTTCCTGTGGTTTGACAACAGTGCGACAGGAATAGCTCCAACTGCTTTGTATAGATCATGAACAGAACTTGGGCCTCTCTGTTGAAAGCCATGGAAACCCACTAAACTAATGTGACCCAGCCATGGGTCAGAGAAGCACTATCCTTATTGATATCCTAATGTTGTCATCATTTTGCTACGTTCTCCGTGGGGGTGGGAGGGGCGATTGCAAAATTCAAGTGACTGTTTCTGTCCCCAACTATCTTACAGTTGAACAGGAGAAAGAAGGCTGACAAAAGGGTAAGGATTTAGCAAGAAGAAGTGCTTCTCTGGAAATTCGGCATTTAAGTCATATAATCCTAGAAAAAGATTTTAAAATGATATCCATTCAGTCCATTTATGAATCTTGGGCATCCCTCATAAAGGATTATCAAAAGGTAACATGCAGCTGGCCGGCTCGGCCAGTAGAGCATGTCACGGTCACCCTTGATCTCAGGGGTGGGAGTTAAGCCCCACGTTGGATGTAAGGATTATTTTAAGAAAATGAAACAAAAAGGTTAACAGGCTGGAGTTATTACGCCCAATCTCTCTATGCTGATAAAATATTTGATTGTGGTGCAAAGAATCAATTGATTTCCATCAAATTTCACTCACCATTGAGCTTTTGGGGGGGTTTTGAATGCAATCATTATAGATACATTTGGGGAAAAAGGTCACGGTAAAGCATAGATTTTTTTTTTTTTTAATGATTTATTTATTTACTTGGGGGGAGAGGGGCTGAGAGAGAACCTCTAGCAGACTCCCTGATGAGCGCAGAGCCTGACGTGAGGCTCACTACCCTGACTAGCCGAGGTCCAGTCGGAGAGGCTTAACCATCTGTGCCACCCAGGTGCCCCAAAGAATAGATTTTAATACATATTTGAAAACTCAAAGCCTAGGGGCGCTCTGCTGGCTCAGTGGGTGGAGCCTGCAACCCTTGAGCTCAAGGTCTTGAGTTCAAGCCCCAGGCTGGGCACAGAGTTCACTGAAAAAAACATATATTTTTTTATATGACAAAATCCTCAAAGCTCTTAGGTTCATCATTCACCCTAAAAATGAAAAGGAATAATTTCGTAGCATTTTCTACTCAGATTTAGAAAAGGACATCTTTAGCCAAGGGAACACACATGAGGGCAGGGACTGCATTTTACTCATGACATTCAATACATGTCAGTGGGGTCAACTAATGACCACGGCTCCAGCTTAATAGTACATAGTCGGCTGTAAGTGTCGATTCAAATCAGCGCTGCCAAGGACAGTGGCAAATTCGCACTCCAAGCTCTTTAAGTACATTAGTTAAACAAGTCTTCGGTTTCGCAAGTGGAGATTCCACATTATCTGTGAATATCTTTGCATCACACTTAGGTGAGGATTAACGGTAAGTATTGAGGAAAATGTCCCTGTATAATCTCCTTGATTAAAAAATATTTAAAAAATATATATATATATATATGAGGCCAAGCAGAAGTGTAATGAGGCTTAATATACAGAATCAATGCCGATGTGCTTGGCTGGCCATTCTCGTCTGAGACTGTCACAGAAGAAGGAAGAACATTCCGTGGAATTTGGTATGACTGCTTCTAGGTTATGGCTTTCTTTTTTTTTTTTTTTTTTAATTTATTTATTTGTCAGAGAGAGAGGGAGAGAGAGAGCGAGCGAGCACAGGCAGACAGAGTGGCAGGCAGAGGCAGAGGGAGAAGCAGGCTCCCTGCTGAGCAAGGAGCCCGATGCGGGACTGGATCCCAAGACTCCCAAGACGCTGGGATCATGACCTGAGCCGAAGGCAGCCGCTTAACCAACTGAGCCACCCAGGCGTCCCTAGGTTATGGCTTTCTTTGGCCATTGGCAACTGACAACCATTTGCTTAATTACCAGTAGCAATGATTACTGTTATCTGTGAAATGATGAAAACACCACTTCAAAGTAAGTTTACATATATATATGTAAAGTAAGTTCACATATATATAAATATTATAAATAAAATATAATATATAAATAATATATATTATATATAAATATTATAAATAAAATTATATATATAATATGCATATATATTTAAAATTGGGCTATTTAATATGACACTTGCATATTCAAAGGTACCCCAAAACAATCATGTTACCTGAACTCTCCATCTGTTAAGAGGAAAAGAGCGTATATTGAAGCCCTGAGATGTTCCTGCTCCCAGGCGAGGCCCTGTTGGACATAGAAGGAGAAAAGCACAAGAGTTGGAATGGCGGATACACGCATATCCTGCCTGCAGAAGTCTCAGAAGCCAAGGCTAGGAACAGTCCTAACACAACTGTATGGCTAGACAGCTAAGAGGCTAGCTACAAGTATCCAGGGAGAAAATAAGCCAGGTAAATATAAGTCTTAGAAACATTTTCTCAGGTTACTTCATTGCACATCTGTCTTAAATTTGTAATATAGCCTCTTCTCATGACAAATACGGTTGAACTTCAAATTGCTGTGTTTAATTCTCTTAGACTGCACTGTAAGGTCCTATTAAAAGAGAGAGATACCAGGCGCGGGGAGGGTTTTTGTCTTATTCTCTTGCTAGAACGGTGAAGGTTATGACAGTAAATTGAGAGCTAAGGGCTTGCAATGTTATGAAATAATATTTTCAATTTACAATCTTAAACTAAGAAAGGGTGTGAGGTTTTGTTTTTGCTTTTGTTTTTTGTCTTTTTGCCAAAACGTTGTTTCCAAAATTTCTTGTTCTTTCTAGTAAGCACAAAACTGGCCCCATACGTTTAGAAAGGGTAGAAAATTATTTTAGTTTTGCGTCTGGAGCAGTTAGACGCCTCTTTAGGGAAATAAATAGATCTTCCTAGTGCATTCGAAAGAGACAATGCCTTACTCAGAAAGGCGTGGGGAGGATGCGGGGTGGTCGGGCCGGAAGAGGCCCCGTTCAGAAAGGGGGACTCGGCTCTCGGACTCCGCCTGCTTCCCCGCCAGCCCCCACCCGCTCAACGCACAGTCAGCCCAGACACCCCAAAGCGGCGTTGTGCTCCGGAAAGAATGACTTAGCTTTAAAATTCCATGCATTGGAAGACCAAGCAACCTGGCCTTGATGGTTGAGGAATGTGCGGGGTTTGGAAATGAATGACTCTTTGTCCCAAGAGTCCTCTGGTGAGCCTTTTTCACTTCCTCAATTTTTGCTTGATTCGGCCTGATCCATTCAAAATTTGCGGAAGCCCTACACAGGACTGTGTGACCCTAGGCTCTTACATAAGCAACCTTGGCCTGCTGCCTCCTGGGGGAGGGGAGAGGGTCAAAGATGCGGAGGCTGGGGTCTCCTTCAACTTGAGCAGTCCCTCGGTCCACTGATCCCCACCCCCCTGCCCCCGCCCCTTGGTGTCTGCAAAGAAGACTGTCCACCCCAAGCTCCCAATAGTATCAATTCCCATATGGATTCCTAAGTACCCCAGGCCCTTCTGAGAAGATTCTCTCTTGGGAAGAAAAAAGAATGCACTCATAAAATCTAAAAAAAAAAAAAAAAAAGTGACCACCCCTCCCAGTTACTGCCCCCCACCCCCACCCCGTGGCCCCGTTCAGCACTTAAGGGCACAGGGTGATATGCGCCGAAGCTTCTGCATTTCCCCATCCCACACACCATGCAGTCCAAACTCAATCATTACCAGATTTTTCATTTTACTTTCTCCTTTTCTTCCCCCGCCCCACCCCCCCACCCGCCGACCCCCCTGTGTATCTAGCTTCGTCCTCTCAGCACAAAAAGGTCTTCTCCCTCATCATTTCACGAATCGTCCCTTTCCCCCTTAATGCTCATTTTTATTTTTAAACTGGAGAACGCTAGGGTTAATTTCTTAAAATCTGATTTCATCTCTGCCTTGTCTGAAAAATGTACACAGCAAAAACCCATGTGGGCTAGGTTTCCCTTTGTGCCTCAGGCGTTTTCACTTTGCCCACACCCTTTCTTGCAGGAGGAAAAAGAAAAAGCAGGGTTGGAGGGCCGGTTCCATCTTGAGAAGGCTCCGGGGCCTGCATGCTCTTTGCTCAGCTCTCCGGAGGGCAGGCTGTGGCACCCCTGGGTTTCCAGACTTTGCAGCCGCGGGCACACAGCCCTTCACTCGCGCTGCAGATCGGCTTCGAGCTGACAGTCTGGTCCCTTGGCTAAACCACAGGTAAATGGTTTCCTGTGCATTTCTCAAAATAAGTGTTGAGCAAAGGAAATGAATTCAAGCGGTTTAATACCCATCAACTATTTGCCCTCCACCCTCTCCTTCCAAAAGGGCCTTTTCTTCAGTCTTGGGGGGGGGGGGGCAGTGTTTGACCTCCTGGACATTTGCTGAGATACTGGGTGAACAGGTCATTCTTAAAGTTGTTTCCATTGGAGGAAATGGTAAAACTTTTTAAAAAATATACTTGCATTCTTTCTTATAGTACGTCTATGAGGTATGTTTAATGACATCTCTTTTCCTTTGAAAAGCTACTTCATTTCCCTCTGTACATAAATGTCCCAAAAGAAGGGCTTGGCTTTTGCCCACCAGTTAAAACAAGTAATTGAGAAGTTACCAGCCTCAACAGCAAAGCCCCGAGATGTACCAATGAAAACCCTAGGGAACTTAAATTTCATCCTTGTCCTAATGTCCTCTAAATCCAAAGATTGTTCTCATCATCCAGATTGAGCACTCAGTAACTTTAAAATTATATTCATTAATCTTAAGTGCACAGATCACCTTATGAAAGCAATTTTGAATGTTGGAACCAGCCATTAGGCCAGGAAGCTCGTCTTGAGTTTTACAAAGCAGCTGTTAAAGATATTTTTTCCCTTATGACTAACTGCTTAAATCCTAATTGTGTCAACGCTGGTAACGGGCTACATAACCAACTTTGGTTTGCACCTGAAACACACTCTTGTGAATTACCAGCACCTTCTTTTTCCGGATCAGATGCAATTTTGTTGGCTTAGCAAACCCTATGAAATGCAAGAACTGCAAATGTTTTCCTCTGACTCCTAGTAGGAATTCAAGTAGCCTAAAAAAATTACCTTCCAATCACCTTAGTACCCAAGAGGGATGATTTCACATACCTAGATGAAAATCCTTCTGCCGTCCTCTCCGATCTTATCCCCAACTACCAATTATTTACCGTTCCCCAGTGAGACGACTCGTGGCCCTTCTGCAAAGGTTTCATGTACGACTAAGCCGCTCCTTCCAGACACCAAAGTCACAACCAACCAGGTTTTAAAACTTTTTATTGCATATTAAAAAAATTGTGCATTCCAATAATTAAAATCATTTGAACAAAAAAATGGCACTCTGATTAAACTGCGTTTTACAGCCTGCACGACACCTTGGACCAGCTTGATTTTTTTACTCTACATTTCCCTGTCGTCCCACCCAGCTTCTTCCTTCACCAACATGCAAGTTCTTTTCC
>PISX010000803.1:205680-237465 GCA_004024625.1 Mellivora capensis | reverse complement strand
TATCAGAATGGATAAAAAAACAAAACCCATCAATATGTTGCCTACAAGAAACTCATTTTAGACCCGAAGACACCTCCAAATTTAAAGTGAGGGGGTGGAAAACAATTTACCATGCTAATGGACATCAGAAGAAAGCTGGGGTGGCAATCCTTATATCAGATCAATTAGATTTTAAGCCAAAGACTATAATAAAAGATGAAGAAGGACACTATGTCATACTCAAAGGGTCCGTCCAACAAGAAGATCCAACAATTTTAAATATCTCTGCCCCTAACGTGGGAGCAGCCAACTATATAAACCAATTAATAACAAAATCAAAGGAACACATCAACAACAATACAATAATAGTAGGGGACTTTAACACTCCCCTTACTGAAATGGACAGATCATCCAAGCAAAAGATCAACAAGGAAATAAAGGCCCTAAATGACACACTGGACAAGATGGACATCACAGATATATTCAGAACATTTCATCCCAAAGCAACAGAATACACATTCTTCTCTAGTGCACATGAAACATTCACAGAATATACTATACTAGTCCTGACACAGGCTCTTGATCAGTGTTTTTTCCAAGTAGTAGATGATGGCATGCCAGACAGATAGATGCAAAGGCAAATAGCTGTAATATGACTGTGTCTGAAACTTCAAGTAATTTGGTTTGTGTTTTTGACTAAGGGTTAGTAGTGAATTTAGGAAAGTAAAAACTGTAGTTGATGAAGTGCTTTGTTTGAAACTAAAGAAGTCCAAAATTTTCCCTACAGTTCATGAAGAGCTATTGAATAATTTTAAGGGGAAGGAGACGATTATGTTCATATCTTCTAGTTAAAATAATCATGAAAATTGTCTACTATATTCAAGAGCAGAGGGAGCAGTGCTAAGTTAACCCTATAACCCAAATATAATTATTAAAGCACTTAAATATTAACAATACTTCTTTTGCTGGCAGTTGATACCCAAATCATACTTAAGTGTCTCTGATGAGTCTCAGTAATGATCTTGCTGTGATGGTTTAAATCAGAACCCATATTAGGTAGGCACACCAGTTGGTCATTATATGAGTTAAGTCTCTTGATATGCAATGGTGTCTGCTTTATTGTTTTTACTTTCTACTATTGCTTATTACAAAAGCTGGATCAATTCTTTTATAATGTCCCATATTTTATATCTGTGTTTTTCATTTTTTCTGGTGTCATTCAAATGATTTTTCTACCTTCTGGTTTTCATGTTAATAGAAATTAACTTTAGAATTTTGACAAGTACAGATTCAACTTTTTAAAGACTAAGTCAGAATGTTTTTATTAAGATGTACAGCTGAATTCATACGTGATATCAATTCGTCATTTATGTAATAACTGAGCAGAGGCAAAACAATTTATAAACTGCTTTTTGGTTTATAATGAGATGTGCTCTCTTTTGTTTCTATGTTTTATTTCATTTCTTATTCCTTGGTAAAACAATTGCCTGAAAACCATGAGAGATAACAGCATGCCCTAAAACAGATTGATGCAGTTATTAGGAAAAAATGGCTTTGGTTTTCCATGGGTGTTTCTTAAACTTGTCATTTCAACTGCAAATGGTGCATGTTCTTTCTTTCCCTGGGTCATGGCAATTGGTACACTTCTGTTAGCATCTCTAATAGTTAAAGAAAGATAGCACCATTTTTCTCATACTAATTTCTGTCTTTCTTTTGGGTAAAACCCAGTTTCCAGAGGAGCCAAAATGACTATTAAGGCTACTGTCTCTCTTTGACATGTCATCTGTTGAATGACCACTTAGAATTATCAGTGGAAATTAACATTTAAGCAACTGCACATCAGACAGCAGAGGAAGAATTGTTTATATAATCAAAAACAAGTTATGTAACATGTGAAAACTCAGGATTTAATAAAAAAAAATAATAGATCATGAAGCCATCATAAGAATGTATTTCCAACCCCCTGGGGAGAATAAAGTTGTATCTGGTGAATCTCTGTTGGAAATGTTTTTGTGGTATATGTATATGAGATATTTAGTTTAAAGATAAAAATGTCATAGGGTTTGACAATGAGGAAGTCAATATAAGACTCATGGGACATATTATATAATTAAAATTTATGGTATATAGATAAAACATCATTAGAAATAGGGATAGAATTTTAGGTCAAGATTAAATCCTCCTACCAACTTGGACAGCTTTGATTTTAAAAGACATTATTTTAACCTTTTGATGAAAACTTTGGGATAAAAAGGGATGGAAGTTTATCTTTTAATGAGGATTTGTATAAGTCCTTGGTTATTAAATTCATTAAGTCAGTTTTTGTCATCAGCATGTATTGAAAGTATTTCCCAAGGAAGAAAAACAAATTTATGAGCAATTTTGCAAGTTAAAGATGAAGGAAATGCATCAGTCTAACCAGGAAATTTTCATACTATTACTAAAACATATTGAAAACTTTGAGATTAGTATAATTGATTAAAATCCACTTATAAATTCAAATGGTCTCTGAATGATTGTTTTGAATCTTGCCCTACTTTATGTTCTCCTGAGTTATAATTACAGATAATGCAAATTTTGGTCAGCTTTTGAGTCTCTCAGATAAAATTTATCCACCAATATATATGTTTTGTTTGTTTGTTTTTTAAGTTTGGACTAACTTGACATTATGGTTGCTTAATGTAACACGAGCTCTCAAAGTCTTAATTTCAGTAATTCCAGGCAACCATTCTGGTTAAGCCAAAGTCTGTGGAAGATGATGGAATAGTTCTGTGAAAATAGATTTGTTCTTTTATAGAGGCAGAAGGTGTATGTAAATCATTCTCTCTGGATTCATAAAAATCAGGTTGAGCAACTGTCTTTAATATCTCAACAGTGATAAAATCAGTAAGGACTGCTTGTTTTACATAATAGTCATCCAGGGGTTTATTTCTACCTTTTCAGTTATGGTTTAAATATAATAAAGTATATAGCATGACAAATTTTTGTTTAGAAATATTTTTCATATACAGTGTTCCTTAAACTTGAATGTGCATATAAATCAACTGTATTAAAAATTTGAATTCCTAGGGGCGCCTGGGTGGCTCAGTGGGTTAGAGCCTCTGCTTTTGGCTCGGGTCATGATCCCAGGGTCCTGGGATTGAGCCCTGTATCGGGCTCTCTGCTCCGCGGAGAGCCTGCTTCCTCCCCTCTCTCCCTGCCTGCCTCTCTTGCCTACTTGTAATCTCTATCTGTCAGATAAATAGATAAAATCTTAAAAAAAAAATTGAATTCCTATACCGCACAGCCAGAGAATCTAATTAGTTCTGAGGTGACACCTGAAAATACACATTTTAACAAATATTTCTCAACTCTAAATTGAAATGTATAATACAGGCTCTATGGATTATTAGAGTATTAGAGTGAATAGATTGTACAATGTTTTTAGATACTTGAAGATCTTTACTAGATAGCTTGTATTTTTCAAGAACTAAATAATTTTATATTCTTAATTAATTTCTTAAGTATCTCGGTTGAAACATAATAATATAAATGAAGACCCTGGAATCTACAACTACTTCCAGCTATAAGTACTTGTTCTATAACTTACTAGTGGCTTGGTCTTTTACAGGGTCTTAACCTGAAATAGGTGTATCAGATACACTAAATAAATGGATTTCTACTCAAAGTGGTCAGTTGTGGTAGGGAGGAACTAAATACAGAGATTCTAACACATGCTTGGCTTATAGTAACTAGTCAGTAAATCTTAACTCATTTTTTCTGTGAAATACCCACCACGGTATAACAGACACTAAATAGACCATGGTTTCTATTTTAATAATTCTGATTTACTAGATTTATTTTTGGAGAATTTCAAATCCAAGAAGAAAACAACCTGTTTTAATGGTAACCTTGAAATATTTATTACTACATAATTAGGTATAAAATGCACATGTATTTGTTTATATAATAACTTAAAATATGCACAGACTTCTATTTCACTAATGGTCAGTATTTGGGCAATTGGGCTGTTTTGGGCAATCATATCTCTATGAAAAACTAAAAAGCCAAAATGTGATAATGAACTTGATTTGTTTAAGATTTTGGAGAGCAACCAAGAGAGAAATTATTTACGGAGCTATTGGCCACTTTTGGGGAAAGAACCCCAGAAATATGACTTGATAATTGCTACCTCTTTTCCCTTTGAGGCATTTGCTAATCAAGAACTGGCAGCTGAGAGAGTGAGAAGCCAAAGCAAATAGTTGCCAGTCATAAACTCTAGAAGACAAAATTGGACATCAGGCCTGGCAAGTTTGAGAAGCTCTTGTAAATGCCGTATGTGATCAGTTGAGATCTCTGTTGAGCTATAAGCTAAAAGCAAAAGTGAAATTGAAACAGATAGGTCTCACAAATTCCAAAATTCAGCATAACATCAGTGCAGGTTCTTAATTTGATTAAGAAACCATTCCCTTAATTTCTTTCAGTAAATTGTGTAGAAAGAATATATAATGAGTGCTTCAGATTATCCATAGGATTCTTGTTACAAAATATCCCACAATTATTTAAAATAACCAAACAACAAAAAGAAAATAATTGCACAATATCAGACCCACAGAAGGTTCATGATATTAGGTATATTAGACAAATATTTTAAAACAACTGGCTAATATGATCAAGGGATTAAAAGACAAGCAGAAAATTTTCAGCAGAGAGCTAGAAATTTTATAAAATCAGGTGATATTGCAGAAGTAAGTAAAATCCCTGAGATTAAATAGTCAATATGTTTAATAATTGATTAGATGCAAATGACAAGGAAATTAATAAACTAGACAAAGATAGAAGACAATATGCAGCTAAAATTTCACAAGTAACAATCTTAAAACCAATAAATGAAAAACTAAAGTAATAAAATGCTCATATTTTAATATGCCTAATAAATAATTTAAAAAGAACATAGAGATAAGAAAACATAATAAGGAAAAATTAAATGGTAAGTGCCCACACAAAGAATATCCAAAACTGCTGAAATCATTTTGTAAAAAATTCTTGTCACAAAGCAAGTCTCAATAAATGTTGGAGAATTAGAGTAGATATTCTTTTCACAGGAAAATTAATCTTTAATCATATTTTAAAAAGAACTAGAAGAGATGGGGCACCTGGTTGGCTTAGTGGGTTAAAGTCTCTGCCTTCGGCTCAGGTCATGATGCCATGGTCCTGGGATCGAGCCCCACATCGGACTCTCTGCTCAGCGGGGAGCCTGCTTTCCCCTCTCTCTCTGCCTGCCTCTCTGCCTACTTGTGATCTCTGTCTGTCAAATAAATAAATAAAATCTTAAAAAAAAAACTAGAAGAGAGATCTTTATATATTTGGAAATGAAGATCTGTTCATCTAAATCTCATTGTTAAAATTAAAGTTAAATATTTTGAACATTTTTAATAAAATATAACTTATAACACGTGTGATAGATAAAGTTGCACTTAAAGGATATTTATATGTATATATATACTACATATTATACGTAAATGCATATAATAGAAAATAAAGTCAGAATTAGTGATTAAAACATCCATCTCAAAATTAGAGTAACAAATTAATTTCAATGAAAATTAAAATAAAAACATAAACATGAATGAATATAAGAAATGTAGATGTAATATAGAATTTTAACAATGACAAAACTCAATTTATTCTCTCAATTTGGTAACAAAATTGCTAAACTTCTGGTAAGACTGGTTAAAGAAAAATTAAAGAAGACACAAATTGCCAAGTCCAGGAATGAAAGACAAGATTTCACTGTAGACTTCATACACATTAAAAAAATAATATCTGTTATAAAACATTTTATCAGAAATTTAAAAATTTAGGTAAAACTGAATAATTTATGGAAAAACAATGAAACAGTTGCAAACACATTCTAATGAAAATATTAACAAATGCAATCAAGCAATATATATTCCATCTAACCTAATTGGTACAGTTGGTTTAATATTTGGGATTTAAGAAAATTGATCACTTATGTCATTTCAATCAATTCAAAAACAAGTCTTGAAATTCAAGATATGAATCATAGTATCTATAAAAATTCCTGTAGTAAATATCATACTTATTGTAAAATAATAGAAGATTTCTACTAAGATTATAAAGAAGACATACATTGCCACCAACCATACTTCTATTAAGCTGCCAAAAAAAAAATGAAATACACAAGGGTTGTAAAGAAAAAATTAATTGCAGATGATATGATTTTATTGTACATGATGAAATTACAAAATAATTCAAAGGTGCTTAACAAACTTAATAAGTTTATCAAGGGTGCTTTAAGGTAGCCATGTATATTGCTATATACCAGAAATATGCAAAGAATAAAATGTAAAAAAAATACAGTACCATTAAAAAAATTAAATAAGTAATCATTTGCCTGATTGTTTGACAACCTTCACGCAGAAAACTATAAGTAATAGTGATAGTTATTCCAAAATTTAGCAAACACAGAATTATATGTTTCAAGAATGAAGCTTTTATATTGAAAATATGTTACTTTTTTCTCAACTGATGTGTAGATACAATGAAATCTCTTATCAAAATCGTAATTGATTTTGAGGATTGTTGTAATTATTCATGTTAAAAGCTTACTGTAAAATGTATATAAATGTATACAACATTTAAAAACTCGAAGTTCAAAAATAGCCAAGATAATCTTAAAGACCAGGAAAAGGAGAATAATAGTAGGAAGAGGAATAAGAGGGAAATCCAGAAGGACTTATATTCCAAATGTGTTTTTTTATGATACAACAGTAAGGAAAACATTGTAGTATTGACACAAGGATAAAAAATTAGATCAGTGAAACAGTGTTCAAAAATGGCCTCACATTATAGGGACACTGTAATAATGAAGATGGCATACCAAAGATTTAAAATGGTCTTCAGTAACTCATGTTTCTTCAGTTGAATATCTTGTGAAACCAAATGAATACTTATTTATACTGTACACATGTACCAATTTCAGTTAGATTATATATCTCAGTATGAAAGTAAAATAAAACTTCTAGTAAGAAAAGCATGGTCTTGAGGTAGGAAACTATTTCTATAGCAGAATATATCATATGCTATCATAAAGGAAAAGTTTGGCCAAGTGGACTACATCAGAGTATGGGTCCATCAAAGAGTTAAAAGTAGTGTACCAAATGCTAGAAATATTTGCAACTTTATAATGAAGGACTTTTCTAGATTTTACAAATAACAGGTAAAATCTATTCAGAATTCTCAAGATGGAAGAAAAAGGGCAAAAAATTAGAAATGCATTTTACCAGTGATAGCAAAATTGTTAACAAACGCTGTTTAAATTTACGTCATAAAAGTACAAATTGTAACCACAATTTGATACTATTGCATCTTATAAATGACAAGTTAGAACTGACAAAATGACTTACAGAAATGAGAATTCTCGTACACTGATGATAGAAGTATAAAATGCTATAATCAATTTGGAAAACTGTTTGGCAGTATCTACTAAAACTAAGCATGCTCATCCTTTGTAACCCAGCAATTTCCTTCCTAAGGACAATATATTTCACCAAACAGAATTGATTGAATGTATGTCATCATCCTAATAGCAAACAATGAGAGACACCCTTAACATTATCACCAGTAAAATAGATGCATGAATGAGTGATTCCATCACACAATGGAAGCAGTATAAGGCCACAAAATGAATAAACTACAACTACTTATAACTGTAAATCACACATGCTTTTACACATTGAGCATCCCCTCAACCACCCTGCTTCCACATTCTACATCTCTAGTCCTCAAGTCTAAAATTAGCTGAAGAGAATGGGGGAGGTGTGGGGAAATGGCCCAAGAAGGAAATCCTTGGAATTTACTCAAGGTGCCTGTATAGAGCATTAGGAAACTGGTCCAGTCCTTCTCCAGTTCCCACATAGCCACATCTTTTCCACTCCTGCAGCTCTTGGGTACCTACTGGCCTGTCTCCTATATTTCCCAACCTCTCTTCTGTTTTTTATCCTCACCACCTCCCTCCATCTGCAGCCAATTATAGTACCTTAATACTCCACTGCCATACTGAGACTCTTCTGTGATATAAATATATCCAGCAGGGGGCATTGTCGCAGCCTCCTGGACTTGCTGACCCCTCATGCACTAGCCCTTACTTTCCTAGGTCACTTCTCTAAAATTAAGGATTTTTTTTTTCCTCTATGAAATTCAAGTGACAAAACTATGGTACTGGGTTGCAGGATAATGGTTACCTGTGAAAGGTGAGAGTGGAAGAGGATATGAGGGGCTCCTAAAATGTTTGTTGTAGTCTGTTTCTTAATTTGAATGCCAGTTACATAGGTCAGCTCACTTTCTGAAAATCTGAGTGTCTTTTTCACTTTTCTGTTTATATGTTATATTTCAAATAACAAGTTCACTAAAGAAACATATTTCTTTTTTTTGCTGAAAAAATACATATTTTGACTAAGTCTTGCAACAAGATATTAACAAGGTGAAAACATAGAGGTGATATTCAGAGAATAACTAGTCACTTAATTCATTAACACAAATAGTGTTTGAATAACTACAAAATGCCAAGCACTATGTAAGGTAATCACTTTATGAAAATAATCCCTATCCTTAAAAATTGTATGATCTAGTTGATATACAAAAATAAGCAGAATCAATAAATAATTCCAAATATAGAGGTAATGAAGAAGGTAACGAAGAGGGTAGTGCAGTAGAGAATAATAAGTTCTGTGAGATATTTATAGGTAGTAGTCCATATGTCATTAAAATTTTGAGGAATCATAGATTAAGGTGATAACAAATCTGACATTAAAAAACCAAGTAAACAATGTTTCTTAACTTTGCTAGATTTTAATTTGTTTGAAATTATGTTCACTACACTGGTTTACCCTGCTTTAATATTTGTGTAAATGAAAGGTATCTGGTTCAGCTGTTGCCTCTTTATTTGCTTATAATTTACAAGCATAAACTCATATTTCTTATATATGAGCAAAGGTACAAGACACAAAATACTTCACATATATTTCAATTAAACAAAGTCCAACACAGCAAAATGATGCTGTGTTACTATTCTGCATGGTGGTTAGAGGGGGTAGTCATTGAAAGGGCTTGATAGGGACACCTGAGTGGCTCAGTCAGTTGGGCATTTGGCTTCAGCTCAGGTCAAGATCCCAGAGGCCTGAGAGTAAGTTCCGCATCAGGCTCCTTGCTCAGCGGGTAACCTGCTTCTTCCTTTGCCTGCCACCCCCCCGCCCCCGCTTGTGCTTTTCCCCTCTCTCTGACAAATAAATAAATAAAATCTTAAAAAAAAAAAAGGAAGAAGGGGCTTGGTAGGTGAGCTTCCATTGTACCAGTAATTTTCTATTTATTAGTCTGTGTGGTGGTTACATAAAATTTCACTTTTTATTTTAATTCATCGAATAATAAACATACACAATTATTGTTCTATGTATATACATTTTAGTAAATTAGTTTAAAATTGTTAATTTGAGAACCACACAAAATGAAAATCACAGAAAATTTATGGCAGTGCAATTTTCAAAACTACTTGCATTGAGGGATGGGGAGAAACAAAGGTTGATTGCTTTATCAGTCACCCATTAGTGGAAATTGTCTTTGTATCATCAGTGTATGATATTGTTCTGTGCTGCATTTTTTGAAGGTAAAAATGACTCCCTATGTATGATTTTTTTCCCCAAGAATGTAATACATTCCAAGTCACATCCTCAGAGAAGATTTCAGAAGATACTATATTTTACAAATGTGACAGAAAATATCTCTGGAATTACCTTTCTCCCCCTCACAGAAATTTTAATTCTCTAAGATGACAGCTACTACATAAAATTAAGTAATGTACCCAGGTAAATTCTTGTATATTCAGTACAAAATTTTCCAGTTGGTTAAGTGGAATCCCACTGTTTAGATGTATGAAGCAAAATATAATAGCTTCAAATCTTGAATTTATGGTACCTTAAGTTATAGATGGTAATGAGAAATGGTTGGACTATGGTTGTATTTTAAACATGAAGTTGAGAGGACTTGCTGATAGTTTTTATGTTAGGCAGGAGAGAAACAAAATACTCTACCATCTTTGCCTTGAACAACTGGATAAATGAAACTGTCATATTCTAAAATAGAAACATTAGATTTCTGCATATATCCAATAAAGAATTCTGGCTCAAATATTTTTAAGTTTGTGAAGCCCATTAACATCAAAAATGGAGTCTTGGAGTTACATAAGGAAGTAGTCACACTAAAAAGATAAATTTGAGTGTTATCACTCTACATCAAGTGATCTGGAGAGAGTAAGGTGATAGGGTGTCAGGATGCCGGGTAGAGTCAGAATTTTGCCTCAGCCTAGCCTAGCTGGGAGGGTGTGGGTATTATGTTTACATTGTATGATCACAGTAATGCCTGTATCATTGGATTTTTCAAAGACTTACTGAGATGAAGATGACTATCAAGATTGATTACAACTGGAGTTTCAGATTTAAATCCTTGACAAACAGTAACTTTAATTGGGTTGTTAATGACAACATGCTTTAATATCTCCAAAAGTACCTTCCAACATCTATCCTCAAGAGATCACCACCAAAAAATAGAGTGAAAAAAAGAAAAATTAGAGATAATCAATTAAAAAATAATATTCTAACCATTAATGCTTCCTGCAGTATCACCTCTAAAAATGTATCAAAGCTGGTCAACTAGCTGAAGAGTTGTTCCGGAACAATATTCTGAGGAAATGGAAAATAGATTCAGCACTTGTGTTAGCAGGAAGATGGAGAAATAAAGACATAGGTAGATGTTAGAACACACCATAGGAAGACCACTTTTCCTGCAAGGGGTTTATCACTTGGAACATTTATAACCATATGTTAAAACATTTATAAAGTCTTGTAGTATAATTGTATAAATGTGGGAAAATGCTGCCCAATACTAGACAAATCATTAAAATCATCGTGAACTCTTAGGCACCTGAAGAACAGAATCCTTTACATTACAGGTAGGGAAAGTAGGAGCGTGGCAGATACTTGTTAGGCTTTATATCTTAGTAATATCCCGAGGGTTTATTATTTAGATACAAAATTATTTAAAAACACAACAGACATGCAGTTAATACATTTCTAAATATGTTTGTGTTATTTAAAAATAATGAATATATCGGATATTATTATAGAAGTTATTGGTAATTTGAGTATTAAATTTTGAAAACAACTTTAAAACATTCATTTATAATAATTCTTCTTACCCTGCCTCTTTTCTCTGTTCTTACTTTCCCAGCATCCAAGAATATTATGACGCTGGCCACTCATGTAACCAGCTGCTGTGTTGTACAGTGAAATATTTGCAGGATAGCTGCATGCTAGATGGAAATCACAGGTAACGGTGCCAAACAATGTATATAAAGAAGCATACTTCTACTTTCAAATTCCAGTGGAGTCTATTAATATTTTTATGAACTCAGAGTTAGAAAAAAAATCAGTGCATGATTTTGAAAACTGGGTTGCTCAGAAAAAAAAAAAAGTAAAAATATCAAGAAAGGGAATGTTACATAGCAGAGCAGATTGTAAGGTGCAAAATAAAGGAAACACAGGGCAGAAGGCTGAAATAAAATTTCAGTAGAGATGGAAAATATAGACTCTGTTCTCCTGATATAGGTTACTAAGGTACCAAAAAGTCTGTACATAATAAGGAAACTGCATTGTGAAACCTTGAGTGCTATGAAGAATTTAACTACCAGTATTTTGGCTTGATCTTTCATTTTCTAGAATCAGAGGATCTTATGTTTGCCTTTTACTTTTGACATTTCTCATGAGCAAAAGAAAACTATAGGATACAAGAACACATATTCTGGAGATAATTCTGACAGCTGTTGATACAAAAGTGAGAAAAGCCATTGGAGACCATAGCCATGACGGAGATTGAGTGCATTTTATGATGTTGTTGGCAAAATGTGGATGATCTAAGTTGGGAGTCTAAGACTCAGCAGCAAAGATTTTAAGCAGAAGTTCAAGGGCACAAAGGAGATGGGAAACTAGCAGACACATGATTTTTAGGAAGAATGCTGTAGGAAATGGTTACAGTTTTGTTACGAGAGCAGATGAAGACTTTTTAAAATTTGGGAACTCAGTAATAGATGATCCTTTGTTATCCAGAGTCTGTCTTCTATTTTCTAGAGAGTTTTAATGGTACTTGAATTATCAGGGGAGAAGCTGATATCTGGTTTGTTTTCTGATATTAACATTCTTTATCAGGTTCTCAGAGGATTTTGTCTTGTTCGGATGAAAGTCCTAAGTCACATTGCTTACTAATTTAATTGCAATGATGCCATTTTCTAATATCAGTAATTAATACCAGTCTCTACCATTACATTATATACAGCTACATTCTCAGAATGAATTTAGATAGATAGACAGACAGACAGACATATTTTCAGAATGCATGTATACACACACAAACTTTTGGGAACTCCTTTAAAATCTCCTAAGTTGTCAAGGAAGAATTGAAAACATCACACTAGCAGATTTGGATATAATGTGGGTAAAAGGATTACTAAACTACTCATTAAAGCCTTGTGGATTCCACTGTATTAAGTTCCGAGTATCACTGTTTAAGAAGTATACTATAGAACTAAAATATGTTAAGTTGAGGTAAGCAGCGGTCGAGGACCTTGCCACTCAAAGTGTGGTTTGTGAACCAGAAGCATCAACATCGCTGGTATTTACATATTCAAAATCTTGACTCCACCCAAAATCTATAGTGATTATCAGTATGATTCAGTCTGTATTTTCCAAAGGATAAAACTCTAATCAATGGATATAAATTATGAAAGATACTGACCGTAAGATATATAAAGCTTCTCAACATGTGAGAAACCCTCTTTGAAGCCAGATGCCATGTAAGAAACCCACCTATCTTGACACCTTCACGTTATGAGATAGTCTAAACCAGAAAGAAATAGAGGCCCTATGGAACCATTGTAGTACCAGGCTTTTCAGTAAAGACTGGATTTTTTAACAGCACAGCCACATTTTGACTTCCCGTCATAAGCCACCAGGCTGAATCCTGCCTATATTTCTGACCCAGATAATCATGAGCAAATAAAAATGATTTTTCTTTTAAGCCACTATGTTTGGAGTCATTTTATGCAGCATTAGGTAATAAAACACATTTCCCTAAAAAAATTGATAAAGAGGGGAATGACTACCTCCCAAGGATGTGTAAGCAAATCAATTTGTTTTCTTCAAATCACATTTCTTTGATAAAATCAGTAACTGTTAGTGAATGCTTACTATCTGATCTTGCATGATGCAGTCACCCTTCTCAATGCAAAAACCATTTTTGAGCAACGTCAAACTTTTGCAACTCAAACAGTATGTGAATTTCTTTCCCTCCTCCTGGTTCCTACATATCCCTGATAGATATCTGTAGTCTAACAAGTTCATTCCCATCCTTTAAGAATCCTTGAATATGTATCCACTACAGAGACTTCTTTGATACCCATTCAACTGATCTTAGTCAAAGGGAGGTGACTCTTCCCCTGAGCTTTTTTTACATACCACATACCCATCTCTCTCACAGCATGTTTTAAATAATTGTACATATAATTACCTCCCTTGTTATACTATGAATTTTTGGGGAGTAGTTTGTTTTATCATGTATAGCCTTATGTAGAACATTTTTTAAAACCGCAAGTTGCATTGGTGCTCAAATAAGACTGATAGAGACAGACCAACAAATAAATAATGGCCTGTGAATAAAATAAATGAATCCTTCCCAAACCATGCAGTTTATAATAAAATTGCTTCTTGCTCTGGTTCTTAAACAGAATATTTTGAATAAAAAAAGGAACATTTTCGTTTGTTTGAAAAAATTTTTAATATTTGACCACTGACTAGCAAATATGGAACTTAAATAATTAGAAGCTTGGATATTTAGATGACCTGCAATTTGTATCAGTACATTTCTGATTCATAGTTTCAACTGGGTAAAGGTCACAACATGTATTTAAAGTAACTATTGTAATATAGTGCTACCTTGTCCCATTTATTATCCAAAGAACTGAGAAATTAAGCTTTTTCCAGTTTTTGTCTGCATTGTCATTATAAATTATAATATTTTAAGAATAAAATTATGCAAATGATTGACTGAAATTTAATAAAAATCTAATTGCTTATAGTTTTCATGTTTAATCTTTAAGGTGAGTAAATATTGCATACATTTCTATTTACTTTATATAAATCCAGTATCAGACATGCTGAGGATTTATTTTTATTAAAATCAGTTTGGGGGCGCCTGGGTGGCTCAGTGGGTTAAGCCTTTGCCTTTGGCTCAGGTCATGATCCCAGGGTTCTGGGATTGAGCCTCACATCGGGCTCTCTGCTCAGCGGGGAGCCTGCATCTTCCTCTCCCTCTCTCTCTGCCTGCCTGTCCCCCTACTTGAGATCTCTATCAAATAAATAAATAAAATCATAAAAAAAAACAGTTTGTAATTTGATTATGGTGTTTCTCTGATGTTCAGAGAAACTTTCTCATCATGTACATTTGTTTAAATATTAGATAGAAAATTCAGGCATCAATTTCAATTTGACCATTTTATTTATTTATTTATTTTAAATTTATATATTTGTCAGAGAGAGAGAGAGAGCGAGCGAGCACAGGCAGACACAGTGGCAGGCAGAGGCAGAGGGAGAAGCAGGCTCCCTGCCGAGCAAGGAGCCTGATGTGGGACTCGATCCCAGGACGCTGGGATCATGACCTAAGCCGAAGGCAGCTGCTTAACCAACTGAGCCACCCAGGCGTCCCTCAATTTGACCATTTTAAAACAAAGAAATCTTTAATACAATCCACATGTATAGAGGAAAAACAAAATTTTACATAAAAAAAAAACAGAAAAGCTACTTCTCTGTCTTTAATATACTTTTATAGCAGAAGAGCTCACCTCAAGTTGACTTTGTCCTGGCAGAATTCATAAGTCCCAGCATATATATGTGTGTGTGTGTGTGTGTGTGTGTGTGTGTGTGTGTGTGTGTATGTAATTTATGTGTATTAATATTTACATATGTTAATATAATAGCCTTTCATGATCTCAGCACAGTCACAGGTTCCATTCCCAGCAGGTCTAATAAATGTATGACAGCGATTGAAGTATTGAAAATAGTATGTAGGTTTTTGGTTTTGTTTTTGTTTCTTTGATTTTGTTTTTTTTTTAATTTAACTTTATTACTTGTTTATGTCTTATTTATTTGAGAGAGAGAGAAGACAAGGGCAGAGGAAGAGGTATAATCCCAAGCAGACTCCCCAATGAGCACAGAGACCGATGTGGGATTGGATCTCCCAACTTGAGCTGAAATCAAGTCAGATGTCCAACCAACTGAGCCACCCAGAGGCCCAAATAATTTGTACTCTTAAAATCATAATCATAATATTATAATGATTGAGCAGTGCCCTAAAAAGTGTAGTACTATAAAACATCTAAGCATAAAAATATTGACTAGAAAATTGCAAGTAACCTCAATATTTCCAATTTTTTTCAAAATTAATTCAAATGATTAAGTTTTATAAAGAATATAATTAAAACCCATGTAAATTTTAAGTCCAAAATGCCCAAAATTTGCTACCTTATTTAAATTTAGAAATAGATGATTGCCTTTTATTCAAATTGTTTGATTAGATGTAAAATTTGTTTATCTAAAACAAGAATAAAAACAACTAACATTTAGTGAAGTATGTTATGCCCACTTAAGATGTACTTATGAGGGGCGCCTGGGTTGCTCAGTGGGATAAAGCCTCTGCCTTAGGTTCAGGTCATGATTCCAGGATTCTGGGATCCAGCCCTGCATAGGGCTCTCTGCTCAGCAGGGAGCCTGCTTACCCCTCTCTCTCTGCCCGCCTCTCTGCCTACCTGTGATCTCTGTCTCTCAAATAAATAAATAAAATCTTAAAAGAAAAAAAAGATGTACTTATGAATGCATTAACACAATTTGTAGCAATCCAAACTGACAATTTATATTTAGAGTGATTTGATACTGACATAATTGTGTTGTCTTTAAGTGTATCAAAAATAATGAATTAGGTTACAAACAAAATCTGTTAATTAGGTCTCTCACACACTCTCTCTCAATAATAATAATAAATAATAATAAATAAATAAATAAAATCTGAAATACTAGAAAATAAGCTTCTGAAATATTATAAAAATCATAACTACATCATATTTTAATACTCCAATTAAGCTGAGAAACTTCTATATGTACACTATGATAAAGTTTAGATTTACTTAAATATTTATGCCATTGAACTCAAAGAAATTCACAAGGGAATATAAAAATTCCTAGCTATGTATTTGCTCCAAAGCAAACATTAAAAATAGGATTAGGTATATCTTATGTAATTCGAACTAGGAGATATTGGTAGAACATAAATTTATACATGGATTACTGGCTCCATATTCTGTTCTCTTTTCTTATTTGTATACTCTAAAACTGACCGAATCTAATTGGCTTTAACCACCACCTCTAAGATAATCCAGAATCTTTCTCTTCAGAACCTTCCCTCTTTCCTCTTGGATATGCAGTATATCCAAATTGAAACATTTTTTAGAAGAGACTGTCTTACTCTAAATTTTATTTTTTATTTTTTATTTTTTAAAATTGTATTAATTATTTCAGGAGACAGAGAAAGATTGAACATAAATAGGGGGAGGGGCAGAGGAAGAGGGAAATAGAGAAGCTTAAGCAGCCTCCAGGATCAGGTTGGAGCCCCAGTTGGGGCTCCATCTCACCACCCTGAGATCATGACCTGAGCTGAAATCAGGAGTTAGACACTTAACTGACTGAGCAAGTCAGGTGCCCTTAAATTTTATTTTTAATTCAAATTATTTTATGAAAATTTTACACAAGGAAGTTATTTTCAGTGTTTTAACTTAAATTTATTACCCTACATGTTCCCACAGATATAAATGAGCCATTTGACAGAAGTTAGATATTAAATGAAAAATTGAAAAAAAAAATGCTCCTTTTCTAAAATCTTCCCTACTCATCCTGATAAAATCTTCCTCCCAGTTAGTGAACTTCCAAATCTAAAGTTATATGGACATTTTAATAGGGTGTGAACATGATGATTTCACACCCATGATGAAATCAAAGTTAACACATCCATCGCCTTATAGTTACCTTTTTGTTGTTGTTCCTGTGGTATCACAAAGATCCTAAAAACCAAAGCAATCTTGAGAAAGAAGAACAAAACTGGAGGCTTCATATTTTTTTTGCGAAGCTGTAGTGATCAAAACAGAATAGTACTGGCATAATAACTGATACATAGACCAATGGAACAGAATAGAGAGTTTAGAAATAAACTCACACATACACAGTTGACTAACCTTTGAAAAAGGAATCAGAATATACAATGAAGAAGGGACAGTATCTTTAATAAATGGTGCTGAGAAAACTGTGTATCTATAAGCAAGTGACCCTTACACCATATACAAAAATTAACAGAAATGGATTTAAAAATTTAAGAACTGGGGTGCCTGGGTGGCTCAGTGGGTTAAAGCCTCTGCCTTCAGCTCAGGTCATGATCCCAGAGTCCTGGGATCGAACCCCACATTGGGCTCTCTGTGAAGCAGCGAGCCTGCTTCCCTTCTTCTTTCTCTGCCTCCCTCTCTGCCTACTTGTGATCTCTGTCTGTCAAATAAATAAATAAAATCTTTAAAAATAAATAAATAAAAATTTAAGAACTGAAACCATATTATAACTCCACCTAATCTTAAGCAGTTTTGATGCCCAGATGAATGTCCTTATATGATTATCACTTAAGTCACTCTTCATCTTCATGTTCCTTATTTCATTCATATTTCAGAATCTAGATCTTACTCAGTACACTTTATTGAATGTATAGATGACTTAATAAGCTTCACATCTAGCTAGTTAAAATTTTTTCCTATCTTGTGTCACTTTCTAAATGTATTCATAGATACTTTTACCATCATCAAAATTGCAAATTAGGCATATATTAATGAGTTGGAGTAAATTCACAAGATACGCTTTTATTTTTTTTTAATTTCTTTTCAGAGTAACAAAATTCATAGTTTTTGCACCACACCCAGTGCTCCATGCAATGCGTGCCCTCCATAATACCCACCACCTGGCTCCCCCAACCTCCCAACCCCCGCCCCTTCAAAACCCTCAGGTTGTTTTTCAGAGTCCATAGTCTCTCATGGTTCATCTTCCCCTCCAATTTCCCTCAACTCCCTTCTCCTCTCCATCTCCCCATGTCCTCCATGTTATTTGTTATGCTCCACAAATAAGTGAAACCATGTGATAATTGATTCTCTCTGCTTGACTTATTTCACTCAGCATAATCTCTTCCAGTCCAATCCATGTTGCTACAAAAGTTGGGTATTCATCCTTTCTGATAGAGGCATAATATTCCATAGTGTATATGGACCACATCTTCCTTATCCATTCATCCGTTGAAGGGCATCTTGGTTCTTTCCACAGTTTGGCGACCATGGCCATTGCTGCTATAAACATTGGGGTACAGATGGCCCTTCTTTTCACTACATCTGTTTCTTTGGGGTAAATACCCAGTAGTGCAATTTCAGGGTCATGGGGAAGCTCTATTTTTAATTTCTTGAGGAATCTCCACACTGTTCTCCAGAGTGGCTGTACCAACTTGCATTCCCACCAACAGTATAAGAGTTCCCCTTTTCTCCACATCCTCTCCAACACGCATTGTTTCCTGTCTTGCTAATTTTGGCCATTCTAACTGGTGTGAGGTGGTATCTCAATGTGGTTTTAATTTGAATCTCCCTGATAGCTAGTGATGATGAACATTTTTTCATGTGTCTGATAGCCATTTGTATGTCTTCATTGGAGAAGTGTCTGTTCATATCTTCTGCCCATTTTTTGATATGATTATCTGTTTTCTGTGTGTTGAGTTTGAGAAGTTGTTTATAGATCCTGGATATCCACCTTTTGTCTGTACTGTCATTTGCAAATATCTTCTCCCATTCCTTGGGTTGCCTCTTTGTTTTGTTGACTGTTTCCTTTGCTGTGCAGAAGCTTTTGATCTTGATGAAGTACCAAAAGTTTATTTTTGTTTTTGTTTCCTTTTAATACTAAAAAGGCATTGGTGTTTATTTAATCTACTAGTGACCAGTTAGATATATATTATGTATGCTATGTTCATTTTAATACCTTTTAGAAATAGAGTATGGGACCTGAACATAAAATGTTTCTGTTTAATTTGTGGTGTATGAGTTATGCAAATTTATTGAAAAATGGATAATTGACATAATTAGGGATACTGCATATAACATAATTGATTCTTTTTTTAAAAAAAGGATATATGGGGAATCTCTGTACCTTTGCAATTTTGCTGCTACCTAAACCAGCTCTAAAAAGTAAAGTCTTAAAAATTATATCTAAATGGTAGTTTAGACAAATGTCTATTATTGTGTTCTATATATTAATTATAATTGGTACTATAGAGTAAAATATTAATGCAGACTAACTGCTATAACAAATAATATAAGTATGTAGAATATCTCAAGTTAAAGTTTAATTCTTGTTCACATTAAAGCATTTGGTAGGTGAACGTAGTGGGGTTTTGTCTTACATGCAGCCATTCAGAGATCTAGTTTGATGACACTGACATTTTAATGAGAACCATCCAAGATTCCATGGAGCTGTGGTTTCTTTGGCTTGAGAGATGCTCAGCAAATGAGGAGGACATGGTTTATCCTATGAATCTAGCACAATTGGCCAAAGTCTGTTCTTTGGGCCAGCAGATATCTATGTGTATGCTCTTCACTCTCTGTAATCATCTTCCAGAGCCCAATGCCCATACTCAGATACTGAGCACCAACCTTTTTTCTTCCTGACTGAAACTGAACCATGGTATCGTAGAAAACCTAACTACATTTCTAATTATTTTCTTCAGCCTTGTGCCTTCGGATACACACACACACACACACACACACACACATAAATTATATGTATATGTTTACTCAGATGCACATTACTTTTATAGAAATTTAAAACAAGATAAAATGTACTTTTTATGGTATCTGAAAGTAAAAAGTATTACACATTTTACCAGTTATCTTCTTTATGAATCTATGAAGCAAACTAAATGAAGATTGGAAATTAAATATTTCAGTTAATAATTCTATAATCTATATGATTCAAATTTCAATTCCCACTGATAACAATTTGTAACTTATAAGCATCCCTTTTCTAATTCTAAATTATAGAAGTTGTAGGTAAAGAGAAAATAAAAACGCAGAACTCCTGTCTCCCAAATGAGATCTCTCAGTATCAAAACCAAAACTAAAATAGAGAGCAGAGCAAAGAGCAGGGCTGAAACCACAGCCTATTGTACTCTTGATCTGGAAGCAGGTGGGAGTTGCCAGAAGTTCTGTTCTTGCAAGACAACCATGGTGGGGGGGGGGGGAGGAAGACCTCCATTGAAAACTTGAAAATGACTAGAGTCAGGCTCATAGATGGAAACTAGAGGTCAAGTGTGTAGGTCATTTCTCTCCCCTGCTTCAAAAAGAGGGCTTCATAAAACTGATGCTGACCTTTGTCCAGAACTAAAGCTTTTAAAAAACTATAATCCAGGCAGATGGGAAGAGAAATTCACAAACCCTTGACCAGAGAGTGAGCCAGGCCACCTGCTGTTTTGAAGAATAGATTCTCTACATCCCCAAAATAAGCACATAACATCAGCCCATACCAAGATTAAAGACCTATTTTTTTGGACAGGAGGCCACAAAGGAAGAACTAACTGGAAAAAAAATGCTGGATGGGATAAACGTATATAGAGAGACAGAGAGAGTAATGAAAAAATAATCAAAAGAAAATTTCACATAAAGAAATGCAATAGTGGTTAGTATATAAAGATAACTAATTTTAAGTAAGATGTACAAAAACCAGAATATATGTGCTTCCATGTAAATTTCAAATATTAGTCTGAAATAAACCTAATGGTATTTTTGGTTTCTTCAAAAAGAGGTATAACAGGATAGAAGATAATTTCTGCAGAAAAGGTAGAAATACATGCAAAAATATCAGTTGACTATCAGCAAGAACAATTAAGATGTTCCAATGAGAATGACATGATGTTGAAAAATTAAGATGCAAGAGAGAAGATATATGTTAAACAAGTAAAAGTCAAATTAAGACCTATGAATGCAGATGAAGCAGTATCTTTAAATGCTTAATAGAAATTAAAAAAAAAAAAAAAAGACCACAGAAACTTGGTACCTTAGTTCCTCCAACTAAGATACATTTCAAGTGCTAAACAAGAAAAAGAACTGATCTGGAGACATGTGAGTGAAAGGTGACTGTTGAAGGATAAAAAGGAATGTTAAAAATAGCGCAGGCAAAACACAGCATATATGCAGAGGATGACAGTTGTCCTGAAAGTGTTCTTTAATCAAAACTAAATGGCAAAATACAATTAAAATAAACATAAAAGTAAGGAAGGAAAAATAATTGTCAGTCTAGAATTCTAAATTGAGATAAGTCATTCATTATTAAAAGAAATAAAGAATCTTCGTGCTGACACAGATATTTACTAAAAGAAAATTAAATGACATAATTTCACAAGAAAAAATGCATACAAAAGAAGACTGAGATATAAAAAATGCTAAACTCAGATATTGACAGAAAATGTTGGTGAATTTAACCAGTGAATGTAAAAGAAAAAAAAATTAAATGTGGCTAAATATTGTACCTAGAAAAGGTGAAACTAATGTTTAGAAAATGCTAAAAAAGAAGATAGAAAGGGGACATGGGAGGAAAGGTGTTGAGTAAATAAAGGTGCTAAGGAGTTTCTTATTCCAAGAGACAGAAATCAATATGCTCAAGAAAGACCTTGTTATAAATAGTTATAATTCAGTACTAATGTTAAATATTTTGGACATCCAAAAAAATTACAAATATATGTGGCTTCTAAATGCACAGAAAAAAGTAGGATGGCATATAGAAAACTTCAAAATACAACAAAATTTTCAATGAAAAACAAAATTAGATTAAAGGATGTTAAAAAGTCATATATTCAGAACAGTTAAAAATTATTAATAAAAATTATAAATAAACTATAATATATAAATTGTATAGAAATTATAATATTTAAATTATGAGCTATTAATTATAAACTGTTATACCCTATATATATCTTTTAAGATAGTTAAAATAAATATTGAAAAGGCATATATATCAGATGGCAACCAAAAAAGGTAGAATTTTCCAAATGAAAATTATAAAAAGTAATTTAAGTAAAATATTAAAAGATAAAAAAGGCTAATATTATAAAAGAAGCATTCCATAAGAAGACTTAAAAAATCATGAGATTTTATATACACAAAGACCAAAAATATGTAATAAAAAACTCAAGTATGAAGTTATAATCATAGTAGATATCTCAGTATACTTCCATAAATATGTAAATTGTTGAAGCAGTATAAAAAATTTGTAATCAATCAAATAGTACAGAAAAGCTATTCAATACATCTTTAAGATGATGATGGAGGAGAAACCAACCTCACTCGTTAAAATATGTGCAAAAAATGCACAAAAATATAGGCAATCTGTCTTCAACCCTAGAGAATAAAATATGGCTATAAATTAATTGAAGTTTTTCATACTCAAAGTGGAATCTCATTACTCTTTCTTGAAAATGACTTGGTTTTAATGATTTGGTTGACCAATAGAGTATCACCAAGTGATGGTAGATAGTTACTAGCCTATTCTCTGAAAACACTATCAGTTTCTACTCTACTCTTTTGGGGCCTTGAACTGCCATATAAGAAGTCCAATTACTCTGAAGTTACCATGCCCTGACAAAACCCAAGACACAGAGGACTAAGTATAGGTTCCTCAATGGATCTCCAACTTGGTAGTTATCTCTGAGGCCAGAATGTGAATGTGCTAAACCAACTTAGACTTCCAGTTTAATCCATCCACCAAATGAGAATCACCAAGGTGTTTATTGACACGTCTTGGAGTAGAAGAATTAGTAAGTAGAATATTCCCCAAATTCTTAATCTACAAAATTTTAAAATACAGAAAAATATTTTTTTAATATTGTGGGCTATTTTGCTATGGGGCAATAGATACTGAGAACAAGCAATGTTTTAAAAAGCATATATCAGGGGTGCCTGGATGGCACAGCCAGTAAGATTCCAACTCTTTGTTTTGGTTCAGATCATGATTGCAGGGTCATGAGATGGAGCCTCGTGTGGGACTCCACCCAGAGTGGAATCTGCTTGAGATTCCACTCCATCTCCCTCTGCCCCTCCCACTCAATGCATGCTCTCTCTCCCTCTCAAATAAATAAATCTTTAAAAGTAAATAAAAAATAAGGAGCATACATCAAACTGTATATATATATACATATTTTACAAATTCAAGAATCAGTATTGAAAAACTGACTTATGGAGCCCACCACATTAAGAGATTAGAACAAGACAAGGTTTTGCCTCAGCAGATGCAAAAAAATCAGTAAAATGCACCATTAACATACAATAACATTGAATAAATTGATCTGTTCAATTTACAAGTAGAAAAAAAATCCATGTTTAATTTAAAATGTTAGCAAAATGCATTTAATGCAGCCTTTTTTAGGAAAAAAAATTGACTGTTAATGTCAGTATTCTGCATAGTTCAAGGTTCTTCACAGTTTAGTTGTCTAGTGATGACCATTTAAATCTCATGAAATGGATAGATAAGTAAGTGGGTAGATAGGTAGATAGCTAGATGCACTTCAGATTTTTGCTGCTAAAGAGACTAAGTCTGTTAAAAGTTCTAATCATCTGATGATAAACAGATGGTTTCTATTCAAGCAAAGCAAAACAGTAATTATACACATCTGTACAATACCAATAAAAACTAATATATCCAGAAGCTATTGGCTGCCATTTCATGACAACAGTCTCTGAGAATAACATTTGTATACTTATTTAGTCATTTTTCCTAAAAGCTATAATGACACCCAAATGATTTTTATCATGCAAAACATAAGAGATGTGCCTTTGATTCATTCCTTGTGTTAAAAAAAAAAAAAAGCTATTGACTGTCAATAGAATATCAAGCTTGTTAATGTTGGTGTTTCTTTGCCATTTTTATTCCTTTGCTTGACACTGATATTTGCTTCTGTTTGCAAAAGAAAGCTCATGTTTACACAGTTATTTGAAGAAACTTGTATATTCCTATCATCAGGGGTATGATAAATATTACACCTCCAAAAATCATGCTAAAAATATTGATTACCAGCAAAGCTGAATACACTTCTTTGAATTCTAAACGTTTCTTCAGAATTTTCATACACGGGCAAAAATGCCATCACCTAAACTAGGGTGTTGAAGTTCCACGTGAAGGAACAGCAGCTTAGCCATCTGGAGAGATACTTTAAAGGTTTTTATTGTCCAATTGGTTTCTCTAGTTCTGTATGGCAGCCTGTAGACACCCACATTTTCTGTCTAGAAGTGCAAATGAGTGCTTTTATTTCTGGCAGCTCATGTAAGATGCTGCACTCCAGATAGCCAGACTGAAATGCTTCTGGCAACCAAAATAATTTCATTAGCCCAGTTAGAATGACATGCATAAAATTCAAATTATGCCCTGAAAAATCAATTCTCATTACTAATCTTAATGGGCCCAATATGTTTTTGTATATAAAATGGTAAAGAGTTTAGCTTAATTTCAGGATCAAATGAAAATACACATTTCTGAATGTTTGTGGAAATTGTGCAGTTTATTGTAATAAAAAATTATAACTTAGTAATTTTAAGGGAGATTATGAGGAACAACTGTTAGGAGTACTGCCAGAAATTTTACATTCAATTTAGTTATTTCTATCTTTCAAATTTCCTTTCTCACTTCAATTAAATCTGTATTGATTACTGTGAGTTAAATAGCATTTACTTAATAAATTTTCACTGTCTAAATAAAATAAATAAATAAATAAAATAAAAAATAAATAAAATTTTACCTATGTCAGCAAAGTTAAGTGAAGTTGGTGAAAAATGGCTTTATTATTGAGAAAGGCATTAACCACTTAGGCCAATGTAATTCAGTAAGCGTTTATTATTACCTATCTTATAAAGCACTTTTAAAGTCACTTGTAGGAATATTGGTAGGAAGTATAGGTGAGAAAACAGATAATCCATTTCTTTCTTTTTTTAAAAGATTTTATTCATTTGACAGAGCACAAGCAAGGAGAGCAGCAGGCAGAGGGAGAGGGAAAAGCAGGCTCCCCACTTAGCAGGGAGCTCAATGTGATCTCAATCCCAGGACCCTGGGATCATGACCTGAGCTGAAGGCAGACGCCTAACCTATGGAGCCACCTAGGCGCCCAATAATCCATTTCTTAACCAACTCACAGTTCCTTTAAAAGTTTTAGGTATAAACAGATATAAACTAAAAAATAATACAAAGAAAGCTCAAAAAGTGGATCATAAAGTAGGGATAATAAGAATTCAAAAAATAGGAATTGGTAATGGTTGAATGGATAGACATCAATTTCTTGGAGAAAAGGGGACCTTACCCCGATACTGAAAGAGGGATAAAATCTGAATGGGATTTGGGTTAAGAGTTACATGAGTCAGTGATATAGCTGTGAATATGGCTAGGACATATAGCACATAGTGATAAATTTGATGTTTTATGAGTGGTAAATCATTAAAATGCTCAAATAAAATGAGGAATGATTGTGAAATGGCAGGCATTGAGACTGTCTTGATACTTTAAAGAAAGGGAAATTTGGATGAAACAAAATTGCTAAAGGGTATAAGTGGAAAATACGACATCTGAAGGATGAAACCAATTAGTGTTTTATAAAGGACACAACTGTATCTATATCTATATGTTTATGTAGGTATAAATTTATAATGATAAAGCTGGATTGCTGGACTAGTGATTAGAATGTTAAACTTACGAAGATCATGTGAATTATGTGGCATAGCAACATAATAATTACATCTCCCTTGTTCCTAATTCAACACACATTCCTTTAAAGACAGTGAATAATCACAAAAAAATGAACCAATATAATCTGTTTTTATGTTATACATTACATTAAAACTTATATGGCAATTGAAAGCACTGATTGAGACAAATTCGCTCAAGACGATAAAAGTTTTCATGCAAACTACACATGACAAATACTAGTAAATCAGATGCACATGGGCATAGGACTAATTTCTTAGAATTAGAATATATTTATTGTAGGATATAAGAACATCTTTATAGGTTATTTTTCAAATCCAAAATCCCAACTATGACCATTTAATTCCTACATGAAATAACTAAAAGTCAAAATTAGAAAGGATTATAATTGGTACAAATGACATCTAGTTTGAAATCTTTAGGAATATTCTTCACATGCAGAATATATAATCTCACCTTTACCATCAACTTGGCTTATTAGGTCAACCTGTGAAAATGGTAGAGTATCAAGTAAAGAATACTAAGCATAGAATTAATCCCTAGTCACGTAATGCTGACAGGTTGGAATCCAATAATAAAAAAACCTACCAACTTACAGTGTAGCACATTTAATTCTGGAAAAGTTCTAATTATGAGAAAATACTCCCTTTAGAGTGATGGCATATGTGATTTTATAGTGTTATTGCTATTTGGTCCATGTTGTAGCATGCAAATAGATTGAACCTCTCTAGCACAAGTTTACAAAAAGAGTGCATAAAGATAATAGGGTATGTTTGGCTCTTTTTATTCATTTTTTAAGAGAGAATACTTTGTTCATAGAGATGCCTACTGAAACATATGTGGATTAAATATTTTGGCTTTCCTTCAAATACAGGAGGACTAGGTGAGGGTAGAGAAAACCAAATTAGCAATAAGATAATTGTTGTAGCTGTGTAACAGGTACACAAACATTTGCTATACAATCTCTCTACTTTTATATATGTTTAAGTTTTTTTTAATAGTAAAAAATTAAGGAGTACCTGGGTGGCTCAGTTGGTTAAATGGTGTACTCTTGATTTTGGCTCAGTCATGATCTCAGGGTTATGGGATCAAGGCCTGGTTCATTGGATGGAGCCTTGCATTGGGCTCTGCATTCAGCAGAGTCGGTCCCTCTTCATCTGCTTCTCTCTCTCACTATATATATACATGTATATATATATAAAATAAACATAACTATATATAATATACATCCAGTATATACATGCATATATATAATAAACATAACTATATACAATATACATATACAAATATATATGTATGTATATATATGTATGTGTGTGTGTATATATATATATATATATATATGAAATAAAATCTTTTTTAAAAAATTAAACAAGGGGGCGCCTGGGTGGCTCAGTGGATTAAAGCCTCTGCCTTTGGCTCAGGTCATGATCCCAGAGTCCTGGGATCAAGCCCCGCATCGGGCTCTCTGCTTGGCAGGAAGCCTGCTTCCCTTCCTCTCTCTCTGCCTGCCTCTCTGTCTGCTTATGATCTCTGTCTGTCAAATAAATAAATAATATATTTTAAAAAATTTTTTAAAAATAAAAAATTAAACAAGGAGACAAAAAAGACACATCATCACTGCCACTCCAGCTCCATATTTTCTTTTCCCTAAGCTAAAGTACGAGAGGAAATGACAAATTTCCTACATATAAAATATTTGGGATATAGAAATATTATTGTAAGAATATTATGAGACCCTTTCCTGCTTCATCAAACATAATCATTCACACTAGGGAAAAAAATCCTTTTAAATAGTGGCTAAGCTTATAAAAGAAAATAAAACAAATGAAGGAAATCTTCAGCAGACACAAATAAAATGGAAATCACTGTGATAAGTGTGAGCAAATCCTGAGTTGCCCTGAGGACATTCCCTAATTCTAAAACTGAAAGTCATGGATTTTTATGTCCTGTGGGGGATTTCAGAAAAGAAATTAAGCCTTGTCAAAGGGGAACCAGAAACCAAGAACCAAGATTTTCATATAAAGCCAGAGTCTTTTAGAGCTTCTATTACCTGTGAAACTATAAGCTGTGGGAGAGAAAATAATAAGCTCTGCACAAAGCCAATCTGTTAAATTATTGTTTTACATTCTAAGTAGGATAAAAGAATTCTACCCTGTAATTGGTAAATATAAGTAGGTTCTCAAACTACAAATATACCATACATGCTTTAAATATTAAAATTAAATATAAAAATTAAAGTAAAATACTTTAATAATGAGATATAAATTTGAGTAATTCCTGATTGGTAGAATCTAAGAGCACTGTCTAAAGCAAATACAAATGTTGCCTTAAATAATTCACCTTAAATCCAGCACCTCAAAATTCCAAAAGACAAAATTAACTTCTAGTGGGCTGCAGAGAAGGAAATTACTGAAAACTTGATTTTAAAATACTCATATATAAAATATAAAAACTAAATAAATAAAATAAAGATCCAGAAAGAAAAGACTAGCAACAGGATCAAACAAGATTTATAGAACTACCAGTGTTTCTTCAAATTGTTATCTATGAGAGAGAGAGATAAAATAAAGAAAAACTCAACAGATGGAGTTAATACAACCTAAACAGAGCTAAAGAGAAAAGACTAATGTGAAAAATCTAACCAGGAATTCGATAAACAGAAAAAAGGAAAATAATTAAGAAGAATAAAGAAGTATGGACAACAAATAAGAATATCTATCATGGGTCTAATTTGATTGACAGAGGAGAGATGAAAATGGAGAAGTCATAGTTAGTGTGAAAATCAATAAGAATTTTCCATATCTGATGTCATTAATCCTCAAATTCAGAAAGCACACAAAAACCTAAGAAGAATATAAAAAAATCTACAACAAAGCATATTTTAAAACTACCCAAAATATGTTAAAACAAACATATCTTAAAAACAGGGAAGTCATTATATACAAATGAACAATAATTACAATAACATGAGAATTTGCAACATCATAGAAAATTCTGAAGTAAAATCTCCTAAGTTTTGTTAAAAGAAAATAACTATAAGCTTTAAATTCTACACCTAGGTTAAAAAAAAAAAAAAAAACACCACAACATTCAGGTATGAGAGTGAGGCAGAGGGCTTTTCAGAAATAATGAATGAACTAAAATCTTACATCATCAATAGGGAATTTGAAAACTGGAAACTGATTCCAGGAAGAAGGCATAAAATGCAAAAATGGTTGGAATTTGTAAGACTCCCAAGATCTATCCATGTTCCATGTTGTTCCAAGTAACAGGATTTCCTTTCTCATAGCTGAACAATATTCCATTGTGTGTGTGTGTGCATCTGTGCACATCTTTTCCCCATTGAGTATGATGTCAGCTCTGGGTTTATTATATGGTGCTTATTATGTTGAGGTATGTTCCCTCTGTACCCATTCATTGAGAGATTTTACCATGGCTGAATGTTGACATTTGTCAAATACTTTTTTTGCTATTGAGATGATCACATTATTTTTACATTTCACTTTTTTAATGTCGTGCATCACATTGATTTGTGAATGTTGAACCATCTTTTGATCTCTGGAGTAAATCCCCCTTGACTCTAGTATATGATCCTTTTTAGTGTATTTTTGAATTCAGTTTACTAATATTTTGTTGAGGGTTTTTGCATCTATGTTCATTAGGGATATTGGCCTATAATTTTCTTTTTGTGTGGTGTTTCTGTCTGGTCTTGATGTCAGGATAAGGGTAATGCTAGCCTCATAAAGTGAGTTTGGAAGTGTTTCCTCCTTTTCTACTTTTTGGAAGAGTTTGAAAAGGATCGGCATTAACTCTTCTTAAAAGTTTGGTAGAATTCACTAGTGAAGTCATGTGGTCCTGGAATTTTGTTTGTTGGGAGGTGGTTATTTCTGATTCACCATAATTATTAATAATTTTTATAGATTTGCTATTTCTTCATGATTCAGTCTTGGTAGGTTGTACATTTCTAGAAATTTATCCCTTCTCATTTGTCAAATTTTTAAGCATATAATAGTTTATAGTCATCTCTCATGATCCACTGTGTTTCTGTGGTACAATTTTAATTTGTCTTTTTCTTTCTGATTTTGAGTTTTCTTTTCTTTTTCCTTTTTTTTGGGGGGGGGTTTCAAATAATGAGCTCTTAATTTCATTGATCTTTTCCATTGTCTTTCTAGTATCTATTTCATTATTCCCATTCTACTCTTTGTCGTTTCCTTCCTCTACTAACTTCTGGCTTTGTCATTCTTTTTCTAGTTCCTTGAAGTGTAGACTGTTTATTGGAGCTCTTGCTAATTTTGTAATGTAGGTTTTTATCACTATCAGCTTTTCTATTGATACTGCTATGCTACATATTGTAAATTCTGGTATGTTGTATTTCCATTTTTATTTGTCTCAAGTTATTTTTTGTTTTTTTTTTTTATTTGTTCTTTGTCCCATTAGTTGTTCAACAACATGTAGTTAATTTCCACATATGTGTGAAATTTCCAGTTTTCTTCTTGTAATTGATTTCTAGTTTCTTACCTTTGTGCCTAAAAAGAGGCTTGATATGATTTTCATCTTAAATTTTTTTTAATTTTGATTTTTTTTAAATTTCATTTCAGCATAACAGTATTCATTGTTTTTGCACCACACCAAGTGCTCCATGTAATACATGCCCTCCCTAATACCCACCACCTGGCTCCCCTAACCTCCCACCCCCCCCACCCCTTCAAAACCCTCAGGTTGTTTTTCAGAGTCCATAGTCTCTCATGGTTCACCTCCCCTTCCAATTTCCCTCAACTCCCTTCTCCTTTCCATCTCCCCATGTCCCCCATGTTATTTGTTATGCTCCACAAATAAGTGAAACCATATGATAATTGACTCTCTCTGCTTGACTTATTTCACTCAGCATAATCTCTTCCAGTCCCGTCCATGTTGCTACAAAAGTTGGGTATTCTGAGGCTATCAGCCTGGTCACAGGGAATTCCTTGGCCGGATCCCTTTCCCACACGCAGGCAAATAGCTCTCAACTTTTTATTTTTAATTTTTGTTTGAAATAAAGTTAGCCATCTGTATCAAAAAAAAAAAATGTTGGGTATTCATCCTTTCTGATGAAGGCATAATACTCCATAGTGTATATGGACCACATCTTCCTTATCCATTCGTCCGTTGAAGGGCATCTTGGTTCTTTCCATAGTTTGGCGACCATAGCCATTGCTGCTATAAACATTGGGGTACAGATGGCCCTTCTTTTCACTACATCTGTATCTTTGGGGTAAATACCCAGTAGTGCAATTGCAGGGTCATGGGGAAGCTCTATTTTTAATTTCTTGAGGAATCTCCACACTGTTCTCCAGAGTGGCTGTACCAACTTGTATTCCCACCAACAGTATAAGAGGGTTCCCCTTTCTCCACATCCTCTCCAACACGTGTTGTTTCCTGTCTTGCTAATTTTCGCCATTCTAACTGGTGTGAGGTGGTATCTCAATGTGGTTTTAATTTGAATCTCACTGATGGCTAGTGATGATGAACATTTTTTCATGTGTCTGATAGCCATTTGTATGTCTTCATTGGAGAAGTGTCTGTTCATGTCTTCTGTCCATTTTTTGACATGATTATCTGTTTTGTATGTGTTGAGTCTGAGAAGTTGTTTATAGATCCTGGATATCCACCTTTTGTCTGTACTGTCATTTGCAAATATCTTCTCCCATTCCATGGGTTGCCTCTTTGTTTTGTTGACTGTTTCCTTTGCTGTGCAGAAGCTTTTGATCTTGATGAAGTCCCAAAAGTTCATTTTCGCTTTTGTTTCCTTTGCCTTTGGAGACATATCTTGAAAGAAGTTGCTGTGGCTGATATCAAAGAGGTTACT
>PISX010000803.1:68190-205580 GCA_004024625.1 Mellivora capensis | reverse complement strand
TTTTATCTTTGTGTACAGTGTAAGAGAATGGTCGAGTTTCATTCTTCTACATATAGCTGTCCAATTTTCCCAGCACCATTTATTGAAGAGACTTTTTTCCATTGTAGATTTTTTCCTGCTTTCTCAAAGATTATTTGACCATAGAGTTGAGAGTCTGTATCTGGGCTCTCTACTCTGCTCCACTGGGCTATGTGTCTGTTTTGATGCCAGTACCATGCTGTCTTGGTGATCACAGCTTTGTAGTAAAGCTTGAAATCAGGTAACAAGATGCCGCCAGTTTTATTTTTGTTTTTCAACATTTCCTTAGCAATTCAGGGTCTCTTCTGATTCCATACAAATTTTAGGATTATTTGCTCCAGCTCTTTGAAAATACTGGTGGAATTTTGATCAGAATGGCATTAAAAGTATAGATTGCTCTAGGCAGTATAGACATTTTAACAATGTTTATTCTTCTGATCCAAGAACATGGAATGGCCTTCCATCTTTTTGTGTCTTCTTCAGTTTCTTTCATGAGTGTTCTGTAGTTCCTCTAGTACAGATCCTTTACCTCTTTGGTTAGGTTTATTCCCAGGTATCTTATGGTTCTTGGTGCTATAGTAAATGGAATCAATTCTTTAATTTCCCTTTCTGTATTTTTATTGTTAGCATATAAGAAAGCCACTGATTTCTGTACATTGACTTTGTGTCCTACCACATTACTGAATTGCTGTATGAGTTCGAGTAATTTGGGGGTGGAGTCCTTTGGGTTTTCCATATAACGAATCATGTCATCTGCGAAGAGAGGGAGTTTGACTTCTTCATTGCCAATTTGGATACCTTTTATTTCTCTTTGGTGTCTGATTGCTGTTGCTAGGACTTTTAATACTATGTTGAACAAGACTGGTGAGAGTGGGCATCCTTGTCCTGTTCCTGATCTCAATAGGAAGGCTGTGAGCTTTTTCCCATTGAGGATGATATTTGCTGTGGGTCTTTCATAGATAGATTTTATCTATCTATGAATGTTCCCTCTATTCCTATACTTTGAAGCATTTTAATCGGGAACGGATGCTGGATTTTGTCAAATGCTTTTTCTGCATCAATTGAGAGGACCATGTGGTTCTTCTCTCTTCTCTTATTGATTTGTTCTATCACATTGATTGATTTGCGGATGTTGAACCATCCTTGTAACCCAGGGATGAATCCTACCTGGTCATGGTGGATAATCTTTTTAATGTGCTGTTGGATCCTGTTTGCTAGGATCTTGTTGAGAATCTTAGCATCCATATTCATCAGTGATATTGGTCTGAAATTCTCCTTTTTGGTGGGGTCTTTGCCTCATTTGGGGATCAGGGTAATTCTGGCTTCATAGAAAGCGTCTGGAAGTTTTCCTTCTGCTTCAATTTTTTGAAACAGCTTCAGGAGAACAGGTGTTGTTTCTTCTTTGAAAGTTTGATAGAATTCCCCAGGGAATCCGTCAGGTCCTGGGCTCTTGTTTTTTGGGAGGTTTTTGATCACTGCTTTAATCTCGTTACTAGATATCGGTCTATTCAGTTTGTCAGTTTCTTCCTGGTTCAATTTTGGGAGTTTATAGTTTCCCAGGAATGCGTCCATTTTATCTAGGTTGCTTAACTTATTGGCATATAACTGTTGATAATAACTTCTGATGATTGTTTCTACTTCCTTGGTGTTAGTTGTGATCTCTCCCTTTTCATTCATAATTTTATTAATTTGAGCTTTCTCTCTTTTCTTTTGAATTAGTGTGGACAATGGTTTATCGATCTTATTGATTCTTTCAAAAAACCAGCTTCTATTTTCATTGATACGTTCTACTGTATCTCTAGTTTCTACCTCATTGATCTCTGCTCTAATCTTGACTATTTCCCTTCTTATGTGTGGAGTTGGTTTGATTTGTTGTTGATTCTCCAGTTCTTTAAGGTATAGAGACAGCTTTTGTATGCTGGATTTTTCAGTTTTTTTGAGGGAGGCTTGGATTGCTATGTATTTCCCCCTTAGGACCGCCTTTGCTGTATCCCATAGGTTTTGGACTGAAGTGTCTTCATTCTTATTGGTTTCCATGAATTGTTTAAGTTCTTCTTTGATCTCCTGGTTGATCCAAGCATTCTTAAGCAAGGTGGTCTTTAGCTTCCAGGTGTGTGACTTCCTTCCAAACTTTTCCTTGTGGTTGAGCTCCAGTTTCAAAGCATTGTGATCTGAGAATATGCAGGGAAGAATTTCAGTCTTTTGGTATCGGTTGAGTCCTGATTTGTGACCCAGTATGTGGGCTATTCTGGAGAAGGTTACATGTGCACTTGATGAGAATGAGTATTCTGTTGTTTTAGGGTGGAATGTTCTGTATATTTCTATGAGGTCCATCTGGTCCAATGTTTCATTCAATGCTGTTGTTTCTTTATTGATTTTCAGCTGGAATGATCTATTAGTGAGAGAGGCTTGTTGAGATCTCCTACTATAAATGTATTCATATCGATATGACTCTTTATCTTGATTAATAGTTTTCTATAATAGTTGGCTGCTCCCATATTGGGGGCATAAATATTTACAATTGTTAGATCTTCTTGGTGGATAGTCTTTTTAAGAATTATGTAGTGTCCTTCTGTATCTCTGACTACAGTTTTTAGTTTAAAATCTAACTTATCTGATATGAGAATCACTACCCCGGCCGTCTTTTGAGGCCTATTGGCATGAAAGATGCTTCTCCATTCCTTCACTTTCAGTCTGAGTGTATCCTTAGGTTCAAAATGGGTCTCTTGTAGACAACATATGGATGGGTCCTGTCGTTTTATCCAATCTGCAACCCTGTGTCGTTTTATGGGTGCATTTAGGCCATTCACATTGCGAGTGATTATTGATAGATACGTTTTTACTGACATCATGTTACCTTTGAAGTCTTTCTTTCTGTAGGTTGTCTCTATATTTCTGTTCAATGATATTAGGATTTTTACTCTTTTATAGAGCCCCCCCTTAATATTTCTTGCAGTGTCGGCTTGGTGGTCGCATACTCTTTTAAGCCTTGCCGATTTTGAAAACTCTTTATCTCTCCATCCATTTTGAATGTCAGTCTTGCTGGATAAAGTATTCTTGGCTGCATGTTCTTCTCATTTAGCGCCCTGAATGTATCTTGCCAGCCTTTTCTGGCTTGCCAGGTTTCTGTGGACAGGTCTGATGTTGTTCTGATGGGCTTTCCTCTGTATGTAAGGAGCTTCTTTGTACCGCCTACCTTCAAGAGGGCCTGCCTACAATTATAATTCTTCAATCTTGCTATTAGGTGTCTCGAGGTCTTTCGAGAATCTTTGATCTTGGGGGGAAACCGTTTTGTCTCTAGTACATGAATGCTGGTTCCATTTGTGAGATTGGGAAAATTTTCATGGATAACTTGTTCCACTATATCTTCTAGACTTCTTTCTTTCTCCTCCCCTTCTGGGATTCCAATAATTCTGACATTGGAACGTTTCATGGCATCATTTATTTCTCTGATTCTGTTTTCGTGGCTTCTAAACTGTTTGTTCCAGGCTTCCTCCTGATCCTTTCTCTCTCTCTGTTTGTCCTCCAGATCAATAATTCTATCTTCTGTCTCAGTTACCCTAGCTTTTAGAGAATTTAGATTAGATTGGAATTCATTGAGAGCCTTGTGAACATCATCCCTGGTGGCTTTCAGTTCTGCCCTAACATTGTGAACATCATCCCTGGTGGCTTTCAGTTCTGCCCTAATCAATTCCGTTTGGTCATCCATGGCTTTTTCCAACCTAGCTATTGCCTGGATAATTGTTAGACTGAATTCCCTTTCTGACATATTGTCTATGTCAGTAGCCATTAGCTCTGTTGCAGAAGGCCCATCCTCTGAATTTTTCTTCTGTTGGGCATTCCTCCTCCTAGTCATTTTGGTGAGAGATGGCTGAACGGATGTAGCTGGATGTATCGACCGTGGTGCAGTCAAGGTGTACCCTGGAATGCTTTTGAGCAAACAAGAGTCCCCACCCAAGTGAAAGAAAAAAAGAAAAGAAAAAGAAAAATAAGAGAGAGAAAGAGAGACAGGAAAAAAAGGGAAGATAAAAGAGAAGGCTCAGCCCAAATGGGCCCCAAGGTAAGATTTATGAAGTATACAAAGAAAAACAGACAAAAAGACTGATAAAAGTATATGACAAGAGAAAAAAAAATATATATATATACATATAAAAGCAAAAAAAGAAAAGAACCTCGTGAAAAAGAACCCCAAATATAAGATTTATATACTATCAGGACAAACACAAATTCACAGAAACACTGGCAGGAGAAAAAGATGGGAGAGTGGTTATAAATTCTCAGTGTGGGCGAGGAAGGTTATTTTGATTCTTCCTGGATGTATCTTGATATCTTTTTTAAAGGACTCAACTTTCCTAAGATAAAGGGGAATTAAAAATTGGTTTACCTTTAGGGGTAGCATTGATTGGGGGAAGGGGATTACCTTGAAGTTTATCTCTATATGAATATTAAAAAATAAACATACAAAAAAGGAATAAACTAAACTAAACTTAGGTAAAATTTTAAAAAGATTAAAAAATAGGAAAGCAAAAGGAAAACACAGGTATATGTAACAAAAAGTTCAGGTTAAAAAGTTATTATGGAATTTGATGTACTGGAAATCTTAGTGTGATGGTAAATAGGTTAAAAAAATTGTCTATATATAAAAAAAAGAATGAACCAACATAGTGGCAATGAATTAAAAATAAAAGTTGTATCTATGAAGTAGTGGTCGTTGTTCTCTTGTTGTATTTTTTTTTCTTTTTCCTTTTTTTCCCCTGGTTGGTTTTCTGGGCAAGGGCCCTGCCACGTGGATTTTCAGGCAATGTTCCCTGAGTTAAGTTTTTCAGGTTTTTCAGGCTTTTGTTCTCTAGAGGTTTTTATGTTTGTTTGTTCTTTTTTTTTGTTGTTTTTCTTTTTTCTCGCCTTGACAGCTCTTGATGGTTTTTGGAGGTTTAGAGGAAAGCAAACTGCATCCAGACCTCCCTCTCAGAGAGAAGCCTCAGTCTGTTCCCCTCTGGGTGCTGCAGAGCACATAAGTTCCCCCTCGGCCGCTGGTAGAGCAAGTTCCGAGTCACAGTCCCTGGGGACACAGGAACTCCTGCTTGTACCCAAAACCACGACAGCAGCGGCTGTCTGAGCAGCCACGGGACCGCCAGAGAGGTTCCAAGCAGCGATCGCACACTGAGATTTTTCCTGCCGGCCCGGGCTAGGAGTGCCTGGTCTTTCCGGGTCCAAAAGCACCGAGAGTGCCGGGCTGGCGCCTTTGTGCACCTCTCTCAGAGGAAGGTGTGGGGCACGTGCGTCTCAGGCTCTGATAGTACTGCACGGCGCTCACAGGGAAGGGTGTAAAAAAGCTGTGTTTCTGCCAACTGGTGATGCTCCCCGCCCCTCACGGGACCCCGCGTGTTTTCTGGCACTCTGGCAGCTCAGGGACTAAGACCTGGTTTCTCCGTCACACTCTCTGGCTCAGCGCCAGGTCGGCTGTCCTGAGTCCGGGAACTTAAGCCCCTGTCCCTAACTGCCCCGATTCCCACAATTTCCCCCTGTGATCCTTTGCTCTTTTTGAGTGCTTTCAACCAGACTCCAAGTTAATGCTGGTCCCCAGACACAGGGCACTCTCGTATTGGGGTATCGCTTTCCAATGGGTCACCTCTGGTGGCTCCCTCCCCCTTTTGTTTATCTTCTGATATTAGTCTGATGTTCCCACTCCGCTTTACCTGCCCACTGGCGTCTTCTGCCCCCATAGAGATCCAGACGTGTAGAATTCTGATCTCAGGCTGATTTCATGGGTGATCGGTGTTCTTTGGTAGGTAATCAGCTCACTTTAGGGTACAGGTTGAAAAGGCGCCTCCTCCTACTTCCCCGCCATCTTGTCTCCCTTCCATCTTAAATTTTTTAAGACTTGGCTTTACCCATGATCTATCCCAGAGAATGCTCCATGTGTACTTGAGAAAAAATGTGTATTTTGCTTTTGTTGGATGAAATGTTCTAGAAGTATCTTAAATCCATCTGGTCTAACAGGTAGATATAGTCCAATGTTTTCTTACACATTCCATGTCTGAATGATTTATTCATTATTAAAAGTTGCTTTATATATTTAGATATTCCTGTGTTAGGTACATCAGAATATTTGTTAAAAAGAAGAATATGGAAGTATTTTTTAAAGTGTTTTTTAACAAAGGTGGTTATACCTTCATGCCAAAATATTCATGGCAATGTAATGGGCACTGTGATATAACAATAGAAGTTAAGAAATAATAAAATTATTAACAGAACATGTCAGATTCTCATTATACTATCATTATTATAAAATGATAATTTCAAAAGTATCTATTCCACCTAGCATAGTTTTATTTTTTTTATGTTCAGTTAACCACTGTATATAGTACATCATTAGTTTTTGAGGTAGTGTTCAGTGATTCATTAGTTACAGATAACAGCCAGTGCACATTGTAACATGTGCCCTCCTTAATACTTATAACCCTGTTACCCCTTCCCACCACACCCCTCCATGCTGAGACCCTCAGTTAATTTCCCTGGGTCCATAGTCTCTCATGGTTCATCTCTCTCTCTGATTTCTCCCCCTTCAGATCTCCCTCCCTTCCCCTGTAGTCCTACATGCTATTGCTTATGTTTTACATATGAATGAAACCATCTAGCATAGTTTTAAATAATGCGTACAGATTAGTTTCCAGAAACAAAAGCACAAACATAAGGATACTTGATTTTTTATATATGGGACACTGGAGAAAAATATTATTTGAAATATTAATTTATCAAAGATATCACTAAAAGCATCATAAAATGGCATGAAATGGGCCATAGAAGTAATATGTTGCTTGTAGCACGTTTACTCAATAAAAATTCATAATAAGAATATATCAAGGGCTCCTTTAAATCAGTAAAAAAATGAAAAATTTGAAACACAAATGAAAAATTTAAATGTAATATCTGAGAAGTTATTATATATTTGAAAAATGCTCAACGTCATTAATCTCCAGAGAAATAAAGAAGAAAAACTAAAGGAAATCAAAAATCACCGATCAGAAGGCTTGAAATTAAAAGATTGATGGTGCCAAATATCAGTGAAGATGGAGAATAATGAGGATCCTCATATATTACTAATAGAAATGTAATTTGGTAAAATCACTTTCAGAAGCTGATTGACATTATTTATTAAACTTTAACATTTTCATAACCAATGGCCCAATAACCACCTAAAGAGAAACCCAGCAGAAATGTGCACAAATATGTGCACAAAAGGACATTTAAAGGAATGTTTATATCAGCATTATACATATAAGCCAAAAGCTGTTATCCTCAAAAAGAACAGATAAATACACTGTGATACATCAGTCTGTTTTACTGTTGAAATAATATACAGAATTAAAAATGAATAGATTATTGGTATACCACAAATGGATGAGTCTCACAAACATAATGTTATATTGAGACAAGACATCATATAATCTATGGTTTTCATTAAACAAATAAAAATAATCTCTGATAATGGAAATCAGGATAGTAATTATTTTCTAAAATGATTGAGTAGGTTTCTGTGTTAGTGGTATATTCTTTTCCTTTCTATGTTTATGGTTAACAACATTTTTATATTTATTTTAGTATGTTCATATGAAATGTATACTTTGTTTTTCTTTAATAAAAATTATACTTAAAATATATACAAAGCAGTAGCATCTGGGTGGCTCAGAGAGTTAAGTGTCTGCCTTCAGCTGAGGTCATGATCCCAGGGTCATGGGATCCAGCCCCTCTGTTGGGCTCCCTGCTCAGTGGAGAGCCTGTTTCTCCCTTAGTACTTCCATTTCAGCTATAGAAATTGAAATTAAAAGAACTGACTACTTATGAGGCACATCTGAATAAATTTTAAAGAATCAGACTATATTTTCTCATGGTACAAATAAATAATCAATAATGGTAACAACAACAAAAATAAAATACATTTGGAAATATAAAAACTTAATTTTAAATGACTTGTGAGTGAAAGAAGAAACGATTAATTATTTCTTAAATATTTAGGAAAGATTATAATGCAATATATGCAGTAGTTTAAAAGTTATTCATCAAAATCACTAGGCAAAAGAGGTTTTACAGTATTACCAAGTATAAGAGATATGGACAACATTGAATGTAGGAAAGAGATTAAAATCATTAAGATATCTTTACTAACAATTAAGAAAGGATAAAATTAATTGGCTAAGTATCAAAATTGAGTAGGTTTTTGTGTTGTTGATTTTGCATAACAAATGCAAAACGGGGAAGAAGCGTACTTTTAAAATTATTAAATTGGTAAAAGTATACTACAATTAATACCATAATACAAAGAAAATAGAAAGTTAAAACATAATAAAAAGTTTGTTCTTTGGCGGGAAAGAAATCTAATTGAATAGAAAAACCATCAGCAATTCAGATCAAGAAGTGTTGAGACAAATTAATATTAGCAACTAATAATGAGGTGGCCTAAGTATTACAAGATACAAATATTAAAATATAATCAATGAAATAATACATTTGAAAATTAAGAAAAATCAAACATCTTTTAGAAAAATATTAGTCAATAGTAATATAAAAATAGAAAGCCTGAATTTTCTCATGAGTCTTACAGAAAAAAAAATTTTTTAAAGATTTTATTTATGTATTTGACAGACATAGATCACAAGTAGGCAGAAAGAGAGGAGGGAGGAAGCAGGCTCCCTGCTGAGCAGAGAGCCCAATGTGGGGCTCGATCCCAGAACCCTGAGTTTAACCCACTGAGCCACCCAGTCACCCCCAGAAATTTAATCATTAGTTTAAAATCATCCAAAAATTCACTGAGTATGGATGTTTTTAAAAGAAGAGTTTAGCAGATATTCAAAAAACTGGTAACACTTATTATTTTTAAATTATTCTGGAAAAATAGGACAAAAAGAAATAGCTTACAATGTGTTTTTGTAACTAGAATTTATTTTATTACTTAAATCAGAAAATGAATGTAAAAAAGGTAAATTTTACCATAAAACATAAATTGTATGCTTAGAAAAGAAATCCTAAACATAAGCAAACAGAATATACAACTATATAAAATAATTCTGCTTTATGAACATGTTGTTAGTATTCCAGTAATGGAAAAAAATCAATTAATGTAATAATAAAATTTGCACATGTGATTTTTCAAAATAATAGAATAAAAGAGAAAATCTATGTGATCACGTCAGTATAATATTTCTATATAAATCAATCCCCTTATTTTGAAAAAGGCTTATTAGCAAACCAACAATAGATAACGGATTTACCTGATAAAGAGTATGTGTAGCCTTTGTGAGTTTTTATGCTATGCATGAATTCAAAATGCATGCACACACTTAATTTAATATTTAATGGTGACATTTCAAGTATACCTTAGAAAACTAGAAATGAAACCTAACATTCTATATTACTTTCTATTCAACATTCTATTAAAAGTTGTAGCCATTGTAATCCAAACTAAAGACAGTCACTATTTGAATAATATAAAATGATCTATGTAGAAAAATTAATAAGTTTAGCAAGGTTTCTAGATGCATGATTAATAAAAAACAAGATCAATCTTTGTTATAAGTCAGAAAAAGTTAGAAAATATATAAGTAGTTAATTATCACACAAAATAAGGTATTTAACAATAAATACAAGATAAGCATACAATTTATGAAAAATGTAATAATATTAAATGACATTAGAGAATGCTCAAATAAATGGAAAGATACATTCATGAATAGAAAGCTCAATATATTAAGGATCTCAATTATATTCAAACATACAAATTGTGATGAGTTTTTTTCAGAGAACTAGATGAATATAAAATTCACACAGAGGTTCCAATGACCAAGATGAGACAAGATATTTATAGAAAAGCATAACAAGGCCTAAACTTTGCAGTGGAAGATATCACAAATTAAAGTTAAAGTAAGCAGAACAGTGTGGTATTGGCAAAGGGATAAACAAATAAACCAAAGGAATAAAATAGGGAGCCCAGGAGCAGACTTCAACATATATTGAAACTTGGCATATAATACAGTTGGCAATCATTTTTTTAAATATTTTATTTACTTATTTGAAATAGAGACAGAGAGAGAGTGAGAGAGAGAGAACGAATAAACAGGGGGAAGAGCAGAGGGACAACCAGAACTCCGCTGAGCAGGGATCCTGATGAGTGACTTGATCCCAGGACCCTGAGATCATGACTTGAGCCAAAGACAGATGCATAACTAAGCCACCCAGGTGTCCCAACAGTCATTTTAGAAAGAAGTAGAATTTGATCTCTGGAATCAGATTTCTCACTATTGGGGAAAGAATTTAGATAAACAAGAGAGATATTCTAGAATGATCCCTGTGGTACTGTGTTGGAGAAACAAATCTGAACTCATGTTGAACTAAATGGATTTAGAGTCAGATAGATACAGAAATGAACATTCAAATGCATATTTATGGGATTGTATATATACATATGCTATTAATTCTGCTGAGTGGACCTAGAAGCAATGCAATGGAAATGAGCACAGTCATTACTAAGCTTTTTATTTCTAAATACTATGTCCAGTCAAAAAACCAGAACACCTTGGGAAAATGGCTGAATCTAATAATTGATTAAGAAAAGTACACTGTGGCCCCTTGGAGTATCTTGTTGTACCAAACATTAGAGAAGTGTTCATAAGAAATAAGGATGGGATATGCCATAGAGACACAGGAACCAACTAGAAAAAGCTATCAGTGGCCAAAGCTGGGAAAACTTGCACAAAAAAATAATAACATAGTATTGGGTCATAACCAAAGCAGAAAATAAATATTCATGTCTATAATGATAAATAAATGAATCAATAAATGGAGGAGAAAGATAAATCTTTCTTACATAATATTTCCAAATACTATATATATGTACTCCCTTGTATATGAGGTGAAGTTTAATTCTCATTCACTCATCCTCCTTGAGGATAGGCTAGATTAATTACTTCCAAATAAAAGAATAGGAAAAGGAAAAGAAATTTTAGTGACTTTATAATGGAGGAACTCAGCAAATGCCACTAAATTAAGTAACTACAGTTAACACCTAAATCATGTGATATCATATATACCTGATATCTTATGATGAGAAGGGTACTTCATTTCTTTGCAAAAGTCCAGTCTAATCATGAGAAAAATAGACCATCCAATATTGGGAACATTCTACAGATACCTAATTAGTTTTCCTCATGACTGTTAAAGTCAGAAACTATAAAGAAAGACAGAGAAACTTTCTCAGGCCAGAGGAGACTGGGGAGATATGATGAAATGCAAAGATGGTACTCTGGATTGGATTTTGATGCAGAGAGAGGACATTGATGGAAAAACTGGAAAATCCTAATGATAGAAAAACTGGTGAAACCTAAATAATCTGTGGTAAAATGGTACATCAATACCAGTTTTCTAGTTTGATAAATACACCACAGTAATGTAAAATGTTAAAAATGGATTTGAGGGACGCCTGAGTGGCTCAGTTGGTTAAGCAGCTGCCTTCGGCTCAGGTCATGATCCCAGCGTCCTGGAATCGAGTCCCGCATCCGGCTCCTTGCTTGGCAGGGAGCCTGCTTCTCCCTCTGCCTCTGCCTGCCACTCTGTCTGCCTGTGCTTGCTCTCTCTCTCTCTCTCTGACAAATAAATAAATATAAGAAAAAAATTTTTAAATGGATTTTATTGGATGAGGGTTATATAGGAACACTGTATTTCTCTGTAAATCTGTTTATTGAAATATAAAAAGTTTATTTTTAAAAAATTGAAACCTGAAAAATAATAAAAAATAAAAACTTAAAACCTGAGAACATGTAAAAAAAAATGGCAAAAGTGTAATAAGTACTGGATGTTGTATGGAGGTGTTGAATCACTGTATTGCACACCTGAAATTAATATTACACTGTATGTTAACTAACTTGAATTTAAATAAAAACTTAGAAAAATAAAATTTAATACAAGTATAGTTAACTCACAGTGTTATATTAGTTTCAGATGTGCTTTACACTAGTTCAGTAATTCTATACATTACTCGGTGCTCATCAGGGACAGTGTACTCTTAATCTCCTTCATCTATTTCACTCAATACTCCCCGCCTACCTCCCCTCTGATAACCATCGATTTGTTCTCTATAGTTAAGAGTCTGATTTTTTATTTGTCCCCTTTTTCTTTGTTCATTTGTTTTGTTTCTTAAATTCCATGTTAAGAGTGAAATCCTATGGTGTTTATCTTTCTCTGACTGACTTATTTGACTTAGCATTATACTCTCTAGATCCATCCACACTGTTACAACGGTAAGCTTTCATTTTCTTTTATGGTTCAGTAATATTCTGTGTGCGTGTGCTTATATACCACCTTTTTCCATTCATCAGTTGATGGACACTTGGGCTGCTTCCATAATTTGGCCAATTTAAATCATGCTGTAATAAACATAAGGGTGCATATATCCTTTCAAATTAGTGTTTTTTTCATTCTTTGGGTAAATATCCAGTATACAGTTACTAGATCATATGGTGTGATTCTATTTTTAAGTTTTTGAGGAACCTCCATACTACTTTCTATAGTGGCTGCATCAGTTTGCATTCCTAACAGCAGTACACCAGGCTTCCTTTTTCTCCACATCCTCACCAATACTTTTTATTTGTGTTTTTTATTTTAGCCATACCATATATATATATATATATATATACTTATTTTAGAGAGAGAGAGTGAGAAAGCATGAGTGTGTGGTAGGAGGGACAGAGGGAGAGGGAGGGAGAAACTTAAACAGACTTTGCATGGAGTGTGGAACTAATGCAGGGCTTGATTTCACAACCCTGGCATTATGACCTGAGCCAAAACCCAGGAATCAGATGCTTAACCAATTGCACCAACTAAGTGGTGCCCCTGATTTTAGCCATTGTTAAAAGTATGAGGTTATAACTCAGTATAGTTTTGATTTGCATTTCCCTGATGATTACTGATGTTGAGCATCTTTTCATCTTTTCATCTGCTGGCCATCTGTACATCTGCTTTAGAGAAATGTTATTTAATGTCTTCCGCCCATTTTTAATTGGATTTTTTGTGGAGTTTTTTGGTGTTGAGATGTGTGAGATGCATCAGTTCTTTATATGTTTGGGGCACTAATCCTTTACTGGATCTGTCATTTGCAAATATCTTCTCTCATTCAGTTGGTTGTCTTTCAGTTTTGATGATTGTTTCCTTTGCTGTGCAGTTGTTTGTTTTGTTTTTGTTTCTGTTTTTTCCTGTAGTCCCAATAGTTTATTTATGTTTTGTTTCCCTTGCCTCAGAAGACCTACCTAGGGAAATGTTGCTATGGTCAGTGTTAGAAGAATTACTGCCGGTGCTGTCTTTTAGAATTTTTATGTTTTCAGGTCTCACATTTAGGTCTTTAATCCATTTGAGTTTATTTTGTGTATGGTGTAAGGAAGTGGTCCATTTTCATTATTGCATGTGTCTGTCCAGTTTTCCTAAAACCATTTGCTAAAGAGACTGTCTTTGCCATTGCATATTCATGCCTCCTTTGTTGAGTATTAATTGACCATATAACTGTGGGTTTATTTCTGGATCCTCTATTTGTTCTATTGATCTAAGTGTCTGTTTTTGTGCCAATACCATACTGTTTTGATTACTACAGCTTTATATTATATCTTGCAATGTCAGATTGTGACACCTCCTGTTTTATTATTTTTCAAAATTTCTTTGGTTATTCAGGGTCTTTTGTGGTTCCATGGAAATTTTAGGATTCTCTGTTATACTGTGAAAATGCCATTGGTATTTTGATAGGGACTGCATTAAATCTGTAGGTAACTTTGGGTACTATGGATATTATGATAATATTTGTTCTCCCAGTCCATAAACGTGGAATAGCTTTCCATTTGTTTCTGTCATCTTCAGTCTTTCATCAGTGTTTTACAGTTCTCAGAGTACACGTCTTTCACCTCCTTGGTAAAATTTATTCCTACTTATTTCATTATGTTTGGTGCAATTGTTAATGGGATTGTTTCCTTAAATTTTCTTTCTGCTATTTCATATTAGCATATAGAAATACAACTGGTTATTGTGTGTTGATTTTCTTCCCTGCAATCTTACTGAATTCACTTATCCTTGTAATTTTTGGTAGAGACTTTATGATTTTCTGCACATAGGATAATGTCATCTGCAAATAATAAAAGTTTTACTTCTTTACCAATTTGAATGCCTTTTATTCTTTTTCTTGTCTGATTGCTGTGGCTGGGACTTCTAGTACCATGTTGAATAAAAGTGGTGAGAGTATATGCATCCTTGTCTTTTTCCTCATTGTAGGGGGAAAGTTCTCAGTTTTTTACTCATGGCCTTTATTATGTTATGTTTCCTATAAAACTACTTTGTTGAGGATTTTTATCTTGAATGGATATCGTACTTTTTCAAATGCTTTCTCTGCATCTAGGGAAATAATCATATAGCTTTATGTTTTCTCTTATTTATGTGATATATCATGTTGATTGATTTGAAAATATTGAACCACCCTTGTATCCCAGGAATAAATCACATTTCAATGATGTGAATGATATTTTAAAGTATTGTTGGATTTGGTTTGTTAATATTTCATTGAGGCTTTTTGCATCTACATTCATCAGAGATATTGACATATAGTTTATATTTTTGTAATGTCTCTTCTGCTTGGATGGTTCTCTTTATGATTACATAGTTTCCTTCTCTGTTTTTTGTTACAGTCTTTGTTTTAAAGTGTTTTTGTTTTTGTTTTTGTTTTTTCTGATATAAGGTTTGCTAGCCCACCTTTCTTTTCACTTCTGTGTGGAAGTGAAAATGGAACGTTTTTCCATCCCTTCACTTTCAAGGTGCCTGTGGCTTTAGATCTGAAATGAGTCCCTTGTAGGTAGCATTTAGATGGGTCTTCCTTTTTTATCCATTCCATCACCTCATGTCTTTTGATCAGTGTTTAGTCCATTTATATTCAAAGCAATTATTGATAGATATGTACTTATTGACATATTGTTACTTGTTTTATGGTTGCTTTTGTAGGTCTTCTCTGTTTCTTCTTTCGCTTGCTTTCTTCTCTTAGTATCCTGGCTTTCTTTAGTGATATACTTGAACTCCTTAATTTTTTGCATATCTATTCCAGTTTTTTATTTCTTATCATTAGGTTTATATGTAACATTCATGCATATAGAAGTGTATATTAAGTTGATGGTTGCCTAAGTTTGAACCTATTCTTTACTCCTCTCCCCAATACCCAGAGTTTTAATTAAGGTTATCATACTTTATATCCTTTTTACTTTGTGAACCCCTTGAGTGATTTTTATAGATATATTTAATTTTGCTTCTTCTTACTCCTACTTAGGATCTTTCCTTTCCACTTAAAGAATCTCCTTTGACATTTCTTGTAGGGCTGGTTTAGTGGTCCTGAATTCCTTGATTTTTTTTGTTATTGTTGGGAAACTTCTTATCTCTCCTTCTATTCTGAGTGATAGCCTTGATGGATATAGTATTCTTGGTTGCAGGTTTGTTTTTTTGTTTTGTTTTGTTTTGTTTTTTTTTTCTTTCAGCATTATGAATATATCATGCCACACTCTTCTGGCCTGTAAATTTCTGTTGAAAAATCCACTGATAGCCTTATGGGGTTTCCTTTGTATGTAGTTGCTTTCTTTTCTCTTGCTGCTTTTAAAAGTATCTTTTTATCATTACTTCTTGCCTTTTTAATTACTTTATGTTTTGGTGTGGGCCTTCTTGGGTGGATTTTGTTGAGGGCTCTGTGCCTCCTGGATCTGGATTTCAGTTTCCTTCCCCTTATTTGAAAATTTTTCACCTTTTATTTCTTCAAGTAAATTTCAGCCCTCTTTTCTCCCTCATTTCCTTCTGGGGATCCCTATCATGCAAATGTTACACACTTGATGGTTGTGCTGAGTTGCTTTAGTCTGTCTGTCTATCTGTCTATCATCTACCTATCTATCTATCATCTATTTATTTTTCTTCTCGCTAGGTCAGCCTGATTGCTTACCAGTACTCTTTCTTCCAGGTTGCTGATCTGTTCTTCTGCTTCCTCTAGTATACTGTTTATTCATGCTTTTGTATTTCAGTTACTGAGTTCTTCATCTGTGCTTGATTCTTTTCTATATCATCTGTCTCCATTGAAAGTCTCCGTGGAACTCTGCAGTCTTAAGTCTGATGAGTGTCTTTATGATGATTAGTTTAAAGTCTTTATCGGGCATAGTACTTACCTCAGTGTCATTTAGCTTTCTTGCTATGACTTTTTCCTGTTCTTTTATGTGACACTTACTCTTCTGTTTCCTCATTCGTCTAACTTTCTATGTCTGTTTCTATGTGTTAGGAAAGCCAACTATGTCTCCTCCTCTTGAAAGTAGTAGTCTTGAAGAAGAGGTGCTTTAGTCCCCTGCAGCTTAATGTTCTCTGTTCACCAGAACCTGACACTTCAGGAGTGTTTCCTATATGTGTTGCATGTGTGTTACGGTTGCGGCTGAGGTGCATTTGCCTTCAGTCCAGTCCTTTTCAATGGCTGTCTTTGGCTATTGTAGGTAGGGCTTGATTCCCGTGTGTTAGTTGGCCAGTCTGGGACTTCCTTGTGCTTGAGTACAGTCACACCAAGCATTTGCCAGAGATGCAGTAACATTGAACTCCATGGTGCTTTTCCTATGTTGTCTCCTGAAAAGCTTTCACTGATAGGCAGGGCCTGCAGTCAGACCCAATATCTATTCTGAGCCCACTGCTGGGGCCACAGTTGGACTGGTATGTGTAGTTTTCTTCCCCTCTCTCTGGAGCATGAGTCACTTTGGACTGCTGCTGGCCACTGTCAGAGCTGATTGTACACTGTCAGTCTTATGGCACCACCCTGGATTGACTCCAGTCAAAGGCATTTTGGAGGGGGCAGTTCTACAGAAGAATATGGGGCCAAGTGAGTGGTGCCATCAAGGTCTACTCATTCACTGCATGAGGGGACGTGGAGGTGCTTGGAAAAGCTCCTGTTGAGGCCTGCTTTTTGGAGGTAGGGGATCCTGAGAAAACTTCAATAGTGGGACACACTATTAGAAAGTGGGGTGAAGAGCACCTGGGTGGCTCAGTGGGTTAAAGCCTCTGCCTTCGACTCAGGTCATGATCCCAGGGTACTGGGATTGAGGCCCACATCGGGCTTTCTGCTCAGCGGGGAGCCTGTTTCCCCCTTTCCCTCTGACTGCCTCTCTGTCTACTTGTGATTTCTCTCTCTCTGTCAAATAAATAAATAAAATCTTTAAAAAAGAAAGATAGTGAGGTGAAAAGTATTTGTGGTGTTCTGGTTCCTGCAGGTGTCTGTGTATCTCTGCTGGGGGTTGGGGGAGGGAAATGGTGCCTCCAGCATTTTTCTTCTTAGAGAAGTCTCCCAAAGTCTCTGCCTCTCCAACACAATCTCTATTAGTAAATAAATATACTTTGAGTTGACTAATCTCTATTAGTAAATAAATATGCTTTGAGTTGACTCCAGGCATTTTGACACTGATGCTTCTGTGTGGTATCTCAGCTGAGCTATGTGGTGTTATCTCTTTAAGGTGGGGGACTCTGTCCTTCTGCTCTCCCAAAATGAGCTTGCTGTTATTTAAAGTTCCAGGTGTTAAGCCCCACTGATTATTAGGCCCTTCTGGTTTTAAATCCAAATGTTATGGGGATTTGTCTTCTCTGGATGTGTCTCTTGGGGTAAGCCTGGGGTACTTAACATAGGAGTCTTACCTTTTCTCAATTAGCACCTCCATATCTCTCCCTCCTGTGGACAATTCCAAAGGTCTGTGTGGTTCCGGACCACAAGAGCATCCTTCCTACCCTTTCTGATGTGGCCTTTTTTCTACATTTAGCTGTGGAGAGTCTGATGTGCCAGTCTTCAACTCATTTTTACACTAATGTAGTTGTTATCTAGTTATAGCTGTGGTGAGATTAAAATCTTCCTGCTCTGTCTACTTCCCCCCAAATTATGAAAGACATTTTTAAGATGTTCATCCCATTAGTAGTCATATAATTTCAAATTCAAACCACTGCTTACAGTGACAGTGTATACAATACCAATGTTGGTGAGAATGTCAAACAGTAACCATATTTATTTGTGGTTAAAGTACCTACAATAAATACACATCAGAAGATGCTTAGCAAAATATAGTAAAGTCAGAGATGTGTAGAATCTGTGACCCAGCCATTCTGTTCTTTTGTATACACTAGAGAAACTTAAATCCACAGAATACACATACACAAGTGTTTGTAGCATTGTTTGTAATAAGAAAAAAGTATGTGGGGGAACCTACATATATATCTATTGGCAGAGAATAATAAATACAATATATTCATATATTCATTATATGTTCATATAATGAGATACCGCATAGAAGTAAATATGAATAAAATAACAGCACATATTAACACTTATGAATATTACAAATGTGATTTTTCTTGGAATAATTTAATTTGCTGAGGATATACATCATGGGCTCAACTTCTTTAAAGTTTAGAAACACACAAAGTAACATCATTGTATCCTTATAAATGCATATGTATAAAGCAATGTTATGGAAGTTGGATCAGAATCATAAACATAAAATTTGGATAGAAAAATTTCTGTGATGGAACTAAAGGAAATAGATCATGGAATGAACTTCAGCAGTATTAGCAATGTAAATTAAGCAAAGTGATGGGTATATACGTGTATATTGTTTTATTCCTTATACATTTTGCATGTATTTAATCTTTTATAGCAATATATTTTAAATATATATGTTAAATTTTTCTTACCATTCTAACAGCTCCATTCTTAACAGGATTCCATTTACTGTCTTTCTTAAAATATTTTACTAGAACTACATACTATGATAAGTATTAAAAACATAAAATCTATTATATTCTTTTTTTTTTAAGATTTTATTTATTTATTTGACAGACAGAGACCACAAGTAGGCAGAAAGGCAGGCAGAGAGAGAGGAGGAAGCAGGCTCCCTGCTGAGCAGAGAGCCGGATGCAGGGCTCGATCCCAGGACCCTGGGATCATGACCTGAGCTGAAGGCAGAGGCTTTAACCCACTGAGCCACCCAGGCGCCCCCAATTTTTTTGAAAATTTATTTATTTGTCAGAGAGAGAGGGAGCAAGCACAGGCAGACAGAGTGTCAGGCAGAGGCAGAGGGAGAAGCAGGCTCCCTGCCAAGCAAGGAGCCCGATGCGGGACTCGATCCCAGGACGCTGGGATCACAACCTGAGCCGAATGCAGCCGCTTAACCAACTGAGCCACCCAGGCGTCCCATATATTCTTTTATCTGTATACATCAACTCTACTAATGTTCTTGCTACTAATGTTCTTGAAAGTGAAATATTTATTCTCTTTTATGTTGTGTGTTATTATTTATCTTGTAATTCAAAAAAAATCTTTAAGCCCTTTCCATGTGTGTTGATGTGGATTACTGTCAGTGTTTTTTCTCTAGTTGATTCTGAATACATGGTGGAATTTAAAAATTAAAGCAAATGCTAATCTTGAATAGTAAATGTCAATGCTTTGTTGAATGGTGTGTCTCCTGGGAATGGTCAGAGGTTGTTTTTCAAGAGGCCTCTCAGTATGTTGCTCATATATTCATGAATTTACCATGGAACAGGATCTGACCCTCCTATTGGCAGGGTCAGAAAACTGATTATATAATTAAACCATAATAGATCTCTCACTTGTGAAAAAACTTAATCGAGCTCTTAATATTGATCTATAAAATCAGAACAACAATTTAGTCAAAAAAGTATATGACTCTTAAAAAAGGAATCTTTGATTTGGTATTAGTGGCTTATTCTTTCCCTGTAGGCAAAGCCATAATGGAAAACAGTACTAAACTATTTGAACAGAACGTTGTTTTGAGAACATTTTTTAAGGGCAAACATAAATGAATGTCATATTTGGTGGCATCAGGATAACATGCTTATTAACATACTACTAGTAATCATCTTAGTAATGGAATGTGAATATCTGAAACCTGTTAACTAAGATTCTTTCTCTCCTGACCAGGGCTAGAATGGTAACAGTCAATGTTTGCCTCTGTGACTCTTCTTTTACTCATGACTGATACTTTATACTTGCCATATTTTTTAATAAAGTATAATATATACTATTCTTAGGCATATAGCATATTAATTAAATATTTGCATTCATTGAGAAATAATCACCACAATAAATTTAGTTACCACCTGTCACTATGCAAAGTCACAATTTTTTATATAATGGAATTCTTTTTAGCCATAAAAAAAATGAAATCTTACTCTTTGCAACCATGTGGCTGAAACTTGAAGGTCTTATGGTAAGTGAAATAAGTCAGACAAAGAAAGACAAATACCATATAATTTTACTTATGTATGCAGTCTAAAAACATAAGTGAACAAAACAAAACAAAACAAAGCTCAAACAAATTGAGAACAGGGTGGAGGGAGGCAGGGTTGGAGGTAGGCAAAATGGAGGAAGGAGGTCCAGAGGTACAAACTTCATAATAAAATAAGTAAGTCATGGGAATGTAATATACAGCATGGTGATTTTTTTTTAAGATTTCATTTATTCATTTATTTGAGAAAGAGAGAGCATGGGCAGGGAAGGAGCAGAGGGAGAGGGACAAGCAGACCTCAAGCTGAGCGCAGAGCCCTACAGAGAGCTCAATCCCATGACCCTGAGATCATGACCTGAGCTGAAATCAAGAGTCAGATGCTTAACTAACTGAGCCACTCAAGTGTCCCAGTATGGTGATTATAGTCAATATTGCATTGCATATTTAAAAGTTGCTAAGAGAATAAATCTTAAAAGTTCTCATTAAACAACAAAGAGGACCTATCCTCTTTTGAAATAAGATTACTTAGCCAAATTACAACTCTTGGAATTGTTTTGTCTTGGAAGGCTAGGACCTTGCCTGTCTTTCAGGTGACTTTGTATAAATCTGCTTTGATACATTATGTTGATTTTCAAATGGAACTTTCACAGGACATCTGATATCCTTTGTTTCTTATTTGCATCTGATGTCTGTCATCCAACATAATAGCTATTACTTCCAGTTTTGTGTTGGCTGCAATTTTAATCATCTAAGTCATTGATAAAAATGTAAAACAGAGCAGAGGCTAAAACGTCTTTTGCATGATACTAGAATTTGTTTTCTCTCTTGACAGAATTATAGCTCTTTCTGAACATGATCAACCATTGACAACTCCACTCAAATTCCCTGCCTTGACCTTATGTTAGACCTTCTGAAACGCCTTTCTGAAATCCAGATGTATGGTACCCAAAAAGTTTCCCAAACTAATAGCTCAGTAAAGTTCCATAAAAGAAAATACAGTTGATCTGAAGTGATCTAGTCTTTGTGTCCACATATCCTTGGTTAGTTCTTTCAATTTTAAGAATATAACATCTTTTTTTGAAACTTTATGGCATATCTTATTTCACAATTGGTGACATATTTCGCAAATTTATAAATGGCCCTTCTACTCATGCAAGAAGAAGCCTAAGAATTATTTGAGATTCTGCTGTCCCTTCTCTTTTCTGATTTTCTGCCACCAAATCAGGGGTACATCAATTCCATTCACTCTGCTGTCTATAATCCTACATATCACCATCCACTGTTTTCAGGAAAATCTGTATGATGGATGTCATAGGACTGAATTGTGCCCCTTGTTCCAAAATCATAGGCTAAAGCCCTAGTGCCCAATGTAACTGTATTTAGAGACAGAGCTTTTAAAGAGATATTTAAAGTTAAATAAGGTCAAAAAAGTGGGGCCTAAATTTAATGGGATTGATGTCAATATAAAAGATAATGAGACAGTAGGAGAGTGCACACACACACACACACACACACAGGACAAATGTGGATAAAACCTGAAAGCAGTCATCTGCAAGCCAAAGAGAGAGATCTTCAAAGAAATCCAAACTGCAGACACCTTGATAAAGGACTTCCAGAGTCCAAAACTTTGAAAAAATAAATTTTAGTTGTTTAAACCATTCACTCTGTGGTATTTTGTTTTGGAAGCTCTTGCTAATAAATGGTAATCTTATATTTAGACTACCTTGTATAAAGTCATCACCTGTAATAATTATATCTTCTTGATAAATTTCTAATCTCCCATTAATTTAGGTTTTTGGTTTCTATGTCAGTGGTATACTTTTATATTTATGCTAAGTAGTGTATCTTGCCTTCCATTTCTCATCAAGAACAATTAAGTATGTTATCAGTGTGCCCTCTGAATGCACACTCACTTTTAAATACATGTCTTGTTACTTCTTCATTAAAAAATCTTTGAGCTAGTATATAAAAATCATTTTTAATTCATAAACTACCTCAAATTATGACTTGTTTGATAATTATTCAAGCAGAAATAACTCCCTTCCTATTGAATAGTGACATTATTTTGTTCTTTTAATCATGGCACCCATAAATATAATTATTGTAATATACTTAAATGTTTCTTAGCTTTCTTACTAGAGTATATATTCCTTGAGCACAGAGATTTGGCTTTTCTCACTTCTCTTTTCTGTGTTTATTATTAACATTTTCTTTCAGCTAATAGAATAATTAAATGCTGTGCTAATTTGGATATTTTTTTTTATTTTATCAATCCATAGTAATATTTAATGTTTTCTAAGGATTTTTTTTCTTAAAGATTTTATTTATTTATTTGACAGAGATCACAAGTAGGCAGAGAGGCAGACAGAGAGAGAGAGGAGGAAGCAGGCTCCCTGCTGAGCAGAGAGCCCAATGTGGGACTCCATCCCAGGACCCTGAGAACATGACCTGAGCAGAAGACAGAGGCTTTAACCCACTGAGCCACCCAGGCGCCCCTTTTTCTAAAGATTTTAAGCGAGCAGTGTTTTCTAAAACTTCTGCACATCTAAGAAAGCATAGAGGTAGTAGAGGTGGTAAGGATTTTCTATGGGAAGAATTTCTTTGGTGAACAAAGTGAACATAGTGGATTCAAGTGAAAGCAGATTAGACCACCTTAAGTGGAATTGTCATATTAGTCAATGAAGAAAATAAATGGGATAGAAAAATATTTTGAAATGTTAATTACTGTTTTCTTCTGCAGTTTCTGAAATCTGCATCAATCCCGCATTCCTTCCTATGTTTCTCTCTAATTTGTTATCTTTTCTTTATTGTTCTCTATAGTCTAATTCTCTTGGGGTTACTTTGTTATTTGTCTGCTGTCTTGATTCATTCAGCTTTCATTCAAATTATATTCAAAACTTGTAAAAGTGTGAGTCAAATGCGAGATGTCCATATAATAGGTGTAGACACCCGAAGATGCAAGAACAATAAGGAAGCAGTAGACCAGAAGACATCAAGTGAGAATTTGCCAGATCCATTTTCAGTACCGGTGTCACAGAAACATAAAGATCTGTCTGCTTGGCTTACTTGGTTGGGAAACTTGGTTTACTCCTTTTGACAGAGTAAATCCAAGAATTATTGTGTAATAACTTAGAGCAGCAATAGTGGATTTCCTGGTATTAAGAGTAGGCAGGTGATTAGCAGTTAATTGCAAAAGGAGAAAAAAGAGGTGGCCACATTTATTTATATCAAAATCAGGTGAATTAGATCATAACAGTTAAAGTACTAACATAAATATTTCAGCTTTATTTCAGCTTTATTTTAGCCCAGTTGGAGGGATAGTCTGGTTAGAACTATGGAGGTAATAAGGAACTAGCAGTGTCACTTATGAATCAAAACCATATCTTTTCCTTTATACTATGGACATAAAAATAGGATCACAGTGATAAAAGTAAGAACTTAAAATATTAAACTAAAAGAAAACACCAAGCAGATTTCCTTCTTTCTAGAAAGCTATCTCTCCTAATTTTTATTTATTCTCTTCAGTGGTTATCTATACATACCTATGATTTTAGAAAATGACTACAACATAGATAAAATTATGTATATTTTGCTTTAAGAAAAGAAAATATTTCATATATTATAACATGATAATTCGGGAGGTTTTTGAACTTCTATAAAAGTGAGAAAAACATTATTTAAAAAATCAGATTTCTAAATATAGTGGTAGAAGTAAAGGAATTTCCATTTATTATTAAACAGGTTAAAATGAAGTATTTCCAAGCAAATATATAATATGGATGTGTTACTGTTGAGGTGATACCAAGACCTCCAATAATCCAAGTTGGACATTTCCAGCTTAAAACTGGGGAAATATTCTAGGCAAATTTTAAAGTATAATTTTCCTCTTGTTATTCTATAATATAAGGTGTATATCAGAAGGATTACTTTCAGTGCCTTTGAAACTAACTCAGTGTGTGGTATATATGGTATATGTGATATATATGGTATATGTATGTAGTAGTTCTTAGCTTCATTTGAATACAGGTCAGTGTTTCTATTTAATGGGCAAAATGTCACTGTCCAAGATAACACATAAAAATTGCAACCAAATAATCATAAACTCTTAACTAAAGTTATATTTGATCCAGAATTCTCTTCCCTCTACTAAATTGCAACTTTGGTTGCTACAGATACTTAATATCTGTAGTCAGATATTAACTGTTTGATGTATGTTTTCGGGTTACAGGATGACCACGTACTATATAATTAGAAGAGAAAAAAACAGTTCAGTGGGGCGCTTAGGTGGCTCAGTGGGTTAAAGCATCTGCCTTCAGCTCAGGTCATGATCCTAGGGTCCTGGAATGGAGCCCTACATCGGGCTCTCTGCTCAGCGGGGAACCTGCTTCCTCCTCTCTCTCTGCCTGCCTCTCTGCCTACTTGTGATCTCTGTTTGTCAAATAAATAAAATAAAATCTTTAAAAAAAACCCAAACAGTTCATCAAAAAGATGTTTGACATCACATAAAACTGATTTTGAAGAGTCGGGAATTCTGAACACTAATTGACGCTATAAGAGGTAAAGTCTAACACAAAGAATCTGTTCTGTTTCACTACTTCCGGTTTATAGAACACTGTACAGGGGCGAAAAAATACAAACAAGATCTCTGCCTCTGTCCTGATACAGTATTCAAAGTTTTTTTGTGGTGTTTTATTGTATTCTGAGTGATTTGGCTTGTATTAAAAAGCAGTTCAGAAACTCTCAGATGAGGATATGTCTGTTGAGGATAACTGATGCTGGCTTCCATGGAAATGCTAATTTGATAGCAGTCACTGCCAATCAGTCGCCTTGAGTTACTGTTCTAGCACTTCTAGATGCAGTATATGATGGAAAAAATCCTCCCTACAGTAGTTAGAATGTTTTCAAAGAAGAAAGGATTGTTATAGGTTCAGGTAAAGAGTTTCTGAGCAGGAAAAATAATCATAATGAGCCTAAAGTAATTAAAACAAAAAAGGGATTTAGAAAATCCTTCTGGGTCTCATTTTTATAAAAGATAGCATAGGTTGAACAAATTCAGCCTATTACACAGTTTAAAATAAATGGATTCTTCCTGGTTTGTCTATATATATATATATATATATATATATATAGTTATAAAATTAAAGGCTAGTCATGTATCTATTAAAGCCATATGCATTCTTAATGTAATACTAAGGTGTAAAAGTTTTAGTTCTCGGGGCGCCTGGGTGGCTCAGTGGGTTAAAGTGTCTGCCTTCAGCTCAGGTCATGATCCCAGAGTCTTGGGATCAAGCCCCACATGGGGCTCTCTGCTCAGCAGGGAGCCTGCTTCCCCCTCTCTCTGCCTGCCTCTCTGCCTACTTGTGATCTCTGTCCATCAAATAAATAAATAAAATATTTTTTAAAAAAGTTTTAGTTCTCTGATGTTCTGCTTCATTTTGAGTATTTTCCACAGCTATGTATTTGAGTTCAATATCTTTTCATTTGTAAGATATCAAATCTTCTTTTAATCTTACTCAGTGTATTTTTTATCTCAGACCTTATAGCTTTCATCTGTAGAAGTTGTAGATCTGATTTTTTAATATTTTATTTATTTATTTGAGAGAGAGAAAGAAAGCACAGGCCAGGGGAGGGGCAGAGGGACAGCGAGAAGCAGCCTTCCTGTTGAGCAGAGAACTCAGTGCTAGGATCCTGGGCTCAGTCCCAGGGTCCTGGGATCATGACTTGAGCCAAAGGCAGACCCTTAACTGACAGCCACCCAGTCACCCTGATTTTTTTTTATCTTTTTTTAATCTTTTTTATTTTAAATATCTTTACAGATTTTTTTATATCTTTATTGACTCACCTTTTTTGACTCATTAACTTTTTGAACCTATTGAATACAGTTAAAAAAACTATTTTATAATATTCTGTTTTCCTAATTCTAACATTTATATCAGTTTGGGTTAATATTCAATTGATTAAATTCTATTTGTCATTATTATGAGTCATAAGTTCCTTTTTTCCTCTTTGGATGCTTGGTTACTTCTTATTGGATGGCAGAAATCATGATATTTGCCATTGGCAGCTAGATATTTTTGTATTCTTAGAAATATTCCTGAATATTTCTGTGTGACACAGTTAAGTTACTCGGAAACAGCTTGATCCTCCCTGGTCTTGCTTTAAGTATCTTTCGGCAGGACCAGAGCAGTGCTTGGTCTAGCTCTAACATTTCCATCACTTCAGAAGACCCGTCTCTATATTCTCTACAGAATAGCATGAATCATGAGGTATTTCAGTAGAATTGTTAGGAACTGACACTTTCCTGGCACCATGCACTACTATGGCTTCTAATTTGCAAGGGCAGTTCTCTACCAGATGCAAGTAATTAACCACATACCTGCACCGATGAATGCTCAGGCGAATACTTAAGAAGTACCATCTGTGGGTCTGAGAACTCTACTATATGTATCTGTTACCTCCTCAGTACTCTGCCCTTGGCTTTTTCCCCTGGGAGTCTTACCTTTTTCTGTTTACTGAATAGAGTCCATGGGGCCCTGACTGAGGGAAACTCTCTCAAGAAAGAAAGTGGAAAGAACCACAGTGCTTATCTTTTTGTTTCCTGCTACTCAGTCATCATTTTGTTTGGAGTCTTGAAATTGGAGGCAAAAACAAAACAAGTGTTCTAAGTTCCACTAACTAGTTGACATTTGGATACAAATCCATAAACTAATATCAGGGCTTGAATTCTGAGTTATATGATTCAGGTCTTCTAGATACTGCAGTTCCCTGGTGAGAGCACAAACATAGTATAAATTTGTTATATAAGGCCAAAAAAATTCTGTCCTAATTCTCATCCTGTAGGAAGTCTGAGTTTTAGGGAAATACTTTGTAGTAATTCCCAAACTGCTTCACACTTACCTACTAGCCTCTAAAAACCTGTGATTAAGAACTGGAAAATAGGGACGCCTGGGTGGCTCAGTTGGTTAAGTGGCTGCCTTTGGCTCAGGTCGTGATCCTAGTGTCCCGGGATCGAGTCCTACATCGGGCTCCTTGCTCGGCAGGGAGCCTGCTTCTCTCTCTGTCTCTGCCTGTGCTCACTCTCTCTTTCTGACGAATAAATAAATAAATCTTAAAAAAAAAAGAACTGGAAAATAACTCCTCTCTGCCTATATTAACTAATATTATTAGAAAAACAATCATTAGTATAACTGTTTATTCTAGGTTGTATACAATGACAGATTACAGTCAGTAGCAATAACCTATACCTATTACTTTGATTCCAAACTAGTTTCTAGAACTTGAGACAGTTTAGAACTAGGGAAAAGGAACATACAAATCATAAAACACTTGAGCACTCATTCTCATATTCCAAAATGTGTATTTTTATTTAAAGCAATTATATATTTAGCTTAACCATAATTGTCTCATAAATTATTAGGTATATATATGCTGCTATTTATAAATATGTTAGGTATATGTGTTGCTATTTTTATTTTGTATTTTGTAAGTACTTTTATATTTGCCTAAAGAGTCAAAAATGATCATGTTAGAAATAATAACATGTAATATTATTAGTAGATACAACATATTTAATTATTGAAATTTTACTGTTCCCAGTATCTTGTGTTTCATTCATCTTCAAGCCATCCTAGAGTTTAATAACACACACATACACATATACACAAAAAAAACATTGTATTCTCAACTATTCTGTGGGTAAGGAATCATCACAGAGGAGATGGCTTTTCTCTCTCCTCACATTTGGGACTTCAACTGCAAAGGCTGAAGTACCTCAGGTAACTGGATGGATAGAGTCCAGAATCATCTGGAGGTTTCTTCACTTGCATGATTGCCAGCTGGTCTAGGATGATTGAAATACTGAGTTTAACTGGGACTGGCAACAGAATGCCTAAATGCGGCTTGGCTGCTTTATAGTCTTCATTATAGCCATTCTTCTTGGTTCAAATCTCAAGCAAGAGTAATCAGGAGAGTAAGCCATCCCTTTTATGACCTAGTCTCTTGAAAGTCTCTTCTACCATACTCTAATACTCTATTGGTCAAAACAGTCACAGGGTTGCCCAATTTAAGAAAAGGAGTCAGAGACTTTTCCGGTTAAAGGCAGTAGTATCAAAGAATTATGTAGCTATATATATGCATATATCACCACATTATGGTGATCCAAAAAGAGCCATGGTACTTTAAATCTTATCACAGGACAGTTAGTCCAAATTTGACTTTCTTCCAACCACAGCTTCTACACTGTTTTTAGTTTCTTATCTATTTTCTTTTTTCCTTCTACAGAGCTAAATTTTGAAAGTGGTAGAATAGAAGTATTGCCCAGTGTGATCCTTATTAGAAAAAAAATGAGATTCTTTAATTCAATTGGGCATCTAGAACCTAGACAGAAACTTTTCAGTATTGGGTGCACTAATCTCTTAATCTCTAGCTTCATAAATATTGCTATCAGGTTGTTTTAATTTGATATACCTTGAATGGCTTATCTACACTGGTCCATACAACCATTACCTGAAGGGATAGAAAAGAAATGGCATTTAGTGAAGTTGGGAAAAAGAAAAAGCAGCTACAGTCCTCATACTCATTGCAGATATTTTTCTTTATTGGATCACTAAACTAAATTATTACAGGTAAAGCCCAGAATGTTTACAGCCATGATTATGGTCTCATCTAACTTATTGATAACAATGTAATGCTTCTGGCTGACAGAGTTATGAACACATGTGAAGATAAAACAAAGGAATTGTAAAAAGAACAACAACACAGAATTGATGCTGACACATGTCACAGGTTCATGAGATTGTGTTTATGCATTTTTATGTGAGCCAGAGAGTAATCCCAAATATGTTATCATTTCATTTTTTATGAAAATATTTATGGCACCTAGTTAAGTATGACTTTGGAAGCCAGCAGAATTGATAGCACAATTTATAATTTTACTATATACTTAAAATGTTTACATCCTATACCATTTTTTTTCCTCAAAGAGAAAAATGTTGAATCCCTGTGGTTTACTATGGAAATAGTCAATGAACAGAATACTAAACAAATAAGCAATATGAATACAAATTATGTATAAACATTGGAAAGACATGAATTGCTAATCAGCTCCAAGATTTCACTCAGAAAACAGCTATGATGATATGCTCTTATAAGGGCATATTTGGTTGTCTAGGAAAAGAAAAACATATGACAGGTTAATTCGAATATTTAATCTGCAGTATTAATATTACTAGACTTTTAGAATTTTTAACCTAGAATATCCAGTATAATAATCTATATATAAAATGATGGAAAAATCCAGAAAATTAAAATTAGTTACCTAAAATCAAAAGCTACATATTTGTAGAGCAGGAGCTAGAGACGAGGTGCTCAGTAGGGTAGGTTACCATAATTACATAAGGAAATGTTTAAAACTACAGATTCCCAGATCCACCTTCTACCAGTCTATTTCAGAAATTTCTCTTACCACTTTCCTAGCATTTAAAAAGCAGTCCAATGATTTAGGAGGCGTGCTGTGGAGTTGCTATGATTCTAAAAGCATTTATTCAGCGGCTACCATGTGCTGAGGGTTGGGATTTGGAGTGAGTACAAATAATGAGTGTTTAGCTTCCTGTCCTTGAGGAACTCAGTCCACTGAACGAAACAGAGAAGTAGACAAATGTTTGCAATTTAATACAGTAAGTGCTACGACTGTGTACCCGGAGAGTACTTAAACTAAATTGAGGAAGAGAAGGGCATTGCATGTTCTTAAAGGAGAGACACTGACCTGATTCGTGAAGGATGCTGGAAAGGGAAAGGCATTTAATAAAGCTGGAGGGGGAAATGACTCTAAGAAAATGAACAGACCTCACTAACCTAAAGACTTTTTGCAGCCTTCTATGGAAACTGGCCTTTATGAAAGAATAGGAAGATCAATTTAAGGTATCTATGCAGGACATAAGATCATTTTGTGAGTACACCATGGGAGTCCATTAGAAGGGTGCAAGTAAGAGCTTAATTATAGGAAGCTTTTTTTTTTTTTTTTTACATAAGGTGAATTACATTGCAAATACCGTTTTTGTGCTGTTATTATTGTAGGTTTGTTACGGTGTTAATCACATCTGATTTCTGGGTTCTTGATGAATGAAAAACAAATGCAAAGCTTTTGTTGATCATACTATATAACATTACTTTGCTTTTAATTGATAAATAAAAATTTTAAATCTTGGTAGAATTTCCTATCTTTTGTATCCCTACACCTCAGCTTTTGTACCCTTCCAGTCCTAACTTACTATATTCAATTTCAGACTGAGAAATTGGAACCTGGGGAGCAGAGATATGGCTCCCCCTTTTCCTGGGGTGCTTATATGTAGATATACCATCTATCTCAGCACAAGAATCCAAGAAACAAGGTTTGGAATGCTGTTTTTCAGGCTGACATTTTTAATGCAGAGGTCCTGCCTCCTGATTAGCATATCTTCTGTAATAGAGGCATTTCCTCTCACTAAACAGATGAGGCATTCTTCTTCACAGGAAAACAGAAACTCAGATATTCCTTCAAATGTTTCTATCTTGAGAATTAGAACAGGACCTCTCAAGGCACCATAGAACCTTGAAAATCAGGCTTTTTCCCAGCTTTCTTTCAGTTGTTTTTCCCCTAAGATTTTTACCTTAAGAAGCATGTATTCAAGCAGTAGTGTGATGTTTACTTTGGAGTCAGGCAGCAATAGAATATGAGGCCAGTCTGGCTTCCTGGAAGTTTTTTTCCTTTGAAACCAACTCAGGTATTCTCTCTTATAAAGAGTATAAAGAACCACTAGGTACATTGTGATTATCACATCAGCATCCTGAATTTGGAAGATTGAAAACACAAGGTACTCTCCCATCATTACAACAATTATACCCATAAAACTGTGGTTCTCAAATGCCATATCTAGTATACATCAAGACTGTTAAGGGTCTGAGTTTTGAACTTGCAAGTTAACATATTACCCTGTCACAGTTTCATGGATTCAGGCAGAGGACACAAGACTCCTAGGTCAGAAGAGTGTATTCCCAGCAATGGCAGTAGCCAGAGTAAGAATGTTTTTGCTCTAGTTTCACAAGCTAATTCCCACAAGGTGATGTAAAGAAAGTTGATACCTGTGCATATAGTGGGCTGAGTTACAGAAAAAGAACCTTGCACTTAGAGAACCTGTAAATGTTTTAACGAACTGTACACATGCCTGCCTATGCCCCTAAGGGAGACACTATCTTTCTCTTTCAAGGTTTTAAGTGAACATTCCCCTTGCTTCTTAGGAAGACTTCATTTTTAATGCTATTTGCTATATAGACATCCTTGCAAAGTAAGTTTGGAACAAAGGACAGTTATATGTACAACATGGGCAGAAATATGAAAGACCCTTGGGAAATTGTCTCCCCAAATATGGATGGATGGATAGACACAAACATAATATATAGATTGGTTTAAAATATTTTAGAGGCAGATTAGTGCATTCTGTCTCAAAGCATAATATTGACTTACTTTTGTTGTAAATAAACTTGGAGTGTGTACTCCCAATCTCCATTCTCACTGAGCTTTCCATCTTCTGTATATGGCTAATGATATTTTAACCCACTTAATTTTCATTTTTCTTTGAATTTTTATGGTTCTGGCTTTCTAATGATGAAGTACATGTGACATTTTAACCAGATAACCCAGTTAAAATATTTTTCTTAGCTTTGGAAAAATTATGATCACTTGTCTACATATGTCTTATCATGAATGAGAACACCCAAGGCTATTTTGGTATCCTGCTACAGTGACCACGGTTATTTCCTGATCTGGCATTCTGTATATTTATAGATCCCTGTCTTCTAGGGAAGTATCATGGTTGTTCATGCTTTTATTTTCTTGAAGAACCCATCAAAGCATATTCCAGAACAGAAGGCTATTGTTGGTAATTTCAAAATCTTTGCCCTAATATCCCTCCAAAGATGAATATGTGTTCATGAAATAAGTTCCTCAGCATCTTGCTTTTCCTTAGCTTTTGACAGGCTTTAAGAAGTGTGTATCATATCCATAAAAACATACTTCCCCATACAAGTAGAATAAACATCTTTAATCCAATGATCTTTAATGGGTCCCTTCTTCCAAACATATACCCTACTGAGATGTTAAAAATCTATAGTCTCATTTTTAATTCGACCTCTTCTATACCACCTATAGGAACAAAATTTGATAATTTCTTTACCTATATTTTGACTCCCAGGCATTTGCCTTCTGAACTTATTTTATAATCTGTTCTATTATAATTCTTTTCATTTAGTTGATTATTTAAAATAAGCATGAACCTCTATGTTATTTTGACAACAAATGTAGAAACATGCAGTTGAAAAACATTGCAATATATCATGGATACTAATGTAATCATACTATATTAAGGCATAGAGACTTGGGCCTATTGAAATATAGTTATGAATATGAAAATATTTCTTGAAAAAAATCTTTGAATCTCTGTGCCAGTATTTACAGTACTTCCTAAAATTAAGTTTATATGCTATAATATGATTTTTAGATTATATTTTGTAAATAAAGCTTAGTATTTGCCAAACCTCCAACATTTCACTGATACATTCAAGGAACTTCAACAAAATAGATGATAAATTGATGACTTTTCAGATAAAACAACTAGCTGCTTCTATCCCAGGTATTAAACAACAGAGGAGGGAGTCTCTTCATAAAAATAGTTGTAGGTGCTCTAAAGAAAAAGGTTATCAGGAAAAAATGGCCTGTATGAGCTAAGAAACTGAAGGGGGAAAAATGGGAGGAGTGAGTGAACTGAGTAAAAATCAAGCACTCAGTTTTCAGTTTTCCATTTTACCATTAAATTTAAGGAGAAATTTCCATATATACAAAAGACCAACTTTGTAAAAAATTTAATTGATGAGGTAGTACAATATTGACCTTAACTTTATAGTCATTATACAAACTCTTTCTGGAGTCAGTAATTATTCTGGTGGTAGTTATCTCTAGTAATTCTCAGACTTTTAGTATATCCTGGCCTATATCACTCATATTCGTACATTAATCAGAGGATATTCTTTCTTCCTTGGTTATGGCACAACCCCTAACATTATAAATATTATAGTATAAGTTGAATTGTCATATTAAATGCTATCCCTTTTAAAATACTTATTTAAGTGAGAGAAAGAGTGAGAGGAACAGAAGGGAGAGACAAGTAGATTCTGTGCTGAGCATGGAGCCCAACACAGGGCTCAATCTTACCACCTCAAGATCATGACCTGAGCTGAAGCCAGGAGTTAGACACTCAACCAACTGAGCCATTCAGGTGCCCCAATGCTATCCTTTTAAAAAGATTTATTTATTTATTTATTTATTTATTTAAGAGCAGGGAGATAAAACTTCAAGAAGACTCCACACAGAGCGCAGAGCCCAACATGGGGCTTGATCTCACAATCCTAGAGATCGTGACCTGAGCCAAAATCAAGAGTCAGATGCTTAACCAACTGAGCCACCTAGATGCCCCTAAATACTTTCCTCTTGATCTCGTCCTTGAAATCCCTGAGGACTCCTCTATTCATAATGTGGTCATGTCTAATTTGGACCTTAATTTATAGGTAGCATGTATCTAAAACTCAGATTAAATATCTCAAGAAGGTATTAGATGAGTTTATAGGGCAAAATGTCTCCTGTTTAGGTAGAATTGTATTAATTGAACCCTTGAGAATTTAGATGGACCAAACAAAGTCTCTGCTAAAACTTGTACAATATGCTTTGAAACCAGAAACTAAATAAAAGACTATCCCCTTAAAGCCAGAATCTTAAAAAAAGTGAGGGGGTTAGGGTAGTGGGTGTGGATTAAAAGCAATACTCGAAGCCTTATAGAAGAGGTACTTATTATGTCTTTACCAATACTGCTAGTACTAACTTCTGGGTGGGGTGGAGAGGTAGGGAAAGAAACCCTTAGGCTTTTTAGAAACTCCTTTGGTAAAATTAGGGTGAAAAATACTTTGTGGATGGGTTATACCTTGAGAATGAAACTAAAGAATATAAAGTGGGATATGCTGTAACTCTTTATCACAGGAAAATCCTACCAAGACAGCAGAATGAAATCTAGCATGCTAGAGTTTACTGATTAACTAGAGTTGAAAAGAATACATGCATTGATAGTTGGTATTCTTTTGGGGTCATCTCTGAATTCAGAAAGTTTTAGAAACAATAGCTTTCCGACTTCAGCAGAATCTCAACTAATAATGATCAAGTGGGTAGAGAAACTTTGATTGCTTTAATACATTCTATGGTAGTGGCTATTATAAATGTACAAATTCACACAAAAAAGGCTTAGAAACTAAGGAAAATTTCCTGGCTGATCATTTCCCCAGAGGTACTACTATAATAAGATCCTAGACCTTGTGATATACCATAAGGCAAAATCTTTGGAGAAGTTTAGAGAGACAGTTTTAGAATGTCCATGATTGTTTCCTGATTAGAAAAGTGATAGTAAAAAAATCTGATTACAAAGCATGAAAATAAGCTTTGGTATTCTGAGATTAGAGATTAAATGGCCCTGGAGAACCTTAATGAATACTTGCAAAAAATTTGCATGGAATTACCACCACAGCAAAAACAAATTGGCTACAGCACTTACTGAACATTGTTGAGGAAAGCTTATAGTAAAACTCCTAAATTTGTTTCTGGTATATCTGCCACCACCACAATCCTGGTAAACTTTTAGGTATGACATATAAAGACTCAAACCTCAGGACTCTTTTGAGCATCTCCAAATGAATTTTCATACCATTATTCCCCCATCTGGACTTTGTATACATGTTGGTCATTGTTTACTTATTCTTGTATAGTCTTCCCTTGTAAAAGAGCTACATCTCAAATAGTAGCAAAAAAATTACTTGATTTTATACTACAAGCTGTCTCTCTAGTGACAAGGGCATCTGTGTGATTTAGATTGTTTATTAAAGAGTGTTGCAAAGCCCGACAACTATTTAGAAACTTCAGTTTATATAACCCTCATTCTATATGAAAGGTATAAAGAATAAATAGAAATCTGGAAATAAAATTAATCATTTTCTCAAAAATGCTCAAACATCCTTGACCTAAGCTATTGTCATTGGTTTTAATAAAACTCCTATTGGAATATTTTAAATTTCTCATTATGAGCTAATAACTGTACTCAAATTCTACACTCCACATTCTTACAAGTAGTCATACCCAAATATTTTAGGAGACTTATGCAAAGCACTCATTTTTATCAACAGATACAGTTAACCTTTCCTCAACATTCTCCTAAACCATCCTTGCTTGGCCCAACACCTGGAGAAATCATGGTATAGGAGATCCAGTAGAGAATGACAATCCTCAACCAGTGATGAAAAGAATCCTGTCAAAATACTGTCGCTATTTTAGTACTGAAACGTCAAGGAATTGACACTTGCATTTATGTATCTTAATTAAAGAGGACAAAACCATCCTCCAGTCACTGGAAGATAGTCCCTACTAAAAATCTTGATCTGAGAACCCATAAACTGTCTGAAACCAGTTTCTGTTTGGAGACTACTTCTACATAAGACTTTTGAATCAAGTAGCTGGCTATATGAGATACAAACAAGTCTACCCAAGATACATGGGGCAAAAAACATCATCATTCTTTTAAATGTTTCTTAATACAGCTTTTGGAATACTTAGTCACCCCTTGAAATTGGTCTAATACCTGGACACAATTTATGCATTAACTTGTTAAAGTATATAATAAAATGGATTGTTGGATTTGTGAACATTCTCCTTTGGGAGCCACTGGGCTTATCTTGGTACAATTTCCTTGTGATGAATTAGTTGGTTTCCTGGGTAACTGAATCAACCATTAAGTAACTTTTAAATGGCATACACTGCAACAGGCTAAATAATCAGAAATTTAAATCCTTATAACTTTATTATTCAAAAAGGAGGTTCCTGTCTCCATCAAAACAATATTCTAGTATCTTGCATTAAATCTAGCTTTTTTGAAAAAGATAGTTGGTAAATGCACTTTAATAGAAATAAAACTTGAAAGATGATTAGAGAACAGATGGTGTACATTTGGAGGCTGTCTCCCTTTTACTGATCTTATGAGCAAGAACTACTTTTGCTTTAAGCCTGTCTGTTTACCTTAATGGTAAAAATTCAATTTCCTGGGGACACACCATTACTGATGAACAGTGCCTTATTGTTAGTACTGGTCCTCATTTTTAGAACTGAAATCCTAACCCCTCAAGGCAGTTCTAGACTATTTTCTTCTCTCCTGCAGCCTCTTTACTCTTTACTCCTTTACTCTGTGCTTTACAGGATGTTCAGGACGTGGAGAAATACTGTGTGTATAGGTATAGGTCACAAAAGGGAAGTAGTGCTAGATAATGCCTTCTTTGACCAAGAAACCCAAGAGGCAGTGTTTCAGAATAGAGCTTCTCAGATGACATATTGACCTCTAGAGGAGTAACATGTACGGTTTTAGGAGAAGAATGGTATGCTTATATCTATGTAGATCTCTCTAGGATCTTTAATATTAATATAGTGATCTGAAAAAATTAATTAGGTAATTTTTCTAATATTTGATTCTGAGGGCACTTTGCATTGGAAATGGGATCTATTCTCTTAATTTAATTTGGGCACTCTTGACTTCTGGTTTAGAAGCACACTATAAACTCTGATAATAATTCTTCTATTTTTTGTCTGTGTTATACTATTTACATGTGTAGTATCTATTGCCACAAATGCTGCTGTGTACTATCAAATGTTCTAACAAATGACCATCAAGCAACAAGATAGAAGAACATGACATGTAGTGAAACAACCATCTCTCAGAACTTAATACATCATTAAGACACCTCAAACAGTGGTGAAGAGCAGGATTGATAATATCCCCAGATATTAATAGTCTACCTTTCAGGTCAAGATTTAGAATCACTACTAGGGATGAGATCACTACTGTAAACTGAAATAATCTCTAAACATCCAACTTCCTGCTTACCTTAAGGTGACTTTACTATTTGGTTGTCTTCAGTAACATAATTTTACCATCTACTCTGTTTTGTAATATAACATTATTAATCCCGGAAGATAAACAATGCAAATAATTTTATTAAAAAGAAAAAGAAAATAATTTTATTGTTAATTTCAGAAACTTTATGAAAACCTTATTAAAGAGTATGACACTTTTCGGGGCACCTGGATGACTCAGAGAATGATCTTAGAGTCCTGGGATCGAGCCCCGCATCGAGCTCCCTTCTCAGTGGAGAGTCTGCTTCTCTCTCTCCCTCTCCTTCTGTGCGCGTGCGCTCTCTCTCTCAAATAAATAAAATATTTTTACTTTTCATCTTTTCAGTATATCACATCAAATAACTCTTTTATCTGTAAGCTATTTCAAAACCCTCACCACAAAATCTTTGTTTTGCTGAGCCCACCAATTCTAGACTATTATATCATGATGCATATTCCCTTTTAGTTTTTTAAGACTTTATTTATTTATTTATTTGAGAGAAAGAGAGAGTGCAAGTGGGGGGAGGAGCAAATATGGGAGGGGGCAAAGAATTCCAAGCTCAGTGCAAAGTCTCATGCATGACCTGAGATCATGACTGAACCCAAACCAAGAGTCAGAACCACAGACTCCCCTTCCTTTTCAATTAAAATCCCTTCATCATCTCTTCTATACCAAATTTTGTGGAATAACATTCAGAATCTCTTAATAGCTTCATCCCCACCTCTCCGGGCTCATATCTTATGGCCCAAGCACTCACATGTTCCAAATTACTTTCAGGTAGAACCAGTATTTATTGTCAATTTTATTTCCAACAGTTCACCACCTCTTTTGCAAGAAGCTTCTTTTTTGCTTTTTGTTATATTACCTCCTTTATGGCACTTTCTCTGAAGCCTTAGGATTACTATCATATGCATACATGAATATATTTATGAAATTGCATTAAAGTTGCATTTATATCTGTGTTTCCTATTACTTTAGTATTTGTGGATTACTTGTAAATACTAGAAATTTTGGCAGCTGCACTTGACAGAATTAAGACTAAAAAAAAAATACTACCCACAAGTCAGGAATAATATAACAAAATCTCTGCAATAACAATGTCTCAAAGTGTCTATAAAGGAATCCACAGTTACTGCACTATTTAATGTTTGCCTTTCAAAACCATGTTGCTTTTAGAGAGAAATCTTTACTGCCCTGAATAAACTCTCTTATGTTCTCACAAAGCCAAGTTCTAGCATGTTCCAGAAAACACTTTTCATTGACATTAATTTAATTTTATGCCTTATCTCTTACCCCTTACACAAACAAGTTGTACCTTGCTCTGCAAACAGTATAGCATTAGCCTGACAGATGTGGCTATAAAAATAGTTCTAGAGTTTACAATCAAAGTACATGTTATACATCCATCAAAATTTGGCACATATTTGGAAAAGGTATATAAAACACCATTATGCTGTATCATGCTTTGTCATACTGGTTGAAAACCACTGTTTAAGACAGAGCTTCTTGCATACTAGTGTGACTTTTTATTTTTGTGTTCTCAGGGCTTAATACAGTATTTGGAATATCGGCAGCTTAAACTGAGTCAAATTCAAAATGTCTCACCTGTCTTCTTTTTTAGCTTCAACTGCAATAAATATATCAATAAAGTCACTAGTTTCTCCACAGCGATTTTTTTTTAACAGAAAGCTTGTGAACATATGAGTGCAGTGGGTAACAGGGCTTCTGAAGTATTCCCTTCAGATGTGTGCTCAGGAGTTTCAATTCACTGAGATTTAATTGGTGCAAAAGAGAGCCCAGGGAGATGCAACTGATTTTTTCAGCAAATGACTAAAAACCACCTCAGTCTTGATATTATCTGAGCTTTGTCTTTGTTGTAAAGAAGTTGAAACTCTAAAGATAAACTTTAAAGTTTAGGAAAATCTCATCTTCATAGAACCTGTAATATGCTAACCTCTTCATCATTCAACCTCACGACAAATATTTGCTGTCTACTATATGTAAAACATTCCGTAAGAAATGTAGCTGGTGGGGCTAAGGAACTGAATTTAAATCATATTTAAGTAACTTAAATTTAGGGGCACCTGGGTGGCTCAGTGGGTTAAGCCTCTGCCTTTGGCTCAGGTCATGACCTGAGGGACCTCGGGGTCCTGGGATTGAGCCCCGCATCGGGCTCTCTGCTTAGTGGGGAGCCTGCTTTCCCCTCTCTCTCTGCCTGCCTCTCTGCCTACTTGTTATCTCTCTCTCTCTGTCAAATAAGTAAATAAATAAAGTCTTTAAAAAAATAAGTAACTTAAATTTACATCCTCTCATGAGGCTTGTGTGAGCATATTGAACAGTGCAGCTCTAGGTAATAAACACTCCTACTTTATAAAATTTACTTGTATTCCTTTTAATTTAAAACTGCTATGATTCATAGTCCATAATGATCTCTATTTTTAAACCATCCCACTAAAATATATGCTTATGATTTTTTATATTTTAAAATAAGTTAAACGTGTACATAAATTTAAATTCTTAGATTAATTTAGGAATAAACAAAATAAAAAATAAGCTTATTAGTATGCTCTTAGCCAGTTTTATCTCTAGAGAAATCTTGTCCAATTACATTCACAATATTAACCTTATATGATTTCCTTAAAGGGAAATTTTCCCATGCAAGAAGTAGAAATAAACATTTTAATAGAGCTTGGTGGAAGCTTTATATTTACTAACAGTGTAATATGTTAAAAATATCAAGGGACAATCAATGATCAGCTATATTAAAATAAATTACACTTATAAGTACAAAATAACTACTATTACATTTTAGTCATGGAAATAATTTCATCAAGGAAACATACCAGTGATACTGTTTATTAGTTTTGATGTTCACCGGCTAAGGCAGTATTTTTCAGGTTTCTGTACCATTATTTTATTATGCTTTGTCTTCTTTTTCTCTTTTCTCCTTTCATGATCTTCCTACTCATTCCTGTTGTATTAGTTCTTGCTTGTTGTTCTTGACTTTTTGTTCATGTATTTCTTCTTTGCTTGCCATTTTTCATGTTGTTCTTGTCATGCTCCTTGACATTTTTCCTCTTGTTACTCTATTAATTTATTCTTATTATTCCATTTTTGCCCATCCTTCTTGTCTTCCTAATCATTCTTTCCCTTCTTTTTCTTTATTTTTGGTTAAATGTTAATTTGATTTTGATTTTTCTCTGCTCTCTGTGAAGGCAGTTTCCTTTTCTTTAAAACCTTTTTTCAGCATTTCAGTCAGAAGGATCTTTCTAAAATTAAGTATTTAGTATGTAAGTAAATTGAGAATTTTATTAATCCTTTTTATCTTTAGTATATTGGACAGATCCGTAGGCAACAAATAAATATTGCTTGGTTACTGAATGATATACAAATGATTACTGAATGATATACATATATCTCTGTGATATACAAAGTTCTCTCATTCAAGATAGGCTTGATGATAGAATATAATATGTGTTAATTCCATTCCCTAAACCTTCTAGAATTTTACTGGAATTTGTACAACTTTATAGAAAAAGCAGAGACAGATTAGCATGCCACATAATCTCTAATTCCTTGGTCATACTAAAAGTGAAGGACAAAAAAGTGGATACAAAACAAAGTATATCCCTAAACCATTCCAATTATAACTTTTGGAAAAATTAAAGTCAACCTCTAATATCAATTTAGGTTTGAAAATGCTTCTGAAAGCACCTATTAAACTAATTTAACTCTGAATATATCACAGTTTTTGCTTTAGAAGCAGGTAGACATAATGCATTTAAAGTAAGTTTCTATCATTTCAAAAATATGTATGGGACACCTAACAAATTTCATGCATTCACTAAAGACAGAAATCTACTCCAAAGTATATTTCTTCGGCAAGAAAATGGACTGCATAATATCATGTAGATCTAGGTGTTTGGTTTTGTCTTTTATTTTTTTTATTTTTTTTTAAAGATTTTATTTATTTATTTGAGAGAGAGGCAGTGAGAGAGCATGAGCGAGGAGAAGGTCAGAGGGAGAAGCAGACTCCCCGTGGAGCTGGGAGCCTGATGCAGGACTCGATCCCGGGTCTCCGGGATCATGACCTGAGCCGAAGGCAGTCGTCCAACCAACTGAGCCACCCAGGCATCCCGGTTTTGTCTTTTAAAAATAATAATTCTTGATTTAACCTATTCATTCTCGCTTCACCTCTATTTGACTCTATTTTCCACTTTAAAATAGAATTTTAACAGTAATTTGCAATATGGACTAGATGTAGTTTAAATGGCTCATCAGCAGGAGCTAAAGTAAAACTATATAATTTAATCTGCTTCTAGTCAATCACTCTCAACCTCCCAGTCATCCACAAAGACTGAACAGATTTCCTAAAAACTGCTGGATCTAATACTTTCATGCTGTAGATATCCATTTATTTATTTGTTTGTTTATTTTTCATTCATTCATTCATTCATTCATTCTTTTATCTATTTATCTATGTATGTATTTATGTATTTAGAAGACTGTTTAGAACACTGTTCTCATCACCAGAAACTCAGCTATCCCAGGTTAATTGGCAATCATCCAGAATCTAGTTTTATATAAAGCATGGCTATCTGATCCAATGCATCTTTTCACATTTCCACAGTTCTCATTTGAACACATACTTTATCTTTAACATTTTGTACATACCTGACTTCTACCATGTGTTTCCCCATCACTTTCATGTTTTAAAACAAACTTCACATCCTCCTGGGGATACTTTTTCCCCATATCCTGAGTCTGCTGGAGATCTCTCACATCTTGCCTTTTGCTTTTTTTGTTTTTAATTAATTCAATATTCCACAGGAGGTATCTTCCTTGTTTTTCATTGTCTTTTCCAAGTCATTTCCCTTCTTGCTTCCTTCAAATACTACAGATCTATTGAAGCAAAAGCCGTGAGATGTGCATACATAAATTTGTGGTTGTAAATATTATGAAACTTCCATTAAGTTCTAATTCATCAAAATTCTATCAGCAGGTTGCAGTCTTAATACTTTCAATATTTCAATTCTTCCTCATTACATATTATTTTCATTTGGCCCCTCAGCTACTTTATGTCACTTTCCAAGATCTTAAATGTATCCAGCTTACCTAGCTAAAAACATTATCAGTAACTAAATCATCTCCAGAACCTTTATACTAATCATTACTAATATCTATCTGCTTTCTTTCCAAGCTGCTCCTGTATCTATCACCACCTTTTTTAAAACTTTCTTCATCTCACAGAAACTGCCAAACTTTGACCACATCACCCATCTTTTTGGCTACCTATACTGGCAACTCATGTCCTCACTTACCTCATTTTCTTCTCTTTGCTTTTGCAAATTATATTCCTTATTGCTCTGTCAGTCAGGGTTCAACCAGATAAATACAATCAGTAGGATATATGCACGTGAATGTATTCATATATGTGGATGTCTGTGTATAAATACACACACACAAATAATAAAAATAGTAAAGGAAAGTAATATTGGATAAAAGCTTTCATACTTGTTAGAATTTTTTAAATCTTTAATATGTGCTCTTTCAAAATAATAAAATATGAAATCCTTTAACAACCAAATTAATGACTTTTTAGGCTTCAATTGCCTAACATGACATATATACCCAATATGTGCCCAACATGCTAATCTGAATTTCAGTTTAACTTTATATTTAAAACTATAACTGGCAAAGCTTTATAAAAGCACCCCTTGAATCATTACAATTATTCATTGTTTTCTACAATGGATAATTGATTCCATTTTTAGTATATTATCACTGATGGGGTAATTTTCCTATCAGATATCACTGTAGGGTAATAAGTAGTTATATTTTAGTAAAATAAAAAAGTATCTCAAATATCTAACTTCTCTCATGTCTAAAATCTCTAAGAAAATCACAATTTAGTGTTCAAAATGAAAAATGTGAATCTTATCGTAATATTTCACATAGTTTAACTGAAGTCTCATTTTTCTTACTAAGCTACCCCCTTCTGGTGATAACACTGTATAAGAATTAGTTGTGATGAGCACTGGGTGTTATGAAAGTGTTGGATCACTATATGGTACACCTGAAACTAATATTACATTTATGATAACTAACTGGAATTTAAATAAAAACCTAAAAAATTTTTTTAATCCCCCCCCCCAAAAAAATTAAGAAGGATGAAAACTCTGGTCTTTTTGAAATGAAGAAGGGCTTCCATCTCCATGTCAGCCAGTTTTCTAATTGAGAACAAAGACTCATAATTAAAATTTGTTTACTACAAAAAAATTCTATATTTCAAGACTACTTCTCTCCAATATGCGAAACAACCTTGGTCGAGGATCTCACTTGTTTTCACAATTACATGCCTATCTAGGTGAAGTTTACTTAATAGAAATGAAATGATAATTTTATTTATGTTTTCAATATTGTAAATAAAACATAAACTAGCATTTCTGTTTGTTTGTTTTTTTAAGATTTTATTTTTTTATTTGACAGACAGAGATCATAAGTAGGCTGAGAGGCAGGCAGAGAGAGAGCATGCAGGTGAAGCAGTCTCCCTGCTTCCTTCCCAGGAACCCCAATGGAGAGTATTAAAATTTTAAGTTTAAATATGCAAATAAATAGTAAGGATGCATATACGTTTAAATGTATTGAGACTCTTGTGGAAAATAGTCTGGAAGTTTTCAAAAAGTTAAAAATAGAACTATTCTATAATCCAGCAATTACACTACTAGATACTTACCCAAAGAATTTAAAAAAAAAAACTAATTCAAAGGGATACATGCAGCCCAATGTTTATAGTAGCAGCATTATCAATAATAATCAAATTATGGAAACAGCCCAAGTGTCATGACCAAGTGTCCCAGGACCCCGGGATCACACTTGAGCTGAAGGCAGAGGCTTTAACCCACTGAGCCACCTAGGTGCCCCACATTTCTATTTTTAAAAAAAATGATTTTATTTATTTGTCAGAGAGAGAGAGGGAAAGAGCACAAGAGCAAGAGTGAGCACAAACAGGGGGAGCGGCAGGCAGAGGGGGAGTGGCAGGCAGAGGGAGAAGCAGGCTCTCCACTGAGCAAGGAACCTGATGTGGGACTCTGTCCCAGAACCCTGGGATCATTACCTGAACCAAAGGCAGAAGTTTAAACAAATGAGCCACCCAGGCATCCCAAAACTAGCATTTCTTGATAACTACTCACTCTGATAAGGTTTTACATTTTTAATATTATTGAATCATCACTAATTTTTAATAGAACTGTGCAAGACAATTATTAATTGTGGGAAAAATCAATCAATTAACTTACCAAAGTTACCAAACTTATCAAAGGTTAAATCAAGGGCATCTGGATGGCACAGTCGGTTGAGCATCAAACTCTTGGTTTTGTCTCAGGTCATGATCTCAGGGCCATGGGATTGAGCCCTGACTCAGATTCCATGCTCAGCATGGAGTCTGCTTGGGGCTGTCTCTCGTATTCCCTCTGCTTGCTTCTCTGCCTACTGCCCCCGCCCCCTGCTCTCTCTCTCCCTCTCAAATAAATGAATCTTTAAAAAAAATTGAGGCGCCTGGGTGGCTCAGTGGGTTAAGCCTTTGCCTTCGGCTCAGGTCACGATCTCAGGGTCCTGGGATGGAGCCCTGCATCGGGATCTCTGCTTGGCAGGGAGCCTGCTTCCCCCTACCTGCCTGCCTCTCTGCCTACTTGTGATCTCTGTCTGTCAAATAAATAAATAAAATCTTTAAAAAAAAAAGTGTTAAATCATTCTAAGTCACAGAAGTGGTATTCAAAATAAGGATTTCCAATTATGAATATAAATTTTTATTTATTATGTAAATATTACATACACAATATAGATTATAGTAATTAAAAATTTCAATGAGAGGGAAATGATTAATATTATAAATATATTAGTTAAAATAATTAAACTTTGCACAAACTGAAATATGTGTAACATATACTCTTCTATTGGATTTGGTCTTCTCAGGAAAGATCTAATAGGTGACACTCAAAAGCCAGTTAAAATCTTAAGATAGCATACTTGTATTTTCCTTTTATTGAAGATTAAGCCATATAGTTCACTAACATGTTAAAAAGGGAAAACAAATATTTAAATGTATAAATCTCCTAACATGTAAATTAGATGTCTATATGAATTCTTATGTTTTGATTCTTTAAAGACACTTTAGGAAAAACATATATTTACTCTCCTAATTCGAGCCCATGTAAACAAGGAAATACTTATAACTAATTTGTAATATGAATGCTTCCCTGAGCACACTGATGTGAGAAAATATACAGGTGAGTCAGATGACTTGAATTAAACCTACTTAAATATTTTAATACATAAAGATTAGTCTTTCCCTAGTGCAAAATAACTCCCTGTTTGAAAGTTATGAGTACATGGAAGAGTATTTTTTTAAAGATTTTATTTACTTATTTCAAAGAGAGAGCACCCAAGTGAGAGAGCACAAGCAGGAGGAGTAGCAAAGGGAGAGGGAGAAGCAGACTCCCCACTGAGCAGGGAGCCTGATGTGAGGCTCCATCTTAGGACCCTGAGATCATGACCTGAACTGAAGGCAGCCACTTAACCAACTGAGCCTTCCCAGGAACCCCAATGGAGAGTATTAAAATTTTAAGTTTAAATATGCAAATAAATAGTAAGGATGCATATAAGTTTAAATGTATTGAGACTCCTGTGGAAAATAGTCTGAAAGTTTTCAAAAAGTTAAAAATAGAACTATTCTATAATCCAGCAATTACACTACTAGATACTTACCCAAAGAATTGAAAAAAAAAAACAAACACAAAACAAATTCAAAGGGATACATGCAGCCCAATGTTTATAGTAGCAGCATTATCAATAATAGTCAAATTATGGAAACAGCCCAAGTGTCATGACCAAGTGTCCATTGACTGATGAATGGATGAAAAAGTTTATATATATATAATATATATATTATATATATAATTAGAATTAAGATGGTGGAATATTACTGATCCATAAAAAGGAACAAAATCTTGCCATTTGCAGTGAAGTGACAAGGATGAAGCCAGAGAATATTACACTAAGTGAAATAAGTCAGACGGAAAAAGACAAATACCATGTGATTTCACTCATAAGTGGAATTTAAGAAAGAAGACATGAGCAAAAGGAAAAGAAAGAGACATAAACCAAGAAACGGATTCTTAACTATAGAGAAAAAACAGTGGATACCAGAGGGGAGCTGGGTGAGGTGATGGGTGAAATAGATGATGGGAGATTAAGGGATGTATTTTTTTTTTAGATGAGCACCTGGTATTGTATGGTGGTGTTGAATTACTATATTTTACACCTGAAACTAACACTACACTGTATGTTAACTAGAATTTATTTTTTTTAATATTCATTTATTTGACAGACAGAGATTACAAGTAGGCAAGAGAGGCAGGCAGGGAGAGAGAGGAGGAAGCAGGCTCTCCGAGGAGCAGAGAGCCCAATGTGGGGCTCGATCCCAGGACCCTGGGATCATGACCTGAGCCGAAAGCAGAGGCTTAACCCACTGAGCCACCCAGGCACTCCTGATAACTAGAATTTAAATAAAAACTTTAAAAAAAGCAAAATAAAAGTATTGTCACTGCTTCCAAAAAAATCCATGTAGAGCTTGTGTTGTCTAATAAACAATGTGGTAACATCAGTGGCCTTATATCACAGTGCAAACTTAGTTGTTGTGTATTAAATACTACATTTCAATTGCAGTTACTAAATCTTCAATAAATTGTGATATTTGCATTATATTTTAGCATCCACAAATTTAAACAAGAAAGCATTGGTGTATTATAGGAATGAAGTAATGTTGCTTGTTCAATACAATATTGGTCATGTAGAATCTTTGTAGTATCCTTCACATTAGCATGTGTGTGTGCATAACATTGTATGGATAGCAGCTTCACCCCATACTCTGGAGTTCAAGCCTGCCTTTCCTAATCATCTGCCCTATTGATTTTGTTATTTTCCTAGCCAAGCCAACATATACAATTGCATAGTCCAAATTCCTTGCAATCAAGTGAGCAATTTCTCTTCCACTGCTCTTTCACACTCTCTCCCTATATAGATAAAGACATATGTGTGTATATGTCTCTATATATGTCTTTATATATAATGAATATTTAAATATTACGATCCATGAAGTCAGCAAATAGATTATTACCAGAATCCTAGAATACTCTTATGTGCTTTAGCACTTTCTTTCTTTCTTTCCTCAAAGTGGTACTCTCTCTACGTATCCTGGCCTTTTTGATAATGAACATGTGTATTTCCTTACAGATTTTACCCCCTAGATATTCATCTCTAAAATTTACATTTGAGTTGCACTAATTTTAAACAAATAGAAATGGAAGTATACCTGATGTATTTTTTATGTTTCTTGCTTGTTTCACTCAGCCTATATGTATGATTCATCCATGATTTTTCATGAAATCATACTTGTAGTATGGGCTAATTTATATGAACTTATCAAATTTTATGAATCTATTCATGCTTCATTACATTTTATATCTATTGCAAACAAGTCTGTCAGAACTTTACATTGCATATAGGGGATGCATAAAATAATTTCTATTGGAAATATTTAATGCATATATGTGGGTGTATGTATGTATGCACATCTGTAAATATATGCACGTATATGAATATAATTCCAGGGTCTTAAGAAATGCTAAAATTCATTTTTTTAATTGAAATATAATTTATATACCATAAAATTCACCATTTGTAGTATAATGTTCACTGGTTTTTAATGCAGTTAATAATTTTGTGCAACCATAATCACAGTCAATTTTAGAATATTTTCATCACCCAAAAGCAACCCCATAGGCTTTAGCTGTCTTACCAAGATCCTCTTATCCCAATAAAAGTTACTTATAGGTAACTTTTAATGTAGGTAACTTTTAATGTACTCTATCTATAGATTTGCCTATTCTGGAAATTTCATATATATTGAATGATGGAGCGTATGGATTTGTGTCAGCTTCTTCCACTGAGCATACTGTTTTCAAGGTTCATCCTTGCATGTGTGACTAATTCATTCTTTTTATAACCAAACAATATTCATTTGTCCAGATATACCACATTTTGTTTATCCATTTATCAGTTGATGGCCATTTGGGTTGTTTTTGCTTTGTGACTATTATAAATACTGTTTCTCTGAGCATTCTTATATAAATTGTGTGAACATTTGTTTTCAATTCTCTTGGGCTACAGTTCATTTTGATTGGATACTGATGCATACTTTTTAAGAGTAAGTGTATCAGTATCTGATTTCATCAACTAGAGGAGACTTTCTATTACTACACATGCTCACCAAAACTTGGTATTGTGAGACTTATATTTCATCCAGTTTGTTGAATATGTTGAGGTTATCTCATGGATTTATTTTATACTTCAGTGATAACTGAAGTTGATCATGGTTTCATGTACATGTTGGCCATTCAGATTTCCTCTTTTGTCAATTCTTTTGCCAAATTTTTTCTACTGTGCAATTGTTTTTGACTTAGGAAAAATTTTTACATATTTGGAAACTAGTCCTTTGCTGGTATGTCTTTTGAGTATTAATGTCATTCATTTAAATTACTTTAACAAATTATTTTTATGGTTGAAATCAAGTATGCAAAATGATATTTTTCTATATTACCATTAAATATATTTTTTCTTTTTTTATTTAGCTATTTGATACATGAAACTTTTTTTGTGTAGGATTAAAGAGGTAATCCAGTATTTTTCAGCGGTATCGTTTAGTAATTTCAGCACAATTAATTGAAATGTTCATTCCCCATTGTGCTGCATTGCCACTTATATATCTAGTGCCCATCTAAGCATGGCTGTTTCAGTTTTTATTCTCATACACTAGTCTGTGTGTTTATACTTGCAGCAAGATCACACATCCATAATATATCTTGATACCTTATGCAGACATACCTCAGAGATACTGTGGATTCAGTTCCAGACCACTGTGATGTCACAATAAAGAGAGTTTCCCAGTGCATATAAAAGTTATATTTATACTTTATGGGGCGCCTGGGTGGCTCAGCTGTTAAACGTCTGCCTTCAGTCCGGTCATGATCCCAGGGTCCTGGGATCGAGCCCCACGTTGGGCTCCCTGCTTGGTGGGAAGCCTGCTTCTCCCTCTCACACTCTCCTTGCTTGTGTTCCTTCTCTCACTGTATTTCTGTCTAATAAATAAATAAAATCTTTAAAAAAAAAAAGTTATATTTATACTTTAGTCAATTGCATGTGCAATAAAGTGTCTACATAAAAAGTATACACCTTAATTTAAATATTGCTAAAAATACTACCCATCATCAGAGCTCTCAAGTCATAATCACTTATCACTGAACTGTAACAAATATAATAATAGTGAAAAAGTTTTTAAATATTGTGAGAATTATCAAAATGTGATACAGAGACTCAACGCAAGCAAATGCTTTTGGAAAAATGGTGCCAACGGACTTAATGCAGGATTGCTGTAAACCTCCAATTTGTTTTTTGAAAAAGTAAAAACAAACAAACAAACAAAAAAACAGTATCTGTGAAGCAGAATAAAACAAAACACAATAAAGCAAAGGTTTGCCTGTACATCAAGACCCTCTTCTCACTTTTCTTTTTCAAGCAACTATTTTTTGACCTTTTGTACTTCTGTAGTACACAATTCTACAGATTGTTTTATCAGCTGATCGAATTCTGAAATAATCCCTTTTGAATTTTGATTGGGATTACATTGAATTTATACATTAATTTGGAGAGAATGTAAATTGTCAATATGGAGTTACTCAGTTTATGAACACCCCATAAGTTTCCATGTTTTGATTCATCTTTAGTCCTAAAAAATGGTTTTGTATTTTTCATTGAGGGCTTTTAAAACTTTATGGGATAGACTTCAAATTTTATCTCAATTTTTATGCTTCTTAAAATAATCTCTCTTCCAAATTTAATATTTTAACTATTAACATTGCTTCATTTAAAATTATTGCTGGGATATATGGTTATAAGTTTGCATGGTATTTTAGCACCCCGAAACCTTTTTAAATTCTTTTCTGAATCAGAAAGTAATTCTTTAGACTATTTGATATTCTATCAAATATGTTATCATTTGCAAGTACTTAAATTTTTGCTTTTATTTTTCTTAGTACTGTTATTTTATTATTCTTTGTCTTATGGAACTGAATAGATTCTTTATTGCAAAGATGATTAAAAGTGACAATGAACAATAATGTATACCTATAGGAATTTAAAGATGTAGGCTTGAAACTGGTGTATCATTTAGGTCTTTTCCTGTTGGTTAGAATAAATCACCTGGGCACATTTGAGATTAAGGTGTAGGGAAATAAATTTCATCCCTTTAGTGGGAAGGACTAGAATCCCAATGCAAATGGCTATGGATAAAATTTAAAAAATGATGTTTTAAGGCCATTGATGGGATCTCCAACCATATATTTCTTTTTACGATTTTTTTGAAGATTAGTTTTTTCCATGTTTCACCATGCAGCATATTTACTATAGGTTGTGGTTTTATTAGATGGACTGTTATCATACCTTGGTTCCCTAGAAGCAGTTCCTGAGAGGGTTTGGCATTCAGGATATTCTCAATTATCAACAAATATGAGGGGAGTTAGAGGAAATAAGATGGACCAGAGGTAGAGGTCAAACTGTGTGTATCTCCAATAAAGTGTGGGTGACTCAGTGGGATTCTCTAGCGGTACATATCCTATCAAAATTGTCTCACATAAGGGTAAATGTCCTATTTATTGTACACTTACTGTGATAAGTCATTGGATACAGGTTGTCCCAGAAAGCTGTTACCTTGGGTGAGGCAGCTCTCTGAACTTTGCCAAACTCTGAAAGATCTGAAGTTGGAGACAGTTAGCTGAAAACACTTCTAGCTGCTGGAGCAGAATATGCTTTCTTGAAAGGGAATCTGAACAAACCATCTCCCACTCTGTCATACCTGTATTACCTTTAGAAAATGTTTTTCCTTTTCCCAGATGACTAATAATGTTAAATATCATCAAGTTGTTCTTTAATACATAATAAATTTTATAAATTTTTGTTAAATTATTGGAAGTCATAATTTTTCTTTAATCTGTTAGTGAAGTGAATTGAATATTTTCTAAAATACATTGAACCTTGAATTCTTGGTATTGAATCATTTTTTTCCTTCCACCTATGTCTTTGAACAAATTCTCGATAATTTCTTCCTACCTATTTTCCATTTAACCACTGGTTCTCAGCCATGAATTAGTTATAGGTCAGCCTATCAAATGAGATTTTAGCTTTCATTATTTTGTTTTTTACACATAGAATAATTTTTTTCTCTGAAAGATTTTTTTATTGTTTTTTATCTTAAGTAATTTTTCTGCTTGAACTGTTTAATGCTATGACTTCCTGCAACCTTTGGAAGTAGGATGTGGATTTATTACTGGTTCCCACTTATTCCGTGGCTGTAGCCTTTTGTGTCCTAACTTTATGGGGCAGAAGGCACCTTATTAAAATTCTTGCTTGGGCAGATCTGTACCTTGACTTCTATCTCCTCCCTTCTAGTCTCCTGCACACAATTCTGTCAAATATAAAGTTAAGGGCATCAGTTGGACAAATGCTCTCAGAACAAATGCAGTCTCCCTTCAACCTTTGGAGATACTGTTTTTATTTTGAATTTAGATTGCTGTTTATTATTACTAGTTCTTTGAGGATTCTTTTTTTAATTTAAGCATCTAATCTGCATTTTTTAAAAATTTAAGCATCTAATCTGCATTTCAGTTGTTTTTAAGGAAAGAATTTTATTAAGATAGACTTTTCTAGTCATATTACTAGAAATAGAAGTCAAATAATTGTATGAAAATGATTACTTAAGAATTATACAATACAAATTCTATCCAAATAAACCTAATGGTACAAACAATAAATTCCTTTATCAAACTCCCTAAAAGTGGGAAAACCAATGAGTTGACATTGCATGTGAGCTGCTTACTATATTCAAATGCATGTGAATAAGGTACTTACCGGTGAAAATTGAAAATTTACTTTTTACTTAATTCAAATAGAGTATATATTATTTATTACTCCACATAGAAGAAAAATACTGGAAAGGATTATTCTATATATCTCATGGATCATTGCTTTTCAAAGGCAGAGTTTTAAGGTTTTGAGATTAATATATCAGAAATGGTATTTTAATGAGAACAGTAAATATAGAATGAAATAAAATAGAAAATATCAGAATATATTACACAAATTATAAGAATTGTATATCATGGGGCACCTGGGTGGCTCAGTGGGTTAGAGCCTCTGCCTTCGGCTCAGGTCATGATCTCAGGGTCCTGGGATCGAGCCCCGCATCGGGCTTTCTGCTCAACGGGGAGCCTGCTTCCCACTCTCTCTCTGCCTGCCTCTCTGCCTACTTGTACTTCTGATCTCTGCCTGTCAAATAAATAAATAAAATCTTAAAAAAAAAAGAATTGTATATCATACCTTTGTTTCACCTAGATACAAATGTGTATACTGGGACTTGAGGTAAAAGTAGTTCCATACTCTGGGCAAAAGATTTGAAAGTCACTGCAATGAAAAAAAAGAATGAATAATAAAAAGTCCATCCCACATATCTTGAAAGAAGAAGACAGCTCAATCCTACTTGAAACTATGGAGAGTGGGATGCCTGGGTGGTTCAGTCGGTTACGTGGATGGCTCTTATTTTGGCTCAGGTCATGACTTCAGTGTTTTGGAATCAAGCCCCTCATTGGGCTCCACGCTCAACAGGAAGTCTGCTTGAGGATTTTTTCTGTCCCTCTCTGTCTGCCCTGACCCCTACTCATGCATGCTTTCCGTCTCTATCAAAAATAAATAATTTTTTTAAGAAAGCTATGGAGAGTACTACACTATAGTCTGCATTTCTAATATAACAAATGGATGATAATTTTCTGTTATTTGGAAGAGTTAAAATAAAATAATATAACATGGAGACATTAAGTAATCAAGTTGTCAGGATTTAAATTTTACATGTCTTACCTTTGCTGTCTATTTTTATCTGATTTTCTACCTCCATCACTAAATAGCCAGTGTAAAGATTATGAAAAACTTAGACATCTAAATTTATTTTATCAAAGAAAACTAAGAAAAGAAAAAGAATCATTTCCACTTCTGGGAAAAATATAAAGCAGGTAGGTAGGCTCAACAGAATATTTTTGTGCTCCCTGAGAATTTCATTTATACAACATCACCTCCTCTGTTCCTACAATTAGATTAAAACAATTATAATTGATAAGCTCGTGTACTATGTTTGGCACATTCTAGTCTGAAAATTATCTTAATTTTGATATAAATTAGTTTTAAGAGTCAGAAACAAAGATGATTGTATTTTCACACTGATATATATGAATACTATATGTATTACACTTCAGTAGTCTAAAAAGTGCTAGGAACAGCAATTTTCCACTTACTCAATATAAGTAATGACTTTTACTGATTGTGCTGCATCCATCCAATGCACTGAACTACATTATATTTGTATAGCATATATAAGTGCAGTTTATAATTTGTCAGCAGAAACTCATCTTTCAATTAGTTTGCTATACAGAGCTGACCTCATCAGTATTACCTGGAGAATGCCATCTCACATCGATGCCATCTAACATCTAACCTCTTAGTTAAAGATAGGAAGCTGTCAGGGTTTCCATTAAATTTATACTCCCAGAGGTTAGTAACTCTGCTTCTAAAAATGCCACTGGCATTAACTTAGCAAGCAAGGTGTTAGCAAGGTAGTTTATTTTAAAAGGGAGGCTGTTTGTAAACTGTGAAAATGTCCTTCAGGTTTAAACAGGCAGCCGGATAGACTGAATGTCTGCATAAGAAAGCATCTGTATTAATGCCATCTCTTGTTCCTAGCAATCCTGCTGATGTTAAAACCAGAGAAGAAGAATACTATAGCTACAGTTGACTCGAAATGTCAGTGTTTAGTCAGTTATTGTGTCCTCAGATCTCTATGTATGGGTTCAGTAAGGTTTTTTTTTTTTTTTTTAATGTAAGGATATCCCCAAATAAGGCTATCAGAGTGATACTGCCAAGTATGAGATGAAATTTACCCTTTAAGAAAGAATGGCATGAAGGGGCACCTGGGTGGCTCAGTGGGTTAAAGCCTCTGCCTTCGGCTCAGGTCATGATCCCGGGGTCCTGGGATTGAGCCCCACATCAGACTCTGCTCTGCAGGGAGCCTCCTTCCCTTTCTCTCTCTCTGCCTACTTGTGATCTCTGTCTGTCAAATAAATAAATAAAATCTTAAAAAAAAAAAAGAAAGAATGGCATGGCTTCACAGAAGTGGAGAGCAGAATGACAATTGCTAGGGTCTGTGGTGGGGGCTAGGGAGATAATGGTCAAAAGGTACAGACTTTCAGTTAGGCATAAGGTTAAATAAGTTCTGAAAATCTAATGTCCAACAAATTGATTATAGTTAATAATACTGTATTGTATATGTGAAATTGCTAGGTGAGTAGATCATAAATGTTCTCAATTAAAAAGATAACCATGAAAAAAAGAATGATATGGATTTTAATCTTTTAGTTCTAGGTCTAACATTTACTGTCAGCTAGTGAAAATTAAATTAATATAAACCTTAATTACTCGAATCGTAAAGCAGGAATAATAATAATGTCTTACCAAAAATATGTGTACTGGGTTCTGAAAAATAAGACATGTAAAATTTACAAACCAGAAAGTAGAGTGTTAACATCATGACCCAGCATCCTTCAAGCAAGGTGCCAGCGCAGATTTCTATTGCCTAAGTCGGAGGCAGACTCAGGCACTGATATGGTTGTAATTCAGTGGTATGTATCCCTTGCGAGGAGTCTTAAGGCATTCCTTTATTTTGGTTTTGATAATTTCAAGAAAGAGAGATTTTGTCTATTGGTGAATGTTTCTATCAGTACCCCTAATGTCCACACTTTTTAACTTTCCAGTGATAGAAGTCATATGGGGGTATCTGGCCAAAGCAGGGCTAACAGTCATAAGATTCACTGTCCTAACTGAAAAAATAAAAAAAACAAAATGCACAGGATAATAGTTTTCGTATAATGGATATCAATCACTAAAGGAGAATAGAAATAAACAGAGCTGTACCACTGTCCCAGTTTACCAATGACAGTTTCCAAGCTGCAATACAAAAAAGGGGAACAAAAGTAGGGCCCAGTAATCTCCCTGAGTGGAAGATATGAAACTAAGAATCTGCAGAAAACAAGGCCATTACAGTCCACAAAGCAGATTATGGGAAATAAGAGAACAACATAAAGGACAACAGAAATCTGAGATGGTCCTTACTAGTATTGAGAAGAATATTGACCCAAACATTTGTATAAGACAATTACACTGGAGAATCACCCAATATATTATTAGGAACAATACTCAGAGCTCACGTGAGACCAAGAAAAGTAGCCAGGCTAGACTATTTTAAATTCTCACAGCATTGTGGGGAATACTAAGTTTCTTGCCTCTATAGTGGGGACTAAATTAACTCTGGAATAAGAACTGCTCTTATCTATCTAACAAATTTTTAAAAAGCAAAACTTTTTAAAAATTTAAAAGCAAAAAAATTTCAAGTTAACTGTGTTACACAATAGTGCTCAACAATCTTTATAGGGGAACAAATAAATATAACCCTCAGCCAAAATTACCAAACATAGAGAGGGAAGAAAATATTATCTGTAATTTAAAAAAAAGAAAAAGAATCAAGACTGACTCAGAACTTTTACAGATGTTAGAATTAGGTGAAGACAATAAAAGTTATTAAAAATTAACCATATTCCACATATGCAAAAACTTAAGTAGATGTATTGAGGGTATGAAAAACTTTACTCTGAAGATGCAGATACCAACATCTGAGAAACAATTGCTATGGATAGAACAAATGGCCGATTAATTATTGCAGAAGAAAATGTTAACTGAAAATTAACATTGCTTGAATACATAACAAGGAAGATTTTCTACAAGTTTTTTTTTAAAGGTGTAAAAATCAATAAAATAGAAAAGAGCATAAGTACAATAAAATCCTTGAAGGAAAGAGGAGACATTGATAGAAAAATAATATGAAGAAGTGTGATTTTTTCCAAATTTAATGAAAACTGTGAACCCACAGATCCAAGAAGTTCAGTGAATCCCAGACACAAACAAAATTCAAACTAAATTGCAACAAGTACATCATAGTCAAATTCCATAAAACCAGTGATAAGGAAAAAAATCTTAAAAACAGAAAGAACTATTGCATACAGAGGAACAAAGGTAAAAAACAAAGCAGATTTCTTGCCAGGAACATTGTAACTGAGCTGATAGTGGAGCAACATCTTTAAATTATGAAAGGAGAAAATTACATCAACACAGAATTCTAAGACCTCTGTAATATCTTTTAAAATAATGAAAGCAAAATGACATTTTCAGAAATATAAAAGTTGATTGCCTCTCAACCTTTTGGCTAAGATCATGTGCAGAAATACAAAAGTTGAAAAAAATCAATCCCTGTCAGGTATACGCTACAAGAAATGTTAACAGTATCCTTCGCTCAGAAGGAAAAGTATACCAGGTGTAAACATGGATCCCCAGGAAGAAAAAAATAGCAAGATAAAATGTAATGATGTGTAGTTGATGGATTATTGTTTAAACAAAAATAATAAGATACTCTGGAGTTGATATAGATATGTACATAAAGTGTAGATAAGCAGTAGCATAAACATGGAAAAAGGGAAATGGAATATTTTTGAAATATTCTTATGCTATAATCTGATAACACATTTGCATGTAGGATGTGATAACTTAAAGCTATATACTATAAAGTATAAAGTACCTTTGAAATAAAAAATAACTGTAGCTAACAAACCAACAATAGAAGATGATCATAAAAATACTCAATCCAAAATACAGCAAGAAAAAAAAGAACAAGAAAGAAGAGGAGGAAAAAAGAGAAAAAAGGAATGAAGAAAGAAAAGGTACAAATAATATTTAAAACAACAAGAAAAAAATAGCAAAATGATAGACTTAAACCTAACTACACCAACATCAACATTAGATGTTTTGGCCCCAAATCTCCAGGAACAGGAATAGATTATCATGTTGAATGAAAAAGCAAGAAAAAACTCTGTTACCTTTAACATATACACCCAAGATATAAAGAAATGGATTAAAAGTAAAAACACAGAAAAGTTATAACATGCTTTTATCAAAAGAAAGCTAGAGTGCCTATATTATCAGATAAAATAAATTTCAGAGCAAATAATGTTATCAGGGGCAAAAGAAATCATTGCATAATGAAAAAGTAGGCTAATGTAATTAAAAATCTGGGGTGTCTGGGTGGCTCAGTGAGTTAAGTGTCTGCCTTCGGATCAGGTCATCATCTTGGGGTCCTGGAATGGAGCCCCAAGTTGGATTCCCTGCTCATTAGAGAGTCTCCTTCTGTCTCTTCCCTCTGCTCCACCCCACCACCGCTTATGTTTTCTCTCTCTCTCAAATACATAGATAAAATCTTTGAAAAGTAATTAAAAATCCTAAATGCACCCATTAACAGACATTCCAAACACATGAGCAAAAACTAAAAAGAACTCTATAAAAAATAGACAATTTCACCCGCATGGCTACAGATTGCTATTTTCCAATATTGGTAAAAAGAGTGGACAGGATATCAGTAAAGATATAGATAACCTGAACAACGCTATCAACCAAATTGACCTAATTGATATTTATTCAACACTACATACAACAGAATACCCTATTTTTTTTTTTTGCAATTGCACATGAAACATTTACCAATATAAGAAATATATCCTGGGTCACAGAATGATTCTCAATAACATTTAAAAGTTTCTGTTTATATTCTATAAAATATATTCTATGACCTTGTGGAATTAAATTAAAAATCAACATACATATCTTTGAGATATCTCCCATAAATATTTGAAAAAGATAGTAATACAGTTCTAAAAAAGGCATTGTTCAATTTAAAAAATATTTTGAACTGAATGAAAATAATACAATATATCAAAATTTATTGTTGGCTATTGTTAAAACACACCTCAGGAGAAAATTTTTTTTTAAGATTTTATTTATTTATTTGACATAAGTAGGCATAGCGGTAGGCAGAGGGAGAAGGAGAGGCAGGCTCTCTGGTGAGCAGGGAGCCTGATGTGGGGCTCGATCATGGATACTGGGATCATGACCTGAGCCGAAGGCACTTTACTGACTGAGCCACCCAGGCGCCCCCCTCAGGAGAAATTTATAGCACAAAATGCGTAGTAGAAATGCACATAAAGACACAAGGGCTCATATCAATAACATCTATACCTTAGGAAACTAGAAAATAAACTGTAAATGTAACAAACAATAACATAGAAATAATAAAAACAGAAGAGAAATCAATAAAATGAAATTTAGAAAAAGAAAAACCAAAAACTTATAACTTTGAGAAGACCAATAACATTGATAAACTTTTAACTAATTACCAATGAAAAAGTAGGAATATACAAATTACCAGTGCCAGAAATGGATGGTATTACATCCCTACGTATTCCACAATCTAAAGAGGATGATAAGTACTTATGAAAATGATGGTGAATTCTTTCAAACTTTAGGAAAAATATTATAAAACCAATTCCACACAGAATATTTTCAGAAATTTGCAGAATAATAAGTATTTTTCAGGTTATTTTAAAAGACCTAAATTACCCTAATACTAATCATAGAAACAGATTAGGAGCTAACAAATTACTATTATCCCACATAAATATAAGTTTAAGTGATATAAACTATTTTAGCAAATTGAATCCAGCAATATAAAAGAAAGTTTTCATGACCAAGTAGGATTTATTCCAGGAGTAAAAAGTTGATATAGTAATCAATAATCAAAGTCAGGGGCACCTGGGTGGTTCAGTGGGTTGAGCCTCTGCCTTTGGCTCAGGTCGTGATCTCAGGGTCCTGGGATCGAGCCCCACATTGTGCTCTCTGCTCCACAGGGAGCCTGCTTCCCCCTCTCTCTCTCCACCTGCCTCTCTGCCTACTTGTGATCGCTCTCTCTGTCAAATAAATAAAATCTAAAAAAAAAAAAAAATCAAAATCAATGTAATTTATCATATTATCAAACTAAACATAAAATCATGTGATAATTTTAAGAGACACAGAAAAAAGCACTTGTCAAAATCCAACATCTATTTTTGATATAAAATATCAACAATATAGAAATAACAAAAGAATATTCTAATCCTAATAAACTGTCTTTAAAAAACTCTACAATGAATGACTACTTACTAATGGAAGTTACTGATCTCTAAGATCAGGAGGAAAGCAACGTTTTCTCCTCTCTACACTTTTAGTTTATTTTGTACTGGAGATTGTACCCACTTCAATTAAAAAAAAAAAGTCATATTGATTAGGAAGAAAGAAATAAATGTTGCTCACAGACGACCTGAATACCAATGAAGAAATACAATGGACTTATAAACAAAAAAAAATTAAATATAACCAAAAAAACCTACAACTATTAAGTTAATTCAGCAAATTAGTAATATCAATACGGAAAAATCAAATGTTTTCTATATAATACCAAGGCACAACCCCAAAATGAATTTTAAAACAATTAACAACAAATAATATGAAATATTTAGTGATAAATATGATAAAAGAGGTGCTAAACCTGTACGCTAAAAAGGACACAACCCCTTTGCCTAGAGATATTAAAGAGAGCCTAAATGAATATAGAGGCTGAAGACTCTTATGTTGTTAAGATATCAGTTCTCCCCAAAGTGATCTAAGGCTACATAGGAAATCCCAATCAAAATCCTAGCAGGCTGGCCAATAAGCATATGAAAAGATGTTCAACATCATTAATCATAAGAAAAATGAAAGTCAAAACGACAATGAGGGTTGGGAGCATGGAACAAATGCCTGACTGGGGCAAGGGCTATTCACGGAGAACAGCAGCTCAAGTTCTTAAACAAATTTGAAGAAGCCAAGGGAACCTACGAAGAGGTTTTAAAACATGAAGCAAATAATCTTCAGCTCAAAGAGGGCTTACAGGATATGGAGGCTAGGTTGGCAGAGTGGAAATTCATGAACCCTTTAAACATGCCCAGTCTGTACCAGAAGTTGGAGAGACATCCCCGAACAAGGATGCTGCTCACTGATCCTACCTACTGGGAGCTGATCGAGCTGATAACTACAAAACAAGCCATCTGACCTGGGCACAAAACTGCAAGATCTCCAGATCCTGACTACTCTCAGTGTCCTGCTGGGAGTTTATCTGGGCAGTATGGATGAGAGGAGGAATCTGGAACACTTCCCCCATCTCCTCTTTCCTAGAAGGACACCATGCCAGAACCAGTGGGAGAAGATCTTCCAGAGAATAAGAAGTAGGTACTGAAAGGGAAAGAGTTTGGGAATGAGGCCTATAAAAAGAAAAGCTTTGACACAGCCTTGAATCCCTGCAGCAGAGCCCAGGACTTGGACTCCACCAACACGACTTACATGACCAATCAAGCAGCCCTACATTTTAAGAAAGGCAACTACAGGGGCTCCTGGGTGTCTCATTGGGTTAAAGCCTCTGCCTTTGGCTCAGGTCATGATCTCAGGGTCCTGGGATCGAGCCCCACATCAGGCTCTCTGCTCTGCAGGGAGCCTGCTTCCCTTTCTCTCTCTGCCTACTTGTGATCTCTGTCTGTCACATAAATAAATAAAATCTTAAAAAAAAAAAGGCAACTACAGTAAGAAGGCCATTAAAGTGGGGCAAGAAAACTGAGAAGACTATGACGGATTGCCAAAGCTTATGCTTAAATTAGCTACTCCTACCTCAAAGAAGAAAAGTACAAGGATGTCATCCATTTCTATATCAAGTCTTTGGCAGAGACTGAACCCCAGATGTGCTCAAGAAATGCCAACAGGCAGAGAAAATTCTGAAGAATCAAGAGTGGCTGGCCTATATCAATCCTGACCTGGCCTTGGAGGAGAAGAACAAAGGTAATGAATGTTTTCAGAAAGGAGACTATACCCAGGCCATTAAGCGTTATACAGAAGCCATCACACAGAATCCAAAGAGGCCAAATTGTATAGCAATGAAGCTGTACAAACTCCTGGAGTTTCAGCTGGCACTCAAGGACTGTGAGGAATGTATCCAGCTAGAACCGACCTTCTTCAAGGGTTACACATGGAAAGCAACTCCACTGGAAGAAAGGAAGGACTACACAAAAGCCACAGATATCTACCAGAAGGCAGCAGACAGTTACCAACATTGTATGATTGCCCAGCACAACTGGCAGACAGCCCCAAAGACATGCAGTGATGGGCCATAGGCGACCCTGAGGTACAGCAAATAATGAGTGACCCGGCCATGTGACTTATCCTGGAACAGATCCAGAAGGACCCCCAGGTGCTCAGCGAACACTTGAATACTATAATAACACAGAAGATCTAAAAGTTGATGGAAGTGGGTCTCATCACAGTTCGGTGATGACTTGCTCATCAACCCCTTCCCTTCTCCCTCATGTGGAAAGAGGAGCTGGCACTGCCACAAGCAGTGTGGAATAGAGGGGTGAACAGGGGAAAGTGAAAGCTTCTCTCTATGTATTTACATAGATCTATGTGGAAGATACAGAGACTCATATTCCCCATACTGGCACCACCACTGCCTCTGGACCGGCCCAGCACAGGCGTGGTCTCTTCCACTGCCCTAAGGTTCCCTGTTCTCTTCCCTGCCCTAAGTAGCTGTCTTAGCTGCTCTCTTATAGTTGGTTATTTTTTATATGGAGCAGTGGGCATGTATGAGGAAGGGAGGCTGTTCTTTCCCGACCTCAGGTCCCAACTCTCTTCACATTGTTAACTCCACATCTCCATGTGCCCTTCTCCAATAATGCAGCCCAGTCAGTTGTGATTATTTATTTAAAAAAAAATTTTTCACCTTAAACCCATGAGGATGGTCACCATCAAAAGAACAGAAAACAACAAATTTGGTGAGTATGTGAAGAAATTAGAACCCTTATGTGCTGTTGGTAAGAATGTAAAATGGTACAGCCATTTTGGAAAAAGCTTAGAGATTTCCTTGGAAATTAAAAATAGAATTACCATATGATTCAGGAGTCCCACTTCTGGGTATATTTCCAAAAGAATTTAAAATAGGAGCTCAAGGCATATTTGCATACTCATATGCATTGCAGCATTATTCACAATAGCCAAGTGGTAGAAGCAATTCAAGTGTCCATCAGCAGATGAATGGATAAAGACAATGTATTATTTATACACAGCAGACTATTAGACAACCTTAAGAAAGAAGGAAATTTGTCACGTGCTACATTGTGGAGTAACATTGAGGATATTATGCTAAGTGAAATAAGTTGGTCACATAAGGACAGCTACTGTATGCCATTGATAGGAAGTATCTTAAGTAGTCAAAATCATAAAAACAGAAAGAAGAAAGGTGATTGTCAAACTTTGCAGGGAAAGGGGATTTAATGGCTGTAGAATTACAGTTTTGCAAAGTGAAAAAGTTTTAGATATCAACTGTGCAAGAATGTTAATATATTTAATACTACTGAAATGTAGACTTAAAAAATGGTTGAGATAGTAGATTTAATGCTGTGTTTTTGTGTTGTTAACACACACACACACACACACACATACCTGGCAAGTTTTCTTGTAGAACTTGATAAGGCCATTACAAAAATTGATAGGGAAATGTAAAGAACTTAAAACAATGAAATCAACTTGGAAAAAGAAGAACAAAGTTAGAGAACTAGAAAGCTACCTGATTTCAAGGTAAACACTACCTCAAAACTTAACATAAATCTACAGTGATTAAGACAATGTAGTTTTATTACAAAGAGATGACTAGATCTAGGTAACAAAGAATCTGATAAAAGATACAGATAGATATGGAAGATTGATTTTTGACAAAGATACAATTCAGTGGAGATATGGTAGTTTTATTTTCAACAAAAGATGCTGGAATAATGGAAAGTTCATTTGCAAAAAAAAAAAAAAAAGCTTTAAAACATCCCTCACACTTATAAAACAGTTAAGCATTTCTAAAACAAGCAAATAAGAATTTGAAAAGATAGTTATTATGAATAATCATAGGAAAACTAAAATTAAAACCACAAAGAAATATCACTATCTACTAGAATAGCTAAAATAAAAACAACTGACCATTAGCAAGTGTCTTGAGAGGAGGAGGAACTGGAACTCTCACTCATGACCAGTGAAAATATAAAGTGATACAATTATTTTGGGAAACATTTTAGGGGTTTATTATGAAGTTAAATATACACATACCATGTGAATGAAACACTCTTCTTCTAAGTATTTAATGGAAAGAAAGCTTAGAGCCAGACTTCCAATGAATGTTCATAGTAATTTTGTTTGTGATAGCCCTAAGTGGAGAACAGTCCCAGTGTCCATCAGCAGATGCTTGGAAGAACAAACTGGTGTATACATATAATGGAATACTACTCAGCTACAAATAGGAATGAACTATTGATAATGCCAATACATTGATGGAGCTCAAGGAAAAGGAGTCTGACAAAAAATGAAACACATACTCAGTGATTCTACATATATAAAATTTTAGAAGATGCAAATAAAGCTCTAATGACAGAGATCTGTGGTTGCCTGGAATGAAGAGTACATGTTTGTTGGGCAGGAGGGAGAAAATAAATAGGTCATGAGGAAATATTTTGGGGTGGTATATATGTTCATTACCTGGATTGCAGTGATTGTTTCATAGGAGCAATCCCTATGTCAAAATGTACTCTTAACCTTAAACATAAAGCTGTCTGTTATTTTACCAGCAAAAATGGGTTTACTTGGAAATAGCAGAGAATTATAATTTGGAACAAGCAAAATATGGTAAAATCTTAGGAAAGTCCAGAGAATAAAGGAGAGGATTGCTCTTTCAGAGAAAAAAAAAAATTGGGAATTTTTTGAATTGAATTTTTTGAATTGAATTGGGAGAGCTGTTACAAACAAAAAGTCCATTGAAGTAAACAGGAATTCAGAGAATGGTGGCTATTCACTGGCTTTGTTTTACTATTTCTCTCATTGGCTGGACTGTTGCCAGGTGAAGAGGAATCCTTTCTTCCTCCTGCTGGAGTAGTAACTTTCAGTAGTTGCCTTTTCCTTTTGGGCCAGCGATTCTTGACAATAGGTGACACGTAATGTCTCTCCCTTCTGGTCTCCCCACTCCATTTTCGTGATTTTTTTAAAGGTTTTTAAAAATTCATTTATTTGATAGATAGTGACAGAGACAGAGATAGCAAGACAGAGCATGAGCAGGGAGGAGAGGGAGAAGCAGGCTTGAGCAGAGAACCTAATGAGGGATGAGGGACTCCATCCTGGCACCCTGGGATCATGGCCCAAGCCAAGAGCCACCGCTTAAGTGACTGACCAACCAGGCACCCCTGATGTGTTCTTTCTTTTTTTAAGATTTTATTTCTTTATTTGACAGACAGAAATCACAAGTAGGTGGAGAGGCAGGCAGATGGAGAAAGAGAGGGGGAATCCGGCTCCCTGCTGAGCAGGAGCCTGATGTGGGGCTTGATCTCAGGACCTGGAGATCATGACCTGAGCCGAAGGCAGAAGCTTAACCCACTGAGCTACCCAAGCACCCCAGATGTGTTCTTTTATTACTTTTCACAATATCAAATTATATGTTCTAATTATATGCATTTATTTTTTGTCAATTATACCTCAATAAATAAACACAGAAATAAAATAATGCCACTCATCCTCTACATAAAATAAAGTTAGTCACTTATGAGAGTAAAATTACAGAAGTGTTAAATCTGGATGACACTTTAGATTAGTTCTGTTGTTATTTGGTTGTTTTGGGTGGTATTTTGTTTTCCCTTTTTCCTTTTCTCAAAGATGAACAGTAAGTTGAACATCTTTATGTTTCACCTTTGCTTGCTATAATCAGATTTAAATAACATCATTTCTCAGTAAATGCCACCAGTAAATTATAAAGTTTTCTGCTGTGCATTATACGTGTTTATTAGTTTTCAAAAGACTCAGTAAATATTGTATTGTGTGTATGTGTTCCTATATGAACATGCAATATTATTTTTTAAAGCCAGGATAAAAGATACGAATAGAGGGAGGAAGGAAGAGGAAGAGAAAAGTGAAGGTAGTATTTGCTAAATATTTGACCATTCCAAATAATTGAAGTTACTTTTAATTAAAAGCTAAATTACTTAAGACTATATTTTTTGTATCTAATAAAAGCCTAATTTTTTAAATTGTGATCTGTAACAAAATTTATTATTTTGAAGATAAAATTGATGATTTTAATAGTAACATTTAGTAATAATGTGATGTATGCCACATTTTCTCTATTAATTCACCAGTGGATATTTGAGTTGCTTCTGGTTCTTTCCTTTTGTAAGTAGTGCTGCTATATATATTGGTATATAAATGCCTGTCAGAGTTCTTGCTGTCAGGTTTTTTGGGTCTATTCCCAAAAGGAGAATTGTTCATATAGTAAAACCTTCATATAGTATTTCTATGTTTCATTTTTTGAGGAACCACTATTCTAATTTTCACAGCAGCTGCACCATTTATATTCCTACCAGCAATCTATAAGTGTTCCAATTTCTACACATTCTTTCCAACACTTATTTTTCTGATTTTTTTAATAGCCACCCCAACGGCTGTGAAGTGGTATCTCATTGTGATTTTGATTTGCATTTCTCTAATAATTGGTCATGTTGGACTTCTTTTCATGTGCTTATTGAATATTTGTATACTTCTTTAAAGAAATGTCTATTCAAGTTTTTTGGCCATTTTTAAGGTGATTTTTTATTGTTGAGTTTGGGGGTTCTTTATACATTCTATCCAGTGATTTTATTAATCACTTATCAGTTATATGATTTTCAAAAATTTTATCATTCTGTGCTGATTTAACTCTTAGTGATTAGATCACTCTTGGGCTTGCTGTAAGCCTGCAAAAGTGCTTTTTTTTTTTTTTTTTTTTCACTCCATTTTTGTCCCTCCCCCCCCCCGCAGCATTTCTGGCCTTTATGTTTTTCTTCTGCATGACTAGAATGTTTTGAATATTTAATATCTATTTAGTTCATACTCAAAGAAGAAGTGAGATCTTGCCACTCTTTGCTCACACTTGATCAACAGCAATAACTTTAGACAATGTACTTACTACAGAAAGAAGGAAGTATAAGTCAGTCAAATTTCTCTATAAATTTTAAAAAGGCCCATAGTTGCCTATTAGAACAATTCCATTCATTTTCTTCAATTATACTATTTTTCATCATTGTACTATTCTTCCCAAATGCATAAAATTCATGAGCACATTTACTTGTATGCTTTGTTTCATCAAAGCTCTTTTATAACATTTGTAGTATAAAATTTTCTATTGCTTTCAGTTATTTCCTTAAGCTATGCCTCTTCTAAATTTTTTCTCAGCACACATTTGTTGAGCCATTTCTATGAGCCCGAAATCTTAGAAGGTATGGATAACTGAATAGAGAACAAAGTATAGTCTGTATTCTCAAGAAGCTGTTGGTTTCAAAGTAATTGGGGTACAATGAAACAGACATGGAATAAAACAAATAATAATCTTTAGATGCCACTGTTGAACACAGTATGATGTATGATAAAGAGGATGAAATTTGATTGAGGAGGAATCTAAAGTGATAAACCTGGCATCATCCCTTGTAATATATATGCACTTAGCATGGAACTTCTCTCTGACCTATATTGTATTCATCTATAAACTTCATTTCTTATTCAGTGATCTTATTCAGTGATTTTATCTAATTTCTTAGGTATTGACTTAATTATATTTTATTAGAAGCTTCCACACCTAAACCAAAATTCGGTACCACTGTGATGAAACCAAGTTAATATTTTTCTGTTTTTATTACATTATTTTGTAATTTTCATACATTTTTAAAAGATTACTTTCAGAGAGTGATAAATGTTCAGGGGGGAAAGAAGAGGGGTCCGAGGGTTGGTCAGGGGACCGAGAAAATCCCCACCAGTGGGTGGTTGCAGGGGACTGAGAAAATCCCCACCAGCTGCTGGGTCTGCAGTTGTCTTTGTCTTGTCTTTTTGTTGTCTGTTCTTTTGCTCGTTTCTAGGGGACCGAGAAAATCCCCACCAGTGGCAGGTTCTGGGTAAAAACCGCTGGGCCTATGGTTGTCTTTGTCTTGTCTTTTTGTTGTCTGTTGTGTTGCTCATTTGTGGGGGACTCTGACTTTCATCTCTCCATTCCTCCTAATAGATGTGGGACTTCTCCCTTGCTCATTTCTTGTGTTAATGGCTATAACTGGAGCCAACTGTGGTTAGTCTAACTCGAGACAGAGACTTTGAGGAATATTCCCAAGCAGCTGACAAAACTCCCTTTGTTTCGGTGAAGTTCCTTGCCTTCTCTGGCCCGACCTGGACTGCCTAGCCCCTCCCCCCTGCTGGTGGGAGAGCATGGCTTCTGCTCCTCTCTTAGAGCTGATGAACTCTAAAACTGGAAATCTTTTCTCTGCCTTCTGGCAGCACTTTGTTCTTCTGTCTCCCCCTTCTGTTTCTGCACCAGCTTGGGTGCGGCCTGCATAACTGGCCTCTAGACCATCCTCAGTGCTTCCTACACCATGGCTCCTTCTCTCTTCACTGTCAAGGAACAAAAAGAGCACCCCTTGGACCTAACACCCCCCACTCCAGATCTTCCCACCTGTGTCTCAGGTAAACATTAAAAGTGGAATGGATCCAGGTGAAACATAAACCAGTATTTAAACTAAATTAAGTTTGTTGGTTTAATTAAGATAGACATGTCTTTAAAGTTACAGCAGTAAATGTGAAACTTCAATCAAAGTTTACTGAAGGTCAAATAAGCTCATGTTATTTGTTAAAATCTGTTAGCAAAGAAATGACTGAACAGATGATTAATTGTCTGCCTCAGAGTTTTAATGGGTAATTGTTAAAGTAGCTTTCAAAGTCTTTGGTAAACTGAAACTTTAAAGGTTTGCTTGGATGACAAATGGAATTAAATTTGTTGGATATCTAGGTCTTAACCAAATAGGATAAAATAGTAAAGCATTAATTACTGGAACCAGGTTTGTGCTTTTGACTTCTTACTGCAAAAAAAAAAAAAATTTAAATCTGTTGGTAAACATGTTTTATGCTTAACTGATGCATATATTTGCCACCTACAGAATTCTCTTGTAACTGTTCACAACAGTTCTAGCCATCACTAGAGACTAAAGTGTTTCTAAGAATAAGAAATTTTGCTAACTGTAACTAAGACTGATAAAAGTAAGGGAAACAACCTTATATGTGAAAAAGTAGGAGATACATTTAAAAAAAGGAATAAAAATACATTTTGTTAAAGATAAAAGGTAATTTTGTTCTAAATGAGACAATTATTTGGGAAAAAAATGGCTTGGGACAAAAACCTAGATGCAAAAAAAGTTATAAAAGGTTTTTGAAGGAAAATCTTCAAAAAAGAAATTTTAGGTATGGTCAGGACGGACTAAAATTAAAATAAATTTTAAAATGTAGCACATCAGAATGATAAATACACATGAAATGACTCCATGTATTCTAGACTACCAAAAGAAAAATGCAGTTAAGGTTTTTATTAAAAGTTTTAATGTTGTCTAAAAAACCAGAGGAAATGCAGTTGACTGACAACTGATAGTAAGTTTAGAAAAACTACACACACACAAAAAGAGGGCCTAAGAGAGTAAGTAGTTGTGTCTTAAAATAAAAATATCTGGTTACACCAGAACTTGAAAGGAAATAAAAAAACTAAACTTGAGGGTATTTAGTAAGTCATAGAAGGCTTGGGGAAAGTGACCTTTATTTGCCTTGGTTTATAGGTTTGAAAGAGAACAATGAAATATGTTGGAAATTTAGCCATATTAGATCAGTTTTGATGGATGTATTCACAAAAAGGGAAAAAAAGACTAATAAATCTTTTCCTGTAAAATGTTTCTGTTCAAATGAGGCATAGTATTTAAGAAAGGAAGACTAACGCCCTGTGTCATGGCAAATCTATATTGGTGATTCACTCAAGTAAATGTTGACTATTATGTAAACTAAAAAAGCACTGATATAAAATAAAATCTGCTTTCTCTCTGTTCAAAAAGACAAAGTTTTCTTAGATTAATTGATCTGCTGTTAAAAAGAGAATATAAGTGGTTTTCTCTTTGCCTGCCCAGAGAAACCAGTTTCTAAAACTTAAATTTTAGCAATTGTCAACAAGATTTAAATTGTAAATGAGATCTCTTTGATTCATAAGGCTCTTCCTTGGTATGCTAAGTTACTCAGAAAGTACTGCTAAGCCAATGATAAACCTTGGGTTACATTTGGGTAAATGCTATAACTATTATAGAAATTCTATGCATTTCCTAAAGTTTTAACCTTTTGATAAGGTCATCACTTGATATTGTAATTATTGAAATGTTATATGTCACAGAAGTAACCTGATTTTCTTGCCAGTTAAATTGTAAAACCGTATCTATTCTGAGTTTTTGTCACTTATAATTGTTTTAATTCTCTTGTAAAATAAGTTTTACCTTAAAGGAGATTCATATAAAGGACTTTCAGGACAAATACAGGTATTTGATATGTTAAAAATCCTAGAACTAAAAGGGGTAAGAATTTCCAGAACTAAGTAAAAACTGCATTCAGACTAAACCAGAGTTAGTAACATGGGACTAGACAAACTGATGTTTGCTCTTCTAGACTAGGGACACTTTTTCTTAAGTTACCTGTAACTTACAGAGATATAAAAATATTCATTTGTAAACAAATCAAAGCATTCAACCTTTCTCTCTATCTGAACCCTCTGAAACTCAAAAGGTCTCACCAAGTAATCGGTCATTTGCATAAGTTCAATAAGAATCTGTTCTCCTTATAACAGGACATCATTGGAAATGCTGGTTATTTTACCAAGGCTTTGACTGGAATATCATATTTGAGAAAGAATCAGATATGACCAGGCAGCTTAAAGGAACTAAGGTTGACTTTATAAAACCTGGAGCCATAAAGCCCCTTGAAACTGTTGGCCTGATACCTTCCTTACAGAGTTCCCAGCAGCCTCACCAGGTGAGTAAAGGATGTCACTTCCTGGCGGGTGCAGGAACCTCAGAATACCTCAAATTCCTCCAGAAAGAGGAATTTGCCCAAATTGATTGGTATTGCAGGCATATCTGATGGCAAGTACTTGGCTTGGCTGCTGGCCTGGAGAGGCTGTTACAAGTTCAACCTAGAGATTCCTTATAAAAAGTTCCAGCAAAGCAGATTCTAAAAATCTATAGATCACTTACTGTTCTTACTGAGCTTATGTAAATAATTAGGCCAAGTTTCTTAAAACTGGACTTGTTTTTCAAATAAATTAGTTCTGATTTGGCTATCTCTGAAAATGAGGGTTATTTTAGAAAGAAAAATTATGTTTCAGTAACACACCTTTGTGAATATTAAGTTCTAGATTTTGTTGTCTTTAAATGTTTGTTTACCTAATCTAGACAACTTGAGGTAAACTTCAGAGAAATTACACAATAGCTCACTTAGACGATCTTACCTAATATTCTGTAGGGATAATAACAGAACCCATTGGACACAAATATATGATAGTTTTTATAGATACCTTTTCAGGCTGGGTAGAGACTTTTTCCACCAAACATGAGATGACAGAAATAGTAGCCAAAAAAGCTACTAGAAAAAATAATTCCTAGGTTTGGGTTGCCTCTCGTGATTGGGTCAAACAACGGCCCTACATTTGTGAGTTCACTCTCACAGGCATTGGCCAAGGCTGTTGGCACTAATTGGAAACTACACTGTGCCTACCGGTCCCAGAGTTCTGGACAAGTAGAGAGAATAAACTGGACTCTTAAAGAGACCTTGACAAAGTTAATTCTGGAAACTGGAGTGAATGGGTGGATCTCCTTCCCTTCATCCTCCTTAGGGCGTGATGTATGTTCGGGAGACACCCTCCACTCTGCCCACAGCTACAAGAGGTTGTTGCCCTAGTGGAAATGACTGATCAGTCTGTACTCCAGTCACTGCAGGCACTAGAGTCTGTCTTTAAAAAAGCCCAGGCAGGGATCCGAGCTGCCTACACTGAGATGGAGACGGAGATGGAACCACATCCTTACCAACCCAGAAACTTGGTTTGGTTATGCTGCCACCGAATAAAAACTTGAAGCCTTGCTGAAAGGGAGCATTCAGTGTCATCCTGATCACCCCCACGGCAGTAAAAGTAAAAGACATCAGGACCTGGATTCACATGTGTCACACCAAACGAGCCGAAAGTAAAAACACCCCCAGAAATAGGAGCCACTGCTGGTGGACCCCACCAGCTATGGACTAAAACTAAAACTCAAAAGGGTTTCATAACTTGGTCACCTTTAACCCTGTTCCTACTCAGCAGCAGCCAGGAAACACCTCTTCGGCCTAAAACAGCCCAATGGATGATAATAGTCCCTACTATCTTCACTAACTTCCTTAAGGCCCCTACCAGAGCCTGGTTTGCTTGCAGTTCAGAATGAGTCAAAGAATTGACTAAACTCCAAAGAAAAGGGGGGAGTGTTGGGGCCAATTCCACATTAAAACCTGTTAAACACCTAGGGCCTGCCTGGGCCTACTTAGCCATAGTGACTCCATGTTGCCTAGGCAGACATTTTGCTGCTTAATAAATGCCTCAGCAGTTACTGATATCAGTTCCAGGTAACTGTTGTTAAAACACACACCTAAAACAAGGCCATTTTGTTGTTTAATAAACGCCTCAGCAGTTACTAGTATCGGTTCCGAGTAACCGTTACTAAAACACACAGGTAGGAGACATCCAATCAGCCAAAGCCACATACGTAGAGGTCTGTGGTTACGACCTATAAAACTAACCTGTGAGACCAAGGGGTGGGGGTTGCTCTCTTCGGAGGCAGCCTTGGCCAGTCAGTCTGACTTCTAATGCTTGGCATAGAATAAAGCTTTACATAACCTTCACTTTTTCTCAGCCTCGTTTCCCTGGCTGGTCAGTTTAACTTCTAACGCTTGGCATAGAATAAGGCTTTGTATAACTTTCACTTTGTCTCAGTCTTGTTCCTTTGATAATGGACGCAACATTTGGAAGCAATTGGAAGTAAACTCACCACTGAGCACAGAGCCCAAGAAGGGACTGATCTGGTAGGGAGATCAGAACCTGAGTCAAACCCAAGAGTTAGTCCCTTAACCTACTGAGCCACCCAGGTGCCACAATTTTCATACATTTTTAATCTAGTATTTTGTGTTTTTTTGTTTTTTGTTTTTTTGTTTTTTAGATTTTATTTATTTATTTATTTATTTGTCAGAGAGAAAGAGAGAGCACAGGCAGGCAGAGGCAGAGGGAGAAGCAGGCTCCCTGCCGAGCAAGGAGCCGGATGCGGGACTCGATCCCAGGACGCTGGGATCATGACCCGAGCCGAAGGCAGCCGCTCAACCAACTAAGCCAACCACGCGTCCCAATATTTTGTGTTTTTTTAGTCTAATACGTTACTACTTTTAGAATATTATGTAGAAATCGTCACGTGTTACGAAAATTGTATTTCTTCCTTTTTTAACAAAAGACAATAAAATGTTGCCACGTTTACATTAATACCTTTTTCATTCATCAAATTGCTTCAGCAAGTTTAAATAATGTGACCTGGTTAAATGTCCTTTTATCACTGAAAAACAGATATGTAATGTCAGATACATTATTGGTTATTTAAAATCCAAATTAATACATAAAGGTTTTTTTTTTTTTGCCTATTATCTAGATGTTCTTTTTTGAATTTATCATTGCCTATGATAATTATTCAAAATCTTGTGGATCACATAAGCTCATTGAGAAATACTTACTAGTTAGAAATACAAGAATGGTATTGATCCATATTGGGATATCAGGCTTGAAGTCTCTTTATGTCAAAATCTCTTATAGTTATGTCTAAATTATTGTGTTATGGGACTGTGTCTAACTTGACTAAAGATGTTACTCCTGTTGAATTGCATTAGCAGTTGTTCTAGAATGGCTTTAGAGTAAAGACATGGAATACGTCCAGGAAGTTTGACAAATTCTGTTTATTCTCACCAGTAAGAGAGAAATGAATTGTCAAAAGGAAAATTAGAATAATGCTCTTACTCCACATGTTCCCTGGCCAAAGAAAAATGTTTGGGGGAAAGTATACTTTATGGCTTCATGACAGCTGCCTGTTTGTTTGTTTTATTTTTTCTGGAATTGAATGAAGATTTCCTTGATAATTTTATTGGTGTTCCCAAAAGTTCTTCACACAGTATTGCCATTTCCTTGAATTATTCATTATTTCTGACTTCACATTTTCAACCTATCTACTCAATGTTTATACATTATGTATTCCATGTATTAATGGAATTGCCCTGTCATTGCATTTGTATTAATGTAGTGTCAGACAATATTTCCTGGCTGGTCAGTTATTACAGCTCAAAATAATCTTTTGAAATTTGTGAACTTCTTGTTACTCCATAGTTATTTCTTTTTAACAATTTATTTGGCTAAGAAATAAAATGTCCATGGGAGGGAAAAAAAAAACCACTATTATTAAAATAATACTTAGGTGGCAGTGTTATAGATCAGACAAAGGAAGACCAGACTAGGAAGTTTAAGCTCATGATCTGAGTAAAGGAGCAGTGCCAAGGACAGGTTGTTTCTCCCTCTTCATGGATAGGAAGTTTGGTGGATCTGAAATAATGAGATCATTGCCTGTAGTTCCAGAAATTCTTGGCTTCTTCAGCTTTCAGGTATCACTCTTACCTCATTTCATTTGTCAACAGAAAATCTAGTCTTCTTTCAGGTTCATCTCATATTTGTCAGTAAATTCATGATGAATGCATGTAACATGAATTGACCTGAAATTCACATTCTGCTTCAGCCAAAATTTTGTATTAGCCAGCTCCTGTGCACATTTGCAGATCGCTTCATGCCTTACATCCCCTGACTTTCCATGGTGTTGACTTTTCACAGTATGTTTAAAAATGGACACATCATGTACTTCCTCACAACACTTATAAAATTTGTCACATTTAATGAGACTTTACAAAAAGCTTGTAAATGAATTACAATAACACACACATTTAGACTCCTTTGATGAAGTTTCTCTCCCTCCCAGTTCTGTTTCTCCTCAGTATCTGGAAAATGGGTTTTTCTTGCTCTTTTGAATAATGGAGAACATTATCCCATTCTTATCTTTTTCCCCCACAAAGTTCCCCAGGTCAAACCTCACAATCTCTGTGTCAGACCATTTGGGCTTCCATGACAAAATACCTATCAAAACTGGGTGGCTGGGGGCACCTGGGTGGCTCAGTGGTTTAAAGCCTCTGCCTTCGGTTCAGGTCATGATCCCAGAGTCCTGGGAACGAGCCCCGCATCAGGCTCTCTGCTCAGCGGGGAGCCTGCTTCCCTTCCTCTCTCTCTGCCTGCCTCTCTGCCTACTTGTGATCTCTGTCTGTCAAATAAATAAATAAGAAATCTTAAAAAAAAAGCAACAAAACAAAACTGGGTGGCCGACACAAAAGAAATTTCTTTTCTTACAGTTTTGGATGTTGGCAGTCCAAACTCCAAAAAATCAGTATGCTTAGGTTCTGCTGAGTGCAGTCTTCCCGGCATACAGACTGCAGCCTTCTCACTTGTCCTCACATGGGGTGGGAGTTCGGGGGGGAGAATAAGCTCTCTGGTATCTGTTTTGTGAGGGCACTAATCCCATAACGAAGTCCCTTGTAACCTCATGTAAACCTAATTCTCCACCGAAGACCCCATCCAAATAGCATCACATGGTGGGTTAGGGCTTCACCATAAATTTTTTTGGGGGGTGGGGACACAGTTTAGTCCATAACATCATCCAAGGGTCTTTTCTTTTCAGGGTGGAAGTTGGAATGTCTATTCTCAGGAAAAAAAAAAAAAAAAGCTCTAATTCTTATCTAATCCTTTAATTTGACCATCTCTGTCTCTGTCTTCTGCCATTACAACTAGGATAATCTATTAAAATATGTTTATCCTTCTCATTTATATTAGCAAATGTTTGCCCTATTTGCAAAGTCTGAGACATTCAGCATGGAACACCACCACAGGTTGAATTTCACACAAGTGCGTTCCCCTCTAAATTCTTATCCAGCCTGAGGTGATTCCCTTTTCATTCTTTGCCATTGTCCAGTGGCTACTTCAGCTTTACTCTGGATAACTTTTGAAAAAGAATATATAAATTGCAAAGGTAAAAATCATTCTACAATGAAGAAAATGCCTTATTATGCAGAATGACTTCACTCTTTATTGTCTTGAAACTCTGCTTTTCATAGTGGAATCTTCAAGATATCTTTGAATAACAAGGTGGCCCATTAGAGTGGTTTTTTTGTGTGTGGTTTGGTTTGTGATTTTTGTTTTGTTTTGTTTTTTGTAAAAATGAAGTGGTATTTTGCTAAAACGTAAATATAGGTCTCTGTTAGTATAACAGAAAGGCAGCTCAAAGCTTCAATCTAGTTCTTATTTCTTTCTAGATTTTACACTTTCTAATGAAAATGTCCAATAGTAGAGACCTACTAAAGCCAGTGGACAGAATTTTTCTTTAATTGCATGCAAATTAATGTTTTCTTTCTGGAATTAAAATTGTGTAAGACCATGGCCATGTGTTCTCTAGTATTTGGTGTAAGTAGGTAGCAGGATGATGTTGTCTTCCCTCCCACACACAATGATTATTTTTTTCCCCACTGCCTATGCTCCCAACTCCCCCTGTTAACTATGTACCTCCTTTCCTCTCTCAGGTTCATTTAATCATAGGAGGAATAAGGAATTTTTAAAAAGGCTTGTAGTCTCCTTCATGGATAGTTTGCTAGTAAGATCGTATTGTAGAAATAATTATTCTCAATTTACCTCATTCACTGAGAAAGAGCACATGCACACAAGTGAGCATTCCCTTAGAAATTCGGAAATTATACCCAAAAGCATGACAAAAACAAAATAGACATGATGGTTCGTGGATAAAAGGAATCTGCAATTAGTTTTCCAGGTAAAGCTCTGAGCAAGTGAAGAAATCACAGGGATCATACAGTTGGATAATGAGATGATACAGAAAGGCCACTTCATTTATCTCCATGAGGCCAAGTAGCCTCATGGAGATAAATGAAGGCTGCCTCAGGAAGTACCTGTGTGAGTAAGTCAGTTACCAAGGAGCAGAAGGAATAAAGGAGTTTTCAGTCTAGAATGGAAGACAAAGAGCCATAGGTGACACCTCCTGCAGGTGTCCCACATAGTCTTATGAGGCTACACTCCCTGTCATGGAGATGCATGCAAGAGAGAAAGGGGTTAAAAAGAAAAGACTGAGAATAAATTTCAGGCACCTTAGTAAAAATTTTAAACTTTAAGTGGAAATCAATGGAGATGTATTTATTCAATTATCACCTGAAAGCATACTGTGGGATAAAATGTTTAACAAAATAATCACAATCCCTCTTCAAATTTTTATAGCCTAGTAAGTTAAATAGACTTTAAAAACATGATAAATTATCTTTGCTATATTCAATAAGTGATAGAGGAAAGTACTATAAAAGTTGGGGATTATGGAAACAAATAGTAGATGGAAATGACCTGGTCAAAAAGGATTGGGGATAACATTTCAGGGAAAGTTGTATCTGAGCTGAGAAAAAAAGAGATAATTGGAAATTGGTGAGTTAAGGTGCTGCTAACTGGAATGTTTGCATATTTGAAGGTAGGCAAGAATAGAGTTATAGTAACTGTAAGGACTTGGGAGATGAGCTGGAGCTAGAGCCCAGAGAATGGTAGAAGAGGAGGATGGATGATCAGAGGTCAGATCATCAGAAATGACATGAAAGGTCATTTGCTAGAAGTTAATAATTATTAAAATAGCAATGGAAAGGTATAAAAGGGGTTTACACATGAGTGGTATGACCAGATTTCTATTTCTAAAAGTTCATTCTAGCTGTCCCTACACCCTATCAGTGGTGGAGAGTGCAAGGCAGTGAAGCAGCTGCTATTCAAAGACTAGAAGGCTACTGCAGTCATTTAGGCAGGGAGTAACATAGTTTTAAAGGAGGGTAACAGTGAATGAAAGGAAAAAATGACAGCTTTTCATCTATCAGGAAGTAAAAGTGACAGGATTTCATGAATGATTGATTGGATATTGGGAGTTCAGGAAGTGACTCATGAGTTCCTGGGTGGCTCATAGGTTCCTCCATATAGAATTGTATATATGGTGGAAGAGGGCATGTATTAGGTACAAAGTTTATAAATTTGGACATAAGACTGAAGAGGTCTGGTCCAGTAGCTCCTTATACAAACTTCAGCTTTTACTCTGAAGGAAAGAGAAGACACTTCAGGTATTGAGTAGAGGAGAGACATGATCTGATTTAGGTCTTAATGTGATCATGTTGACTCTTTGTTGAAAGGTTCAAAGGAAAAATTTTACCAACTTAACGCAGATGTCTTAGTCCATTCAGGCTACAATAACAAACTGTCATTTTGGTAGTAGGAGGTTGGGAAGTCTAAGATGAAGACTCCAGCAGATTCTATGTCTAGTGAGGGCTTACTTCCTGCTTCATAGAGAAACCATCTTCCTGCTGTGTCCTTACTTGTCAGAAGAGGTGAGAAAGCTCTCTAGTGCCTCTTTTAGAAGCACTAATACCATACACAAGGGCTCAGTCCTCATGACCTAATTATCTCACAAAAGCCCCACCTCCAAATACTTGGATTAGGTTTCAGCATATGAATTGGGGTCCTGGTGGGCAGGGACTCTTTCAGTTGATAACAACAGACAAGGAAGACTATTTAAGAGGGTAGTGGAAAGAGGCCAGAACTCATTATGAACTTCAGGAGAAAAAAGGGCTAGATAATTTTCAAGACCTGGGCTGTGGTGGGTAGAGGATGAATAAGGGGAAATCACAGTCCACTTATGGTTGCTAATTGGGCTTACCAAAGGAAAAGTAATACTACCTTATCTTCATGACAATACATAGTTTTACAACTTGAAGCAAGGTATTCACTAAATTTAGAAGTTAGTTTTCTACCCTTAACACAGAAACTGGGAGATGGGGATACTATCTCTCTTGGAGTTCACATTTTAAAAGGATGGCTCCCAGGTCCTTAAAAAAGACTTTCTTGGGTTGTAAAACTAGCAACAGGCTTTTTTGGCTTTTATTTTATTTTATTTATTTTTTATTATTTTAATTCCAGAATAGTTAATACCCAGTATTGTATTAGTTTCAGGGGTACAGGATTCATGATTCAACAATGCCATGCATTACCTGGTGCTCATCACGATAAATGCACTCCTTAATCCCCATGACCTATTTCACCCATCCCCTCACTCACCTCTCCTCTGGTAACCATCAGTTTGTTCTTTATAGTTAAGAGTCTGTTTCTTGGTTTATGTCTCTCTTTCTTTTCCTTTTGCTCATTTGTTTTGTTTCTTAAATTCCACATATGAGTGAAATCACATGGTATTTTCTTTCTCTGTCTGACTTATTTCACTTAGCAATCTCTAGCTCCATCCCCCCCATTGTTGCCCTCTTGCATTTTTGGTGGGAATGCAAACTGATGCAGCTACTATGGAAAACAGTATGGAAGTTTCTTAAAAAGTTAAAATAGGGGCGCCTGGGTGGCTCAGTGTGTTAAAGCCTCTGCCTTTGGCTCCTGTCAAGATCCCAGGGCCCTGGGATAGAGCTCAGCAGGGAGCCTGTTTCCCTTCTTCCCCTCTCTCTGCCTGCCTCTCTGCCTACTTGTGATCTCTGCCTGTCAAATAAATAAACAAAATATTAAAAAAAAAAAAAAAAGTTAAAAATAGAACTACTCTATGATCTAGAAATAACATTACTGGGTGTTTACCTCCCAAATACAAAAACACTAATTTAAAGGGATACATGCACCTCTATATTTATAGCAGCATTATTTATAATAGCCAAATTATGGAAGCAGCCCAAGCGTCCATTGATAAGTGAAAGGATAAAGAAGATGTGGGAACAGACTTTTAATAGATTAATATCTCAAAGTGGCAAAGAAAATTTACAGTTAAAAGTTTTCTAATGTAACAGCTATGAAAAAAGTGAAGTTAGATTCCTTGATTCAAAATGAAGCTTTTCTTAAGTTTAGTCAAGCTGAAGGGAATGTTTAGGCATACTTAGTCAAAGGCAAGGGTGGAAGCAGGGACATTGTTAGTTTTAAAGATGGGATTTCTCTCCTCAGTATTTATCTTGCTGTTTCTGATTATTAGCTATTTATAATAGTGTAATTCAGAGGATTTATCTCCTGGCATAAGAGATTAGGTGTGCATATCGTTCTCCAGTTGAAACATTTTCCGGTTTCACCTTCTTGAAATATATATGACGGTACTGTTTCATACTGGATTTCATGTGTGACACCCACTTCAGATCCTCATATATATGAAAAACTTATATTCATAATTATGGAACATACATACTTTCATATTTATAATCAGAATATATCACATAAATGACAGCACTCATCTCATAATAGGTCAACAAAAGGCACATTGGATATTCCAGTAAATGACAGAGGAATGAAGAAAAAGCCAAAATTTTATTAATCAATATCAATTTCAGCTATATAACTTTAGAGGTGACCAGCCCTGTATAACATTTTTTTTCCTTACCCAAAAGGGAAAATGAATTATGTCATTGGTATCAGGAAGTACAAATCACATATTTTTAAAAATTTTTATGTATTGCAAGTATTATTAAGACCAAGAGTTTTAAGACAAAACTATTATTTTCATTTCAAATGCTCAGTAGCCTCATTTGATTATTGACTATTGCATTGGATGGTGCAGATACAGAACACTTCCATCATCAAAACAAATTATATTAAAACTGATTAGAAAGTCATATAACAGATGCAAGATAAACTTAGAAGAACGAGCAGAAAATAAAATTCAAGTCTAATTGGATTAATATTATGGCAGTAATAATTGTCTAAATGTTAAAGCAATTGAATCACAAAGAAGAGATGTGCTAATTGGATTATATAAACTACAAAACCTGCACAAAGTGAAAAGTAACTGAAAATCAAGTAAAAATGGACTTGGTAAAACTGATATAATTGTGCTAAAAAGTTTATAAATACAAAAATATATAAGAAAATTATAAATGATCTAATGTTTGCAATATAAATGTTATAGGAGAATACAAAGAATAAATAATTTCCTGTAAAGTAAACAAAGCCAATACTTACAGGAAAATAGAAAATTATAACACATAAATAAGGGAGGAGTTCAGCAATATTATTCATCTCACAAGGGGAAAGTAATGAAGCATTATATTTTAAGTACATAAATTCTACTTCTAGCAACTTACTGTTAGGATGTAATTTCAAAGGTTGGAAATTAGTGTAGGTTTAGAGATGTTTGTCATAGAATTTTTTACTACAAATAATTGGAATTATCCTGTCCGTGCAACAACTTGGAACTTGAAAGAAATTAGTTTTGTTCATAATTTGTAAAGGATACAAAGCAACATAGTAAGTGAAAGGAAGCCAATGCAAAGGACTGTACTGTGTTTACAACCGTGCAAAACTATGGAACTATAGAAACAACAGTAGAAGGACAGTAGAAAAAAGGGGGATTTCATAGGTTATGGACTTTATAAAATAGGTAATGATTGGGACTATTTTTCTAACAATATTTATCAAATATTTAGGTTACTACATGGTGAGCATAGTGCTAATCACTTTATATTCATTAACTTAATCCAACAACCCAGGGAAAGTGCTGTTATCATTCTTCATTTTACAAATGAGAAAACTGCATCTTAGAAAGGTGCTGCACCTTATCCAAGGTCACTCAATGGTAAATAGCAGAATTTAGGTCCTAACCCAGGTCTCTGTTGCTAAAATATTGACCGTGCTATTTAGAGTTAGATACAATGAAAAATTCTCTGTTTGCAAAAACTTCTCCTTAGCGTATATACAGGTTTTTATACACATTAAAGTACATTAGTAAAATGTTCTTCATTCCCTATGTAATACACTTATTGTAACTCACTACTCTGTTTTGTGATCTCTAAAAATCTTGGGAAATGCAATTAATTACCAGTTGATGAAAAGTTTTGAAATTTGTTATATCTAAAATTCAAACCACATCAGATCTCTCATCTCTTGTTCAAACACATTACAAATTTCCAGGAACATTTTGAAACAAGTAATTTTTGCCCAGAAAAAAATTATGTCAAAATGCACGTTCTAGAACTCTGCTTTGTAGGTTCTCAAAAGGATTTTACATAATCTCACAGGAAATGAACTCTCTGACACAGGACTGAATCTGACAGAGGTCAGATTACAGTTTATACACCCACTCTAAGAAATGATTGACTCTTTCTTGTAACATTAGCTTCTCTTTATTACCCACAAGGATTAAGCATTTTCCAAATATTTAATGGAGAAATTGTTACCATGTCTTGCAGTTTGTGTCCCAGATGCACCGAAGAATTAGAGACCCAAGACCAGATTGAAGATACAGAGTTTTTTGAGTAGATAAGTGTAGTTAGTACACTTAAAGAGCGAAAGCGGGCCATTGCCTGGTGAAGAGTGGCAATGGCACCCATAAGCTCTAGCTGTATTCCTTTTTTTTTTTTTTTTTAAGATTTTATTTATTTATTTGAGAGAGAGAGAGAGCATGAGAGGGGAGAAGGTCAGAGGGAGAAGCAGACTCCCTGCAGAGCTGGGAGCCCAATGTGGGACTCGATCCTGGGACTCCAGGATCATGACCTGAGCCAAAGGCAGTGGCTTAACCAGCTGAGCCACCCATCTTTAAGCCCACTTTGTGTACAGGTAAATTTGGCATTGATTGACATTTTTTATTGACAGCTGGTGGTTATATAACATTTTGGCATCTGCACATGCACCTATCCATGATGTATTCTAATTGTATATACTTATGTATTGTATATTTATGAGTGTCTAATGAGCCTACGTTGTGGCCTTAAAGGTATTTAAGGGCAAGCTGCACCCTTTTTGCATATGCTTGGCTCTTCAAATGTACTCTTGTGGCTTTGAAACCACTTCTGCTGCTAGGCCTTTCTATTCTGTTAGCTCTTAGAGGTGGCTCTGAAGGTACGGCTATTAGGGGGGCGTGAGGAGGCGTGAGGCCTGAGGAGAGTACAGTGCTAGGTACTTCTGTCGAAGAGACAACACGGTAGCGAAACCCTCCTTCAGGCTAACATCCTCAAGGCACCCTGAGCAGAGAGGCCTTTCCAAAAGGGTATGTGGAAGCGCAAGGAAAGGTGTTCTGAGGGGTGTTCTGAGAGTGCAGCCAGCATCTGCTTCATCTCTCATGCCTCATGCCTAACTAACTGCCTAACAAAACAATTCTTAATGAGGTCATATATGAGATATGAGATGTGGATGTGAGAGTAAAATAATAACTACATTCCTTTTTTATTGCTGCCGTAATAAATCACCAGCAATTCAGCAGCTCAGAATAATTCAAAATTATTATATACAGTGTCTATTGGGCAGGAGTTCAGGTAAGCCCAGCGAACATCACAGAGCTGAAATCAAAGAGATAGCAAGGTTGTGTTTCTTGCCGGAGCCAGTGGGGTGAATCATTCAGGTTGCTGGCAGAATTCATTTCCTTGCCACTATGGAACTAAGGTCTCCATTTTCATTTCTGACTACAGGCTAGGGGTCACTTTCAGCTTCTAGAGGCTACCTGTGTTTTCTAATAACTGGCTGCCTTCAATGCCATCAGTTGTGAGCTGAATTCTTCTCAAGCTTCAAATCTATTCCATCCCTCCATCACCATTTCCTTCGTTTCCTTCTTCCGCGGGAATTTCTCTAACTCTACTACATTTTTTATCTTTAAAGGCTCCTGTGATTACATTGAGCCTAGGATTACCCTGAATAATCTTCCTATTTTAGAATCAGCTAATTAGCAAACTTGATTCCATCTGTACAGTACCTACACAGTACTCTGGTTACTTTGTATGTTAAAAATGAAAGTCATATTTTTGGTCACAATTAAGTTGTAACAATCTTTGAACTATAATATCAGAAATTTAATAATGCATATCTAAAAATAACCCTAGAAACATTTAAATTAAGTGGTTACTCAATTTTTATAATTGAAAAAGTTTGATCAGTTTCCTTTGGAGTTGTAATTGTGTTTGTATCTTCAGTTACATGACTGTTTTTTTCCACGGATCTTTTAAATCTACAATAGATGCATCTCAAATTAAATATTTTGTTAGAAGGACCTTGACTATCTTAATTAAAAGGAAATCACACAACGACATGAGAATTTCATTTAACAATGCCATTCCCTTTCTCTCATCTTAGATAACTAATTGACTTTACATATATTAAATGTAATCAGAATAGATACTTAAATCTTTGTCAGTGCCTAAGTACACTTTTAACTGCTAGGGTTGATTTAGATGCATTTAGATGCATCTCACCCTTGGAGAGTACACATTGTCATTTACACAGGAATATACAAGAGTGCTAAGAAACACCTGGTGGGACTAAGAGTATTTTTGATTAAAATATCCACCTGTCTGGTTTACTAACCAAGCATGAATTGAAATCTGGCCCTTGTTATTCCTAGTCAACTAAAGTATCTACTGTATCCTATATGGAGAGATAAGCTATAAAGTTAATTTTCTTTTTTTGGTTCCATTAAAGCTCCCCTCTAGCCCCCACACACATGTTAGAAAAGACCAACCAAGAATCATGGTCTTTAATCGCCATATTTTAACTCTAGCTTGGTTCTTTTTTTTTTTTTTTAAGAATGATTAGAAGGCAAAATGTAATTCCCTTCCTCCAAGACTATTATTAGTTGTGCTAGATACTCTAATATGGTATCATTTAAAAAATTACATTCTCCCATGTTCCATCAGTAATGAATCCTAACAAAACTGAGGTAAATTCATCAGCCTTATTAATCCACTAAAATCCTCTAAGATAGGCAGGGACACAGTTCTGAACACTTTACTTGCATTTTGATGGAAATATATTCTCAAGTCATAGATCTAATTTAAAGTTTAAAATGAATGCCTCCTTTTAAATCAAGACAACTGGGAAGTATGTGACTCTTTGACATAATCACTTTGTAAGCAGGAAACCTTGCCCTTGTCTCAAATTACTTTTTCAGCTTCATTTCTTGCTTGTACCATCTATTCAACAAATACACCATGGGTACAAAGCTCTGTGGTAGGCAAAAGAGATAAAAAGAAGAAACATACAGTCACTGTTTGCAGAAACTCCACACTGGTGGAGAAGCTGGAAGAATGGCTGTGGGGCTCTAAGAGCTATAACAGACATACATATCCAGCCTCCTGGCAACACGAAAAAAGAGACAGAGATGTCCTAGTCCCACCATTCAGCTTGTCCCTCCTGAAACAACTATGCACATTCCTGCCTTCATAGAATCCTAATTCTATAATGTGTTTTTCTGTCATTGTATAATTCCCAGAAATCAATTTTGAAAGCAGTTTGAAAGACTAAATTGTCAGTGATTCCACCGCCAACCCCAACACATGCACAAGCATACCTCCCCAAATTGGATTAAAAGTCCATGTCCTCTGCATCTGTAGTGTATGATTTACAACTCTAAGAAATTTAGTCCACAAGTAAAAATAAGAATATAGTACTTCCATCATTAAGTCTTTATGACAATTAAATATGGCTGTAGATGAAAGAAAACATCAAATGAATTACAGATCTTTCTCAACTTACAATGGGGTTATGTCTTAACAAACCCATCATAACTTGAAACTATAGGTAAGTCAAAAATGCATCGAATACATCTAACACACCAAATCATCACAGCTTAGACTAGCCTACCTTAAATATGTTCAGAACATTTAGGTTAACTTACAGTTGGGCAAAATCGTTTAGCACAAAGACTCTTTTATAATAAAGTATTGAATGTGTCATGTAATTTATTGAATACAATACTTTGAAAGTGAAAAACGAGACTGGTTGGATGGGTACAGAATGGTGGTCAGTCTGTGTTGTTGACCTTAATGATCATATGGCTGACTGGGAGCTGAGGCTCACTGCTGCCACCCAGCATCATCAAAGAGCATCAAAACACAAATCCCTAGCATGGAAAAAGAGCAAAATTCAAAATTCAAAGCATAGTTTCTACTGGGTGCATACCATTTTAACACCATTATAAAGTCAAAAATCATAAGGCAAACGATTGTCAGGGACTGTCTGTATTTACATTTATTATACCTGGCCTTTTTCTTTATATATTTTAGCATACTTTTTTACATCTGATTGAAGTCATGAGAGGACTGCAGTTGTGCCAAGCTGTTGTTTGTTCATCACCTTAACATCTGTAGGACTTTGTTTTTACATTTCCTTCCTACCTCTTCTTTATTACTTGATCTCTTCAGACTCCCACAAATTTTCTATTTTCTTATCTTAAAAAGATAACAGCTGCTTTCATCTATTTTAGCTAAAATAATTTTCTCTACCTGTACCACAGTATCTTCTGGAAAATCAATATTAATTAATTGACTTAATTATCACTCATTCTGCTGATGGTCCCCTGAATATGTTTTCATGCCCCCAAATCCCCATATCTAATTTTGCATATATTACCAATGACCTTCATCAGCACAGCTGATTGCATACCTTTATTATCCTGTAAAACAATAACATTTGACCCAGCTGAACACTTCTTGATTTTGACACCCTGGTTTTCATAAAACTGTAGTCTTCATTCTCCTCAATTATAATTAAACCAACAAATAACTTGATTTCTTACCATGCCAGTTACACTTTTTATGCTACTTCTAGGAAGTTTTCTCTGACCTTACATCTGACATGCACCTTGGGTCATTTCTATGCCATTTTTTCATGTCATTGTTACTTTCTTCTTTGACAAACCAACTTGCTTTCATGTGCAGAAACGTATATATCACGAATTATTTCAAATGTAATTAGTATATGAATTAGTAAAATGAGTGGGAGGGCTTTCTTTTATTTTTAAACATTTTTATTTAATTTTTTCAGTGTTCCAAGATTCATTGTTATGCACCACATCCAGTGCTCCATGCAATAAGTGCTCTCCTTAATACCCACCACCAGGCTCACCCATCCCCCCAACTCTCTCCCCTCCAAAACCCTCAGTTTGTTTTTCAGAGTCCACAGTCTGGGAGGGCTTTCTATAAGAGTGTAATGCCAACTAGTAAACATAAGAGGAATAATATAACTAGAAAATGGATGGATGTTAAGATCACTAGATAAAAGCTTGAAGAGGACCAGAATATTTATATCACCTCAAGATATCTCACCACATATACTTATAAATTATAAAGGATAGGGGCTCCTGGGTGGCTCAGTGGGTTAAAGCCTCTGCCTTTGGCTCAGGTCATGATCTCAGGGTCCTGGGATCGAGCCCCGCATCAGGCTCTCTGCTCAGCAGGGAGCCTGCTTCCTCCTCTCTCTCTGCCTGCCTCTCTGCCTACTTGTGATTTTTGTCTGTCAAATAAATAAAATCTAAAAAAAAAAACAACAACTATAAAGGATAAAACATTAACTTCACAGTGGGGAAAACTAGGAGACATCATCTTAAACAAGTAATGAAAATTAACATCACCAGTAATGGAACACACTGGCATCAAGTATTTCTTAATGCAATTCTGTAATAATGCATGGCCCATTATGTGGCACTCCTGATGAAAATGCAAATTCCAAATCAGGTGAAGAAATTGTTAAAACCAAACGAGAGAATTCTACAAAACAAACATCCCATATATATATATATATTTTTTTTTTTTTCAAAACAATTCACAACAGTTCTAGAGTAAGTGAAACTAAGAACACATAGGACAATATCATACAATTCATCTTTCTGGATCAAGGAAATATGAAAATTGCTGTAAAAGTCCATTATTGGAAAAATAACTGAGCATCAATTTTAAGTGTTCTAGATTCTTCTTTGTACTGCAGTTATATAAAGTAATTTTCTTTTGAAGACATTTGAAGAGATAGAGAGTTAATTATATCTATAATTAGCTCTCAGACATTTTTAATAATGTAAATGCATGTGAATTCATAGAAACAAAGGAGCAAATATGATAAAATATTAACACATGGTATATCTAGGTGAAGGTTATAAAGATATTTGTTGTACAATTCTTTGAATTTCTTTAGGTTTGATTTTTTTAAAAAATTCAAATTCAGGGAAAAAAATGTCACATATGAGGACGGAAAGAGTAGCAAAAACAGTGGATGATGATTCTGCCATGATGGAGTTTACATACTGAAATACAAATTAGATATTTAAAAGCATAATTACAGATTGTGGTAAATTCTATGAAGGAAATAAATTATGCATTGTGGGAAAAACCTTCTTTGGAAAGCTTTGATTAGGTATTCTGTCTCAAAGATTGTATGTGAATTGAAATGGAATGAGTATAACCCTGACATGTCAATGCTTGTGGAAGAGCATCCTAAAAAAAAAAAATCATATATGTTTTACCTATTCAACTCCTTCTCTTCTCCTCATTTTACTGCCACATAACTTTACCATTTCCAGACTGTAATATAACTGGAATCATACAGTGTGTAGCTTTTTCTGACTGGCTTCATTCACCAAGATTTTTCATGGCTTGGAACCTTATATCTCTTTAGTGCTCAATAATAGTCCATTATATGGATGTATCACAGATTGTTCATCCACTTAACCTATTGAAGGAAATTCTTGGTTGGAAGCAAAAAATTTTTGACAGTTTTTAACAATTACAAATAAAGCTGCCATAAACTTTCACATGTAGATGGAACTACTTCATTATTGGTGTATAGAAATGGAACAGATTTCTGTACATTGTATCCTGTGACTTTATTTAATTCATATATGTCAGTTCTGCTAGTTTTTTGGTGGAGTCTTTAGGGTTTTACATACATAGTGTTGTGTCATCGGCAAATTCTGCAAATAGTGAGAGTTTTACTTTTTCCTACCAATTTGGATGCCTTTTATTTCTTTTTGTTGTCTGATTGCTATGGTTAAGACTTCTAGTTAGTTAAATACTATATATATATATATATATATATATATATATATAACTAGATACATATATATATCTCTAGTTAAATACTAACTATATAGTTAAATACTATAAATAAATAAATAAATAAATATTAACTAAGTTAAATACTAGTTAATCTAGTGAGTTAAATAAAAGTGAAAAGAGTGGACATCCTTATTCTGTTCCTTATCTTTTTCACCATTGAGTATGATTTTGCCTGTAGATTTATGGCCTTCATTATGCTGAGTTATGTGCCCTCTAAACGTACTTTATTGAGTGTTTTTTATCATGTATGGCTGTTGTGCCTTGTCAAATGCTTTTCCAGAATCTTTTGAAGTTTTTATTCTTTGTCTTATTGATGTGGTCTATCATGTTGATTGATTTATAAATACTGAAGATCCCTTGTACCCAGAAATAAATCCTTTTGATCATTGCAAATGATTTTTTTAAACATATTGTTGGATTTGGCTTGCTAACATTTTGTTGAGGATCTTTGCCTCTGTGTTCATCAGGGATGTTGGCCTGTAGTTTTCTTTTTTTTGTGGTCTCTTTGTCTGGTTTTGATATCATGGTAATTCTGGCCTCCATAGAATGAATTTGGGAACTTTCCTTCCTCTTCTGTTTTTTGGAATAGTTTGAGAAGAATGGGTATTAACTCTTCTTTAAATTTTTGGGAGCATTTGCCTATGAAGCAATCTAGGCCTGATTTTTGTTTGTTGGGAATTTTCTGATTGCTGATTCACTTTCTTGGCTGGTTATCAGTCTGTTTAAAATTTCTATTTTTTCCTTATTTAGTTTTGGGAAGTTACATGTTTCTAGGAATTTACCTATTTCTTCAAGAGTGTCCAATTTGTTAGTATGTAATTTTTCATAATATTCTCTTATAATCCCTTATATTTCAGTGGTGTCAATTGTTTGACACTTTCATTTCTGACTCCACTTTCATTTCTGATTTTGTTTGAGTCCTCTGTCTTTTATTTATTTATTTTTTGATGAGTGTGGCTAAAGATTTATCAATTTTTTTGATCTTTTCAAAGAACAGGTTCCTGATTTCATTGATTTTCCCTTTTTTTTAAAGTTTCTATCTCACTTTTTTAAAAGATTTTATTTATTTTTTGAGAGAGAGAGAGAGGACAAGCAGGGGGGAGGAGTAGAGGGAAAGGGAGAAGCAGATTCCCTGCTCAGTGGGGAGCCAGACATGGGGCTCCATCCTGGAACTCCAGGATCATTTCCTGAGCCGAAGGCAGACAGTTAACTGACTGAGCCGCCCAGGCTCCCTGTCTCACTTTCTTATTACTATTATTTCCTTCCTTCTACTCGTTTGGGGTTTTGTTGTTATTTTTCTAGCTTCTTTATGTGTAAGTCTAGGTTATTTATTGTGACTTTTTTTTTTTCCTTCTTAAGATAGGCTTCAAATGCAGCTTTTGTTGCACCCTGAAGATTTTGGACTGTTGTGGGTTTGTTTTCATTTGTCTCTATGCATTTTTAAAAAATTTCCTCTATGATTCCTTTGTTGGCCCATTCATTATTTAATAGCATGTTATTCAGCCCTCATGTGTTTGTATACTTTCTAGATATTTCCTTGTGGTTGATTTTTAGTTTCATAGCATTATGGTCAGAAAAGATGTATGGCATGACTTTGATCTTTTTTAATTTGTTGAGACTTGTTTTGTGGCTTAATATGTGAACTGGTCTGGAGAAAGCTCCATGTGCACATGAAAACTGTATATTCCAGTGTTTTAAGATTGAATGATCTGATTGAATGTTCTGAATATATCCGTTAATTCCATCTCATCCAATGTGTGATTGCAAACCACTGTTGCCTTGTTGACTTTCTGTTGGGATGATCATCTATCCACTGAAGTCTGGGTGTTGTTAAAGTCCCCTACTATTATTGTATTACTATCAATTATTGCCTTTATGTTTACTAATAGGTAATTTATGTACTTGAGAGCTCCCATATTGGGTACATAAATATTTACAATTGTTATGTCTTCCTATTGGATTATTCCACTTATTATTGTGTATTGTCCATCTCTGTCTCTTGTTACAGTCTTTGTTTTAAAGTCTATTTTTTTTCTGATATAAGTATTGCTACCCCAGCTTTCTTTTCACTTTTATTTGCACATTACATGCTTTCCATCCCTTCTATGTTCATGTGGTTTTAGGTCTAAAATGAATTTCTCCTAGGCAGCATATAGATGAGTCTTGCTTTTTTATTCATTCCATTACCCTTTGTCACTTGACTAGAACATTTAGTCCATTTATCTAAAAGGAATTATTGATAGGTAGGTATGCATTGCAATTTGTTACTTGTCTTATGGTTGCCTCCATAGGTCCTCTCATTTCCTTTCTTCTCTTGCTATCCTCTTTCACAGTTTGCTGGCTTTCTTTAGTGATATACTTGGATTCTTTTCTCTTTATTTTTTGGATGTCTGTTACTGGCTTTTGATTTGTGGTTACTGTCAGGTATATAACATCTTCTGCATAGAGCAGTCTTTATTGAGTTGATGATCACTTGAGTTTGAACTGATTCTAAAATCACTAAATTTTTACCCTCCACCCAAATTTTAGGTGTGTGGTATCACACTTTACATCCTTTATTTTGCGAATCCTTGACTGATTTTTATAGTTATACTTAATCTTACTGCTTTTGTGCTTCCTATTTTTCTTACCCCTACTTATGGCCTTTCTTTTCCACTCAAAAAATCCCTTTAACATTTATTGTAAGACTGGTTTACTTGTGATGAATTCCTTTCACTGTTGTTTGACTGGGAAACTCTTTTCTTTCCTCCTATTCTGATTGGTAGCCTTGTTGGATAGAGTATTCTTGGTTGTACTTTTTTTTTCATTTGGCAATTTGACTATATCACACCACTCTCTTCTGGCCTACAAGATTTCTGCTGAAAAATCAGGTGATAACCCAGTAAGATTTCTCTTATATGCAATTGCTTTCTTTTCTTTTGCTGCTTTTAAAATTCTCTCTTTACGATTACTTTTTGCCATTTTAATTACTATGTGTCTTGGCGTAGACCTCTTTCATTTGATTTTGTCAGGGGCTTTCTGTACCTCCTGGGTCTGGATTTCTTTCTCCTTCATCAGATTTGGGAAGTTTATAGATATTATTTCTTCAAACACATTTTCTGCACCCTTTTCTCTCTTTTCCTTCTGAGATCCCTATAATATGAATGTTATCATTTCATGATGTTGCTGAGTTTCCTTAGTCTATTTTAATTTCTTCTTATTTTTCTCTCTCTTTTTCAGGTTGATTGTTTTCCAGTACTCTGACTTCCAGGCCTCTGATCCATTTTTTTCCTTCCTCTAGTATACTGTTTCTTCCTTGCAGTGTATTTTTAATTTAAGTAAATGAGTTCTTCATCTCTGACTAGTTCTTTTTTATATTTTCTACCTCTTTGTTGAGGGCCTCTCTGCAATCCTCCAATCTTTTCTCAAGTCCAGTGAGTATCTTTATGACCATTACTTTAAATTCTCTGTCAGGCATATTATTTATCTCCATTGTATTTATCTTGGTTGTTGCGATTTATTCTTTCATCTGGAAGATAGCCCTCTGTTTCCTCATTTTGTCTCATTCTTTGTGTCTGTTTCTAATATTTTTGGAAAGTCACCTACATCTCCTGCTTATGAAGCAGGTGACCTTATGAAGAAGAGGTCCTGTAGTGTCCTGCAGTGCAGTATTCCCTTGTTCACCAGAACCTGGTGCTTAAATGTCTTCTCCTTTGTCTATTTCATGTGCTCTACTGTTGTGGCTGAGTTTGGATCCAGTCCAGTTATCTGCAATAGGTCTCTTTGCCTTTTGTGGGCAGGGTTTGGTCCCAGTTGTTTGTTGGCCAGTCTGGGGCCACTTTGGGCTTGAGTTCAGTCAGACCAGATATTGGCCAGAGCTAAGTCACATTGAACTTCAGGGCACTCTGCCTATGCTTTCACCAAAGAAGATTTCATTCTTCTGGACCTTCATCAGATCAGATGTCTGCCCCTGTCTACCCTACTGTTGAGACCACAAACTGGGTATGTATGGTTATCTTCCCCTCTCCCTACGGCAGGTCTCTCAAAGTGACATTGGTCTCTATTGGGGCTGCTTGCACACTGCCATGCTTGTGGTGCTGCGTTGGGTGGACTCTTGCTATGTGGGTATTGTGTAGGGCAGGTCTTTGGGAGATCACAGGGTGTGTTGTTAGCAAGGTAGGTGAAGAGTGTTCATGCTGGACTGGTTCCCGTAGGTGTCCATGTATCTAGGCTAGGGGGAAGGGGAACAAAATGGCACCCCTCCAACTTTTTTGTTACTGGCGAAGTCTTCTAAAGATTTCTGTCATTCCAGCATATGTTCTAAGATGAGTAAATAATTCTGGTCTGGCCCACTTGTTTCTCAAACCACTGGTTTATTCTATATCTCAGTGGGATGTTTGTTATGCTCTTTCCTTAATGGCAAGGACTCAGTAAACTATTGCCTTCTCCCAGAGGTGAGCCTACTGTTTTTTTAAAGTTCTGGGTCTTAATATCCATTTATTATAAAAACTCATTAATTTAAGCCCCTCTGGTTTTTAAAACCAAATGTTATGGAGATATGTCTTCCCAGTATAGGTCACTGGTGCCTGTAGTGCCTGTGTGGTACCTGCTCCTCTCTCCTCCCCATGCCTTCAGTGTCCCTTCCTCCCATGAACAGTCTCATTGGTTAGTAATATAGCTATTTAGAATTTTATCTAAAGAAATTTAATTGTATAATTTTAATTAATGTTATCTAAATATATACATAAATATTTTATACAGCTGATATATTCAGAAAAACAATCCACCCAAATCAATGTGTTGCAACAATGAATTGAGGATAGAGTGATTATTTTGAGAAACAAAGATAAACTACAAAAATATAAATACTGTGTCTTGGCCATGGACCCTTAGAGCATACAGAAATAAGTCCTGTTTTAGCACCTGAGAATTTTGGGATTGATCTTGAGAAAAAGCTTGAGTTTGGATTTAAAAATCAACATTGAAAATAACTCTTTTTTTTTCATATAGTAACTATGTCCATAAATGGTCATCAAGATTTAGAATACCATAAATATTTAATTGCTTCTATTGTCACACTTGCCATTTAACATGCACATTAAAAATGGGTAGAATAAATCAAATATGGGTAGCAGCAATCTTTCTTAGGAGAAGATTGGTTTAACTAAGCCTACCACCAACATGCCATCTGTTCTGCAACTCTTCTTAGATCAAGACACAATAGACTTAAGCATATGGACTGTAGGTTGTGAACATGAAAGAATTTTGAACATGTTAGCTTTCTTTTTTGGATTTGTTTTGTTTTGCTTTCAATTGTTGTGATTTGTTTTGTTTTTCAACAGTGTATGTTTTTATTTCTCTGGGGGTAATTTAAATATTATCCTAATTGAAGGATAAATGAAACCACATGTCACTTAAGGATATTTTGTTTCTTAATTTGAGATTTGGCAACAAATGATTAGAAGTAGCTAAAAATTCCAAGCACATTTTCCTTACTTCCAGCTCTTCAGAGTTAAATTTAATATGTTGACAACCACTGCTATTGAAACAGAAGTTGTCCTTTTTGTTTGTACCCTTTTCCCTATTCCCCTTGCCTCCTGAGAGTTCATGGGTCCAAGGGCACAAATCATCTCTTGTACAGTATTGTCTTGTCTGCAGTAAAATAGCAGTGATGATGAAGATACTGTCTAACATAATCCTCTGCTTCTTATGAGTCATGTTCCTCTAATTACCTTATAGATATTATTTCTAAGAATGTGTATGTTAGGCATTGGTATTATAAAAACCTCATTTTATATGAATGGGAAAAACAAGAAACAATAGCTCTTTGAACCTGATTGAGAGATAACCTAAAGAACTGAGACAAAGCATATGCATCTTATGTAAATTGGAATTTTAGGCTAATTTATTTTTTTAATTTATTTATTTACTGATTTATTTTCAGTGTAACAGAATTCATTGTTTTGGCACCACACCCAGTGCTTCATGCAATGCGTGCCCTCCATAATACCCACCACCTGGCTCCCCCAACCTCCCACCCCCCGCCCCTTCAAAACCCTCAGGTTGTTTTTCAGAGTCCATAGTCTCTCATGGTTCATATCCCCCCCCAATTTCCCTCAACTCCCTTCTCCTCTCCATCTCCCCATGTCCTCCATGTTATTTGTTATGCTCTGCAAATAAGTGAAACCATATGATAATTGACTCTCTCTGCTTGTCTTATTTCACTCAGCATAATCTCTTCCAGTCCCGTCCATGTTGCTACAAAAGTTGGGTATTCATCCTTTCTGATGGAGGCATAATACTTCATAGTGTATATGGACCACATCTTCCTTATCCATTCATCCGTTGAAGGGCATCTTAGTTCTTTCCACAGTTTGGTGACCATGGCCATTGCTGCTATATCCAACTCCATACACAAGAAGGGATATAGTCAAGATTAGAGCAGAGATCAATGAGATAGAAACTAGAGATATAGTAGAACGTATCAATGAAACTAGAAGCTGGTTTTTTGAAAGAATCAATAAGATCGATAAACCATTGGCCACACTAATCCAAAAGAAAAGAGAGAAAGCTCAAATTAATAAAATTATGAATGGAAGAGATTATGCTGAGTGAAATAAGACAAGCAGAGAGAGTCAATTATCATATGGTTTCACTTATTTGTGGAGCATAACAAATAACATGGAGGACATGGGGAGATGGAGACTAGAGGGAAGTTGGGGGAAATTGGAGAGGGAGATGAACCATGAGAGACTCTGGACTCTGAAAAGCAATCTGAGAGTTTTGATGGGGCGGGTGGTGGGAGGTTGGGGGAGCCAGGTGGTGGGTATTATGGAGGGCATGCATTGCATGGAGCACTGGGTGTGGTGTAAAACTATGATTTCTGTTACGCTGAAAAGAAATGAAATTAAAAAAAATACCCCCAAAAAAATTATGAATGAAAAGGGAGAGATCACAACTAATACCAAGGAAGTAGAAACAATCAACAGAAGTGATTATCAACAGTTATATGTCAATAAGTTAGCAACCTAGATGAAATGGATGCATTCCTAGAAAACTATAAACTCTCAAAATTGAACCAGGGAGAAATTGACAACCTGAATAGACCGATATCCAGTAACGAGATTGAAGCAGTGATCAAAAACCTCCCAAAAAACAAGAGCCCAGGACCTGACGGATTCCCTGGGGAATTCTACCAAACTTTCAAAGAAGAAACAACACCTATTCTCCCGAAGCTGTTTCAAAAAATTGAAGCAGAAGGAAAACTTCCAGATTCTTTCTATGAAGCCAGCATTACCCTGATCCCCAAACCAGGTAAAGACCACACCAAAAAGGAGAATTTCAGACCAATATCACTGATGAATATGGATGCTAAGATTCTCAACAAGATCCTAGCAAACAGGATCCAATAGCACATTAAAAAGATTATCCACCTTGACCAGGTGGGATTCATCCCTGGGTTACAAGGATGGTTCAACATTTGCAAATCAATCAATGTGATAGAACAAATCAATAAGAGAAGAGAGAAGAACCACATGGTCCTCTCATTTGATGCAGAAAAAGCATTTGACAAAATCCAGCATCTGTTCCCGATTAAAACGCTTCAAAGTATAGGGATAGAGGGAACATTCCTGAACTTCATAAAATCTATCTATGAAAGACACACAGCAAATATCATCCTCAATGGGAAAAAGCTCACAGCCTTCCCGTTGAGATCAGGAACAGGACAAGAATGCCCTCTTTCACCACTCTTGTTCAACATAGTATTAGAAGTCCTAGCAACAGCAATCAGACAACAAAGAAAATTAAAGGTATCCAAATTGGCAATGAAGAAGTCAAACTCTCTCTCTTCACAGATGACATGATACTTTATATGGAAAACCCAAAAGACTCCACCCCCAAACTACTAGAACTCATACAGCAATTCAGTAACGTGGCAGGATACAAAGTCAATATACAGAAATCAGTGGATTTCTTATACACTATCAATGAAAATACAGAAAGGGAAATTAGAGAATCGATTCCATTTACTATAGTACCAAGAACCATAAGATACCTGGGAATAAACCTAACCAAAGAGGTAAAGGACCTGTACTCGAGGAACTACAGAATACTCATGAAAGAAATTGAAGAAGACACAAAAAGATGGAAGACCATTCCATGCTCTTGGATCAGAAGAATAAATATTGTTAAAATGTATATACTGCTTAGAGCAATCTATACTTTTAATGCCATTCTGATAAAAATTCCACCGGTATTTTTCAAAGAGCTGGAGCAAATAATCCTAAAATTTAGGCTACTTTAAGTAGTGAAATTTTGAACCTCGATATTAAGAAATATGTCATTTTAATATCATGTGTAATACTGTATTCTAATTTCAAATCAGGACTGGCATTATACTTGACATATAAATATATATTGCACCTTCTCTTTGTCCTCATTGAGTTAGACATTTGTATCCAAATGAAAGCAACTTACTTTATAGATCTATATAAAGAAAAAAAAAGAAAAATGAGATTCATTGCTGCACTATTTTAGTCTGTCCAGTCAGGAGAAATCAGCATTTTGATTACAGAATTGTTCTATTCTCATCATTTTTTACCATGATCAGACACAAAAGATTGCTTCTAAAGTATTTTTGTCAATGTTTCATATCATTTCAAATGTAAAATCTAGTCATGAAAGAAAGAAAGCCCTTGAACCTCAGATTGACTGAATTTAGAGTTTGGTTTACTTATTTTCTAGTTTGTACTAGGCACCAGTTGTTTAATATCCGTGCTTTGGTTTCTGCCTCTGAAAAATGAGAAGGATATTTATATGTGCCATGTAAAATTTGCCATATAGATTAAATTAGTTAATAAGGAAGAATATTTAAAACATTTTAATTCAGCAAGTAGTCAGTAAATACCACTTATTAGCCACATTACTTATTTTTGAGGTTCAGACCAATATTTTTTGAAGAAATAATGAGTCATAGGAAGTGACAAGAACACAGTAATGAAGTAGGGTGTGTGAGTAAAAGTAATCTGATGTCTAAATTCAAATTCTTAATCTTAAACAATTTTGAAATTTATTGTGAATTTCATTTAGATTTAGAATAACCTTGAACTAAGGATTTAACTTAGACTAGAATTTACATGGATTACAAATGAGGTTTATAGTTAAATTTTTAAAAATATTATTAGTTTAGTGGACTAATATAAGTTAACATAGAAAAGAAGAATTTTTAATCAGTTATTTATGCTTTAATGTCTGCAAAAGTTTTACTCTTAAAATAAGTTAAGTAGAATATTTCTGTAATGGTAAGATTTAAATTAACTAAAAGACGTATTAGTTATCTAAAATAACCATTCTTTGGGCTGCCATCATTTCTTATATTCCTTATATCTTATTTTTTTGTTTGTGCAATGAAAGTCTGCATGAACATAATTAGGATATCATAAGTAAATGATGATACCTATGAATATGCTAGTAAATGTTATATAAGAGAGAGAGAGTAAAAGAATCATTACAAATCCCACAGGAACAGAACTTGACTATTTTTAAAAATTTTTTTCTAGTTATAAAAAATATGGGAAATGTTAATGTAATTTAAAAATCTAAATTAAAAAATAAGAAAAAATAAATTAGTTTAAAATATCAGAGTAAGGGTTAATGTCCTTAATATGCAACTTAACATTAAATCTAATATTCCACTTTAAAGATATATATTTATATTATTAATAATAAGTGATTTTCAATAATTATCTTAGCCAAAGTATAAAAAAGAATACTGTGTGACTGAGGTAAAACAAGTAACCTCATGCCCTGCTGATGAAAAAGTTAAATAGATCCCCTCCAAACTGGCAAAATTCATTAAAAATTTTAAAAAATAATTGTAATTTAGAACCACATATTCTTTAGTTATTAATGATCTTTGAAATAATTATAAATATGAATGATGATTTATACCAACCAATATCTATTGCAATTTAATTTACAGTAACAAAATCGAATGTTTTGAAGACTGAGAAAATTTTTTCAATATGTATTACTTTTTTTCTTGTCAGATATTAGGGAACTCAGAAAAGAGTGAAGGAGAAAACAGAAACTGCCAAAACCTTGCTCTTCAGAGCTAAACATTTTGGTCCATTCCATTTATATTTATATACATAAATATATGTTATATATATATCCTTATTTTTATCATATTATATATATTATATTATATATTCTTTCAAACTATTTTAAATGTTTGAGATATAATTGATATTAAAAATACATGTTAATGAGTACAATTTGATGAGAATGGACTTGAATAGACATTTGTCCAAAGACAAACAAGGGCCCAGTAGGCATATGAAAATATGTTCGGTATCCCTAATCAAAACACAGTGAGGTAATTTTACCTGTTAGAAGGACTATTATAAAAAAAATTAAAGATAACAAATGATGATGAGGATGTGGAGAAATTGAGATCCTTGTACAGTATTGGTGGGGATGTAAAATGGTGCAGACACTACATGTAACCATTACAGAAGTTAACAAACATATTAAAAATAGAACTACCATATAATCCAATGTGGCCACTCCTGAGTATACATTCAAAAATAATTGAAATCAGGATCTTGAAGAGATATCTACACTCTTCATGCTTATTGCAGCATTATTCACAATAGCCAAGATATGGAAACAACCTAAATGTCCATCCACAGATGAATAGATAAAGAAAAGGTATATATATATAAATGTAAAATGGGGGGTTATTCAGTCTTCAAAGGTAAATTTTTTATTGAAGTATAATTAACATAGTGTTACATTAGTTTCATGTGTACACGATAATGGTTCAACAATTCTATACATTTCTCATGCGCATCAAGATAAGTTTATTCTTAATCCTCTTTATCTGTTTCTGTTGCCTATATTTGAGTCTACCTTTTGTCTCTTTTTTTTCTTTGTTTCTTTGTTTTCTTTCTTAAATTCCACATATGAGTGAAATGATATGTGTTTTCTTTTTCTGACTTAGATTAATCAGCATGCTACATCACATTAATAAGAGAAAGTATAAAAACCGTATGATTGTCTGGGACGCCTGGGTGGCTCAGTTGGTTAAGCGGCTGCCTTCAGCTCAGGTCATGATCCCAGCGTCCTGGGATGGAGTCCCACATCAGGCTCCTTGCTCAGCAGGGAGCCTGCTTCTCCCTCTGCCTCTGCCTGCCACTCTGTCTGGCTGTGCTCGCTCGCTCTCTCTCCCTCTCTCTCTGACAAATAAATAAAAATTAAAAAAAAAACACGTATGATTGTCTTAATAGATATAGGAAAAGCATTTGACAAAGTGCAACATCCATTTATGATAAAACGTCTCAACAAAGCAGGATTAGAGTGGGCATATTTTAACGTAATAAAGGTCATATATGAAAAAACCACAGCTGTCATAAAAATGATTGCAATCTGAGAGTTTTTCCTATAAGATGAGGAATAAACAAGAATGTCTACTCTCACCACTTTTATTCAACATAGTACTGGAAGTGCTAGGTATAGCAGTCAGACAAGAAAAAGAAATAAACACTTTCTGATTGGTAAGGAAACAGTAAAATTTTCACTATTTGCAGATGATGATATGATATACAGAGAACCCTAAAGGCTCCACCAAAACACTACCAGAACTGATACAAGAATTCAGTAACATTGCAAGATGCAAAATTAATATACTTATATCCATCTCATTTCCATACATTGATAATGAAGTAGCAGAAAGACAATTAAGAAATCAATCCCATTTACAATGTACCAGAAATAATAAATTATCTATGAATAAACTTGATCAAGGAGGTGAAAGATCTGTTTTCAAAAACTATAAAACATGAAATTGAAGATGACACAAATGAAAAGATACTCCATGCCCATGGGTTTAAAGAAATGGTATTGTTTAAGTGCCCATACTGCCCAATGCAATCTACATATTTAACACAATCTCTGTCAAAATACCAACAGCATATTTCACAGAAGTAGAACATATAATCTTAAAATTTATGTGGAATCACAAGAGATCCCAAGTAGCTAAGGTAATATTGAAAAAGAACAAAGCTGGAGGTATCACAGTCCCATATTTTAAGACACACTATAAAACTATAGTAATCAAAATAGTATGATACTAGTACAAAAACATACATGTAGATCAATGGAACATAAGTATTTTTAATGTACAATTACGTTTCACCCTTGAATAATACAGGTTTGAACTGGGTAAGTCCACTTTATGCAGATTTTTTTATGGTACACTACTTATATTTTTTCTTAGGATCCTCTTAATAACATTCTCTTTTCTCTAGTTTACTTGGTTTTAACAATATAATATATAATACCTCTACAGTAGGGCACCTGGGTGGCTCAGGTGGTTAAGTGTCTGACTTTGGCTCGTGTCATGAAGTCAGGATCCTGGGATCAGGTACCTCATCAGGCTCCAAGCTCACCAGGAGTCGGCTTCTTCCTTTCCCTCTGCCTCTCCCCTTGCTCATGCTCTCTCTCATGCTCTCTCTGCTTCAATTGAATAAACAAAATCTTTTAAAAAAACTCTATAAAATATATAAGAATACAGTATGTAATGCTTCTACAAAATATATAACATCTCTACAAAACTGATTGTTTGTGTTATCAGTAAGGCTTCCAGTCAATAGCTGGTAATTACTAGTTAAGTTTTGGGTGAGCCAAAAGTTATACATATTTTCAGCTTTGTGGGGTCTGTAGCCATAATGCCTGAGTTATTCAAGGGTGAACTGGTATCAAATTTTCATTATATTTTTCTGTTAGCAATAATATTTCAGTGGATATCTTTGTATTTTATGGATGAGGTTTTTTCTCAGTAGATAGACTAAAAATACAATTTTTTTAATTTTATTTTTTTCAGAGCTCAACATTCATTGTTTATGTAACAAACCCAGTGCTTCATGCAATATGTGCCCTCCATAATACCCACCACCAGGATCACCCAACCCCCCAGCCCCCTCCCTGACAAAACCCTCAGTTTGTTTCTCAGAGTCCACAGTCTCTCATAGTTTGTCTCCCCCTCCAATTTTGCCCAACTCACTTCTCTCCATCTCCCAATGTCCTCTGTGTTATTCCTTATCCTCCATAACTAAGTGGAACCATATGATAATTGACTCATTCTGCTTGACTTATTTCACTCAGCATAATCTTCTCCAGTCCCATCCATGTTGATACAGAAATTGGGTATTCATCCTTTCTGATGGAGATGTAATATTCCATTGTATGTATAGACCATATCTCCTTTATCCATTTGTCCATTGAAGGGCATTTTGGTTCTTTCGACATTTTGGCAACTCTGGCCATTGCTGCTATAAACATTGGGGTAGAGATGGCCTTTCTTTTCACTGCGTCTGTATCTTTGGAGTAAATACCCAGTAATGTAATTGCAGGGTCATAGGGTAGCTCTATTTTTAATTTCTTAAGGAATCTCCACACTGTTTTCCAAAGTGGCTGCACCAACTTGCATTCCATCCAACAGTGTAAGAGGGTTCCCCTTTCTCCACATCCTCTCCGATACATGTTGTTTACTGTCCTGTTAATTTTGGCCATTCTAACTGGTGTAAGCTGGTTTCTCAATGTGGTTTTGATGTGGGTTTCCCTGATGGCTAATGATGATGAGCATTTTTTCATGTGCCTGTTAGCCATTTGTATGTCTTCTTTGGAGAAGTGTCTGTTCATGCCTTCTGCCCATTTATTGAGATGATTATCTGTTTTGTGTGTGTTGAGTTTGAGGAATTCTTTATAGATCTTGGAAATCAGCCCTTTGTCTGTACTGTCATTTGCGAATATCTTCTCCCATTCCGTGGATTACCTCTTTGTTTTGTTGACTGTTTCCTTTGCTGTGAAGAAGCTTTTGATCTTGATGAAGTCCCAAAAGTTCTTTTTTGCTTTTGTTTCCTTTGCCTTTGGAGACATATCTTGAAAAAAGTTGCTGTGGCCAAAGTTGAAGAGATTACTGCCTATGTTCTCCTCTAGGATTTTGATAGATTCCTGCCTCACGTTGAGGTCTTTTATCCATTTTGAGTTTATCTTTGTGTATGGTGTGAGAGAATGGTCAAGTTTCATTCTTCTACACATAGCTGTCCAATTTTCCCAGGATCATTTATTGAAGAGACTTTTTCCCACTGGATATTTTTTCCTGCTTTGTCAAAGATTATTTGACCATAGAGTTGAGGGTCCATATCTGGGATCTCTGCTCTGTTCCACTGGTCTATATGTCTGTTTTTGTGCCAGTACCATTCTGTCTTGGTGATCACAGCTTTGTAGTAAAGCTTTAAATCAGGCAACGTAACGCCCCCAGTTTTGTTTTTCTTTTTCAACATTCCCTTAGCAATTCGGGGTCTCTTCTGGTTCCATACAAATTTTAGGATTGTTTATTCCAGCTCTTTGAAAAATGCCAGTGGAATTTTGGTTGGCCTGGCATTGAAAATATAGATGGTTCTAGGCAGCATAGACATTTTAACAATGTTTATTCTTCCAATCCATGAGCATGGAATGCTCATTCATCTTTTTTGTGTCTTCCTCAATTTCTTTTATGAATGTTCTGTAGTTCTCCAAGTACAGATCTTTACCTCTTTGGTTTGGTTTATCCCCAGGTATCTTATGGTTCTTGGTACTATAGTAAATGGAATAGATTCTCTAATTTCCCTTTCTATATTTTCATTGTTACTGTATAAGAAAACAACTGATTTCTGTACACTGATTTTGTATCCTTCCACATTACTGAGTTGCTTTATGAGTTCTAGTAGTTTCGGGGTAGAGTGTTTTGGGTTTTCCATATAAAGTATCATGTCATCTGTGAAGAAGAGAGTTTGACTTCTTTTTTGCCGGTTTGAATACCTTTTATTTCTTTTTGTTGTCTGATTGCTGTTGCTAGGACTTCTAGTACTATGTTGAACAAGAGTGGTAAGAATGAGCATCCTTGTCATGTTCCTGATCTCAACGGGAAGGCTGTGAGCTTTTTCCCATTGAGGATGATATTTGCTGTGGGTCTTTAATAGATAAATTTTATGAAGTTCAGGAATGTTCCTGCTATCCCTATACTTTGAAGAGTTTTAACCAGGAACCAAATGCTTTCTCTGCATCAATTGAGAGGACCATGTGGTTCTTCTCTCTTCTCTTACTGATTTGTTCTATCACATTGATTGTCTTGCAAATGTTGCACCACTCTTGCATCCCAGGGTTAAATCCCACCTGGTCATGGTGGATAATCTTCTTAATGTACTGTTGGATCCTTTTAGCTAGGATCTTGTTGAGAATCTTAGCATCCACATTCATCAGGAATATTGGTCTGAAATTCTCCTTTTAGGTGTGGTCTTTGCCTGGTTTGGAGATCAGGGTAATGCTGGCTTCATAAAAAGAGTCTGGAAGTTTCCCCTTCTATTTCTGTTTTTTGAAACAGCTTCGGGAGAATAGGTACTATTTCTTCCTTGAATGTTTGGTAGAATTCTCCAACGAATCTGTCAGGTCCTGGGGTCTTGTTTTTTTTGGGAGGTTTTTGATCACTGCCTCAATCTCGTTACTAGATATCAGTCTATTCAGGTTGTCAATTTCTTCCCGATTCAGTTTTGGAAGTTCATATGTTTCCAGGAATGCTTCAGTTTGATCTGGGTTGCTTAACTTATTGGCATATAACTGTTGGTAATAATTTCTGATGTTTGTTTCTATTTCCTTAGTGTTAGTCATGATCTCTCCCTTTTCATCCATAATTTTACTACTTTGGGTCCTCTCTCCTTTCTTTTGATTAGTTTGGCCAATGGTTGATTGGCCTTGATTGATCTTATTGATTCTTTCAAAAAACCAGCTTCTAGTTTCGTTGATGTGTTCTACTGTTTCTCTAGTTTCTATCTCATCAATCTCTGCTCTAATCTTGATTATTTCCCTTCTTGTATGTGGGGTTGGCTTAATTTGTTGTTGATTCTCCAGTTCTTTAAGATGTAAAGAGAGCTGGTGTATTCTAGATTTTTCATTTTTTTTGAGGGAGGCTTGGATGGCTATTTACTTCCCCTTTAGGAATACCTTTGTCGTAACCCATAGGTTTTGGACTGAGTGTCTTCATTCTCATTGGTTTCCATGAATTGTTTAAGTTCTTCTTTGATTTCCTAGTTGATCCAAACATTCTTAAGCAGGGTAGTGTTTAGCTTCCAAGTCTTTGAATTCCTTCCAAACTTTTTCTTGTGGTTGAGTTCCAGTTTCAAAGTATTGTGGTCTTGAGAATATGCAGGGAATAATCTCAGTCTTTTGGTATCAGTTGAGCCCTGACTTGTGACCCAGTATGTGGTATATTCTGGAGAAAGTTCCATGTGTGCTTGAGAAGAATGAGTATCCTGTTGTTTTAGGGTAGAATGAGGTCATTCTGGTCCAATGTGTCATTCAGTGCTCTTATTTCTTTATTGATTTTCTGCTTGGGTGATCTATTACTGAGAGTGATATGGTAAGATCCCTACTATTAATGTATTCGTACCTATATGACTCTTTACCTTGATTAACAGTTGTCTTATGTAATTGGCTGCTCTCGTATTGGGGGCATAAATATTTATAATTGTTAGATCTTCTTGATGGGTAAACCCTTTAAGAATGATGTAGTGTCCTTCTTTATCTCTGACTACAGTCTTTAGTTTGAAATCTAATTTATCTGATAGGAGAATCACTACCCCAGGTTTCTTTGAGGCCCATTAGTATGAAAGATGGTTCTCCATCCCTTCACTTTCAGTCTGGATGTATCTTTAGGTTATCTTGTAGATAACATAAGGACGGGTCATGTCCTTCTATCCAATCTACAACCCTGGGCTCTTTTATGGGAGTGTTTAGGCCATTCACATTGAGATTGATTATTAAAAGATACATTTTTATTGACATCATATTGCCTGTGAAGTCCTTGTTTCTATAGATTGTCTCTGCACATTTCTGTTCTATTACACTCTTGGGTTCTTTCTTCTTTTATAGAACCCCCCCCCCCGGGTTCTTTCTTCTTTTATAGAACCCCCCCCAATATTTCTTGTAGTGTCAGCTTGGTGGTTACATACTCTTTTAAACCTTGCCAGTCTTGGAAGCTCTTTATCTCTCCATCCATTTTGAATGTCAGCCTTGCTGAATAAAGTATTCTTGGCTGCATGTTTTTCTCATTTAGTGCCCTGAATATGGCTTGCCAGCCCTTTCTGGCCTTCCAGGTTTCTGTGGACAGATCTGATGTTATTCTGATGGACCTTCCTCTGTACATAAGCAATTCCTTCCCCCTAGCTGGTCTTAAAAGCTCTTGTCTAAAATTATGATTCGCCAGTCTTGCAATCAAGTGCCTCAAGGTCGTTCTAGATTCATTGATCTTGGTGGGGGGAGGGAGATGTTCTTTCTACCTCTAGGACACGAACACTGGTTCCATTCCCCAGACTAGGAAAATGTTCATGGAGAATTTGTTCAACTATATCTTCTGGTCTTTCTTTCTCCTCCCCCTCAAGTATCCCAATAATTCTGATGTGGGAACGTTTCATGGCATCATTTAGTTCCCTAATTCTGTTTTCATGGCTTCTAAGTTGTTTGTTCCAGGCCTCCTCCTGATCCTTTTTCTCTATCAGTTTGTCCTCTAGATCACTAATTCTGTCTTCTGGCTCAGTTATGCTAGCTGTTAGAGAGCTTAGATTAGATTGGATCTCATTGATAGCATTTTTAACTATTTCCCGTGCAGCTTTCACTTCTGCCCTAATAGATTCCATGTTGTCACTAATGGTTTCCTCCAACCTAACCATCGCCTGAATGATTGTTACCCTGAATTCCCTTTCTGACATACGGTTTATGTCCATATCCAATAGTTGTGATGGGGAGGGCACCGTCTTTGAAGTTTTCCTCTGTTGGGCAGTCCTCCTCCTGTCATTTTGATGAGAGGTGGTTGAGGGGATGTGTAGCTGAATATATCAACCATGATCCAGGCAAGGTGCACCTTGGAACGCTTCTGAGCAATAGGAAGTCACCACCAAAAAGTAAGAAAAAAAGAAAACAAGAGAGAACAAGAGAGATAGAAAACAAAGAAGAGAGAGAGAGAGAGAGAAGACCCAGCCAGAATGGGCCCCAAAGGTAAGATTTATAACGTATACAAACAAAAATGGACAAAAAGACCAACAAAAGTAAATGAAAAGAAAATAAAAGAACACAGCCAAAATGAACCCCAAGGATAAGATTTATATAATACCAGAACAAAAACAAATACAAGAAACAATGACAGAAGAAAAAGAGGGAGGGTGGTTATAAATCCTCGATGTGGGCGAAGAAGGTTATTATGATTCTTCCTGGGTATATCTTGATGTCATTGTTAAAGGACTCAACTTTCCAGAGATAAAAGGAGATTACAACTGGTGTATATATAGGGGTAGTATTGATTAGGGAAAGAAGATTACCTTGAAGCTTATATCTATATGTATATAAAAAAATAGAAAAGAAAAAGAAAAAGGTTTATGTATGAAAAAGTTCAAGTTGAAGGTTATTATGGAATATGTTCTATTAAACCTCTAGTTGTAATGGTAAGTAGGTTAAAAAAAATTAAACAGAACAAGAATAGTGAGAATTAATTAAAAATAAAGGTTGTATCTATGAAATATACAGGTTTTAGGGCAAAACTGGGAGCTTAATATATTGTTTACCCCTGAGATTGGGGTTTTACACTTTTATGGGACCCTGTGGTGGTTGTCCTCTAGTTCTTTTGGCTTGCTTTCTGGGGGAGCAGTCTGCTGTGTTGCTTTTCAGTCTAGTCTACCTTGGGTTGAGTCTTCCTGCTTCCTATCAAGGGACTGGGCTCTGTGGAAACCGGTTTTTCAGGCTTTTGTTCTCTGGAGGTTTTTTTGGTGGCTTTTTGCAGCTTTTCAGAGGTTTAGTGGAAAGCAAATTGCACTCAGACCTCCTTCTCAGAGAGATACCTCAATCTGCTCCCCTCTGGGTGGTCCCAAACACAGAGACTCCCCCTCTGCAAACTCCGGGGAGCAGTGCAACCTCCCACAGGCAGTGCATGTCCTCAGCCACTGTCTCAGGGGTCGCCTGAAGTGCCCGTTGTTTCTGCACCCCTGTGCCAAAGCTGGGAGCCATGTTGGTCCAGGGAGCCCTTTTCTGGTGGCTGCTTTTGCTGGGACTGCTGTCTGGATAGTTCCTTCAAGTCTGGGCTGGGAGTGTTTAGACTCTCCGCCAGTCCTAGAGACCACTGGCTAGCGCCTTCATGGAGTGCTCTCAGACATGGGTGGGGAGCATGGTTCAGACTCTGATCACACAGTGAGCAGAGAGAGCAGAAGGCTGTGGTTCTAGAAAACCCCCACCAGACTTCCTCATGCGGGGGCTAGGAGTGTGCCCCAGCCCAGCAGTGGTGCAAGCCAAGCAATCCTGAGGGCTCCAGGACCCAGAACTGGAGGCTCCACTGTTGCACTCTCTTTGGCATGTGTGGTCGCTGTGGTGGCTGTCCTGGGTGGGCTTAGGCCCATGCCCATGACTGCTGGATTCCACCAGTTGCAACTTGAGTTCTTTTGCTCTTTTTGAGTGCTTTTAACTAGATTCCAAGTAAATGCTGGTCCCCAATCATAGGGCACTTTCATATTCAGGTATTACTTTCCAATGCATTGCTTCTGGTGGCTCCCTCCCCCTTCTGTTTATCCTCCGATAGCAGTCCAATCATTCCCACTGTTTTACCTCTCCACTGGTGTCTTCTGCCCCCATAGAGATCCAGAAGTGTATAATCCTTCATCTCAGGCTGATTTCATGGGTGTTCAGTGTTCTGGCAGATAATTAGTTCACTTAAGGGGATCTATTGAAACAAGGTCTCCTACTTCTCTGCCATCTTGCCTTTCCTCCTAGAGAGTGCAATTTTTTAAACTTTTGTTGTACATTTTCAAGTTACTCCAGATCATCTGATCAGTATTCTACTTATATTGTTGAAAGCAATAATTATGTTTAATATAAGAAATGTTATAAGAAATATACGGGGCTTATAACAGCTCTGTTGAATGACCAATTGTGAAAAGTTTTTCATGTTAAGGTCTCCTGAGCAATAAAAACAGCATTATATTATGGATAATAGGAACGAGAGAAATGAGAAGGGAGTGGGACACCAAAAATGTCCCATTTAATTTTCCAAGCTTTTATATGTCTGGGACACAAATAAAAACCTAAATCTGTCACTGTGTATTCTAAGCATCCCTCTTCATTCTTTTGCACATAGATCTTTCTGTGAAGAAATTTCAGTATTAAATTTTAAATCATCCTGTGTTTTTAAATTAAAATTCTTAATTCAAAGGAAAGCATCCAAAATGCAAAGAATATATATTTTTCACTACTTAAAAACACAACTCTACCACTCAAGTTTTATGTTTTCCATGAAACATTCAATTGATATCATTCAAATCTGATTCTCCTAAAATAATTCTTACCAGGCAAGCAAAAATTTTAAATTATTTTAAAATCTTAACAGGAGTGAATAATTATCAAGTGCTTGGGCTACACTGTTTTTCCTACTTATCCCTCCTTTGCTCCCTTCCTCCATCCATCCATTCATCGATCCATCCATCCACACATAAAATTTTGAAGTGTTTCAGAATGATTATAGAGCACTATCGATTTATTGTCAACAAAAATGATGACTTATTTTTTTTATGATATGTAGCATTGCCATTACTATTTAAGAAGTGAAAATTTGTACATGCTTAAGGTTTAATTTGTGGGAGTGTGATTGGATTTTTTTTAATTGACTTACACCAAAAATATATTTTTTCTCTGAGATTAATATATCTTATAAAAGCTCAGTAACCTTTTAAAGTAATTATTAATGCAAGATATTTTGTTCAGGCTACTATTGTAGAATTAATAATTATTAGCTCAACAAAGTAGAAAGGTGTTTTGCCTACGGCACTGTTACCTAACAGAAATAATGTAGCAAAAATATAGATGCTTTATTTGTGAATCAGTGATAAGGAGCAGTTTGTGAGATAGTAGATTTTAGTTCTGGCAAGAAAAATGAATTTGATTTACTAAATCTGAAGTTGATATATTTGAAACATTCATTCTTTTCCATAATTACATAACTCTGGAACAAATTATAATTGTTTGCAATATTTGGTTGAAGTAAAATTAAACATAAGACAAGGAACAAAGACTACAAATCAATGCAAAGATGGCTTAAAATATTCTGTAAATGGGCATGATCTAACATTCCTATAGTGAAGCCATTTTCCTTCATAGTTTCATATAATGGATTCTTTCTATTTGACTTTTGGTGCCATTTTTCTTCCTGTTTTAGGAAAAGTTTTCTGGTTCCAAGGAATAGAAATCTTCATAAACATGTTCTGTGAAACAAATGAGATGGAGAAAAGTTTTTACAAAGATAAAACAATCTCAGAGTACCCAAGAAGTTTTGAATGGCCTACCTAGTGGTCTATAAGGAGTGACACTAATGAGTAAAAATGTTCAGGGTGTGGTGTATATAAGATAATCAAACATTTAAGCTGTCAAATCTCCATCCTTCGTGGCATCTTCCATGTAATATTCTGCCAAAAGAATGTATCTTTTTATATTCCAATACTAATTTGCGAAATCTCAGGAAGAAGAGGGAGGGAGATAGGGGAAAAATACTCTGTCATACATGATAAATTCAAATCCATGTCAATAAACATTTCTTAAACACTGAACATAGAAGTGCATATATCTTTTTGAATCAGTTTTTTTTAATTCTTCACCTAGTAATGAAATAACTAGATTATATGGTAGTTCTAATTTTAAAGGAAGCTCCAAAATGTTTTCCATAGTGGCTTCACCAATTTATATTGCCACTAACTGTGTACAAGAATTTTCTTTTCTCCATACCTTGCCAACACTTAATTCTTCTATTTTTTTAAATTCCAGTGTAGTTAATAGTGTTGTATAAGTTTCAGTGTGTATAATATAGCACCTCAGCAATCCCATTTATTACTCAGTGCTCATCAAGACAAGTGTACTCTTAATCCCCTTCATCTATTTCACCCATTCCCCACTGGAAGTCTCCTCTGGTAACACTCCATTTGTTCTCTATAGTTAAGAGTCTGTTTTTTGGTTTGTTTCCTATTCTCTCCAGTGTTCATTTGTTTTGTTTCTTAAATTCAACATGTGAGTGACATCATGGTATTTGTCTTTCTCTGACTTATTTCACTTAGCATTTTACTCTCTAGAACTATCCATGTTGTTGCAAATGGCAAGATTTCAATCTTTTATATGGCTGGTTGGTTTTGCATTATATATGTATTTCTTCTTTTTCCTCCTCCTCTTCTTCTTTTTTGTATGCCAATTCTTTACCCATCAATCTATCGATGGGCACTTGGACAGTTTCCATACTTCCAGTACTGTAACAAATGCTGCAATAAACATAGGGGTACATATGTCCTTTCAAATTAGTGTTTTGGTATTCTTTGGACAAATACACAATAGTGCAATTACTGGGTTATATGGTAGTTCTATTTTTAATTTTTTGCATAACCTCCATAATGTCTTCCAAAGTGGCTACACCAGTTTGCATTCCCACCAACAATGCACTAGGATTCCTTTTTCTCCACATCTTCACCAACATTTGTTGTTTGTTGTGTTTTTTATTTCAATCATTCTGACAGGTGTGACATATTTCATTGTGGTTTTGAAATGCATTTTTCTGGTGATGAGTGATATTGAGCATCTTTTCATGTGTCTATTGAGCATCTTTTCACTTGCCTGTTGGCCATCTATATGTCGTCTTAAAAAAAAAAGATTTTTTTTATTTGTTTGACAGAGAGAGATCACAAGTAGGCAGAGAGACAGGCATGGGGTGGGGAACAGGCTCCCTGTCGAGCAGAGAGCTCGATGCAGGGCTCCGTCCCAGGACCCTGAGACCATGACCTGAACCAAAGGCAGAGGCTAAACCCACTGAGCCACCCAGGTGCCCTCTGTATGTCTTTTTTGAAGAAATATCTCTTCATGTATTCTTCCCATTTTTAATTGGATTATTTGTGGGGGTTGTTGGTGTTGAGTTGTGTAAGTTCTTTATGCATTTGGATAGTGACCTTTTATCAGATATGTCATTTGCAAATATTCTCACCCATTCAGTGAGTTGTTTTTTTTATTTTGTTGGTTGTTTCCTTTGCTGTGAGGAGTTTTTTGTTTTCTTTTGTTTGTTTGTTTATTTTTAGTGTAGGTCCTAATAGGTTATTTTTACTATTGTTTCCCTTGCCTCAGGATACCTACCTAGAAAAATGTTGCTATGGCTGATGCAGAGGAATTACTGCCTGTGTTTCTTCTAGGATTTTTATGGTTCCAGGTCTCACATGTGTGTCTTTAATCCATTTTGAGTTTAATTTTGTGTATGGTGTAAGAAAGTGGTCCAGTTTCATTATTTTGTATGTAGCAGTCCAGGTTTCTCAATATTATTTGTTGAATAGATTGTCTTTTTGCCATTGCATATTCTAGCTGCCTTTGTTTGAGATTAATTGACCATATATGTATGGGCTTATTTCTGGACTCTGTATTCTGTTCCATTGATCAATCTGTCTATTTCTGTGCCAGTACTATACTGTTTTGATTACTACAGTTTTGTAATAGAACCTAGACTCTGGAATTGTGATACCTCCAGTTTTGTTTTTCTCTTTCAGGTTTACTTTGGCTATCTAGGTTTTTTTTTGTGGCTCCACACAAATTTTAGGATTTTTGCTTGTTGTATGTAGTTCTGTGAAAAATGCTATTGATGTTTTTATAAGGATCACATTAAATGTGTAGACTGCTTTTTGTAGCATAAGCGTTTTAATAATATTTGTTCTTCCAATCCATTGGCATGGAATAGCTTTCCATTTATTTGTATCATCTTCACTGCAAAGTTTTAGAGTATTCAGAGTACAGATCTTTCACTTCCTTAGTTAAGCTTATTCCTAGATATTTTATTATTTTTGCCGTAATAATAAATGGGATTGATTTCTTAATTTCTCTTTCTGCTACTTCATTATTAGTATAGAGAAATGGAATGGATTTCTGTACATTTATTTTATATCCTGTGACTTTATTTAATTCATGTATCAATTCTGGTAGGGTTTTTTTTGTTTGTTTTTGTTTTGATGGAGTCTTTGGGGTTTTACATATATATATATACATATATATATATATATATATAGTAAGTAACATGTCATCGGCAAATAGTGAGAGTTTTACTTCTTTATTACTGATTTGGAAGTCTTTTATATTCTTTTGTTGTCTTAATGATGTGGCTAGAATTTTCAGTATTATGTTGAATAAAAGTGGTGAGAATGAGCCTCTGTCTCATTTCTGATATAGAGGAAAAGCTCTAAGTTTTTTCCTGTTATATGTGATATTAATCATGTTTTTCATATAAATCCTTTATTATGTTAAGGTATGTTCCCTCAAAATCTACCTTGTTGACAGTTTTTTTTTTTTTTAAGATTTTATTTGTTTATTTGACAGACAGAGATCACAAATAGGCAGAGAGGCAGGCAGAGAGAGAGAGGAAGAAGCAGGCTCCCTGGTGAGCAAAGAGCCCAATGTGGGGCTCAATCCCAGGACCCTGGGATCATGACTGGAGCCGAAGACAGAGGCTTTAACCCACTGAGCCACCAGGCGCCCCTTTGTTGACAGTTTTTATCATGAATGGATATTGTACTTTATCAAATGTTTTTTTCTGCATCTGTTGAGATAATCATATGGTTCTTATCCTTTCTCTCATTGAAGTATCACATTGATTGATTAATGAGTACTGTACCATCTTTCCATCCCAGGAATAAATCCTACTTAATTTTAGCGAATGATTCTTTTAATGCATTGTTGGATTTCATTTGGTAATGTTTTATTGAGGATTTTAGAATCCATTTTCATCAAACATACTGACCTGTAGTTATCATTTTTTGTAGTGTCTTTATTTGGTTTTGGAGTCAGGGTGGCTCTGGCCTCAAAATGAATTTCCTTCTATTTTTTTTTTTAAGTTTGAGGAAAATAGTTATTAACTCTTTTCTAAATGTTAGGTAGAATTCATTTGTGAAGCCTTATGTTTTTGGGCTTCTGTTTGGGGGGAATTTTTTTTATTATTGATTCAGTTTCATTGCTGGCAACCAATCTGTTCAATTTTTTTCTATTTCTTTGTGCTTCAGTTTTGGTACGTATGTGTTTTAGAAATTTATCTACAGATTGTGTCCTGTTTGTTGTAATAAAATTTTTCATAATATTCTCTTATAATCCTTTGTATTTCTATGGTATCAATTGTTATTTCTCTTCTTTCACTTCTGATTTTGTCTATTTGAGTCCTCTTTCTCTCTCTCTTTTTTTAATGAGTCTGGCTAGAAATTTATCAATTTTGTTGATTTTTTAAAGAACAAATTCCTGGTTTCATTGATCTATTTTTCTGCTTTTTTAGTTTCCATATCATTTATTTCTGCTCTGCTGTTTATGATGTACTACCTCCTGTTGGTTTTGGGTTTTGTTTTTCCTTTTCCAGCTCTTTTAGGTTATTTATTTGATATGTTTCTTGCTTCTTGACGTAGGCCTGTATTGCTATATACTCTCCACTTAGAACTGCTTTTGTTGCATCCCAAAGATTAGATCATTGTGTTTCTGTCTTCATTTGTCTCCATGTAATTTTTGATTTCTTTGATTTTTTGGTTGACACATTCATTATTTATTTCCATGTTATTTAACAAACTTACTCTCCTGTTAAATCCATCTGTTTCGGTATGTCATTAAAACACACTGTTTCCTTGTTGATTTTTTGTTTGGATTACCTATCCATTGCAGTAAGTGATATGTTTAAGTTCACAACTATTACTGCATTACTATCAATTAGTTCCTTTATGTTTGCTATTAAATATTTATATATTTGAGTGCTCCCATGTTGGGTGCATAAATGTTTACAACTGATATGTCTTCTTGTTCAGTTGTCCCTTAATAATTGTATAGTGCCCTTCTTTGTTTCTTATTACAGTCTCTGTTTTAAAGTCTATTTTGGCCATTACAAGTATTGCTACCCCAGTTTTCTTTTCACATCCATTTGCATGACAAATATCCCTCCATCTCCTCACTTTCAATCTGCACATGTCTTTAGATCTGAAATGAGTCTCTTGTAGACAGCATATAGATGAGTCTTGCTTTTTTTTTTATATTTTCCATCACCCTATGTCTCTTGATTGGACTATTTATTTTATTTATATTCAAAGTAATTATTGATACACGTGTATTTGTTGCCATCTTGCTATTTGTCTTCTCATTGCTTTTGTAGATCTTCTCTATTCCTTCCCTTGTTCTCTTCTCTCACTGTAAGTTGGCTTTCTTTAGTGATCTACTTGGATTCCTTTCCCTTTATTTTTTGCATATCGATTACTGATTTTTGATCTGTGGTTACCATCAGCTCTGTATATAACATCTTCTGCATATAGCGGTCTATATTTAGTTGATGGTTACTTAAGTTTGAACCCATTTTTTACTCATCTCCTCCCCACGTTTTAGGTATATAATATCATACTTTACATCCTTTTATTTTGTGAGTCTCTTGACTAAGTTTTACAGATACACTTCTTTTTACTGTTTTTCTGCTTCCTATTATTCTTACATTTACATATAGACTTTCTTTTCCTCTCAGAAAGTTCCTTTAACATTTTTTGTAGGGCTATTTAATGGTCATGAACTCCTTTAGCTTTTGTTTGCCTGGGAAACTATCTTTCCTTCTATTCGGAATGATAGCCTTGCTGGATAGTGTTCTTGGCTGCAGATTTTTTTTACTTTTGGCACTTTGAATATATCATGCCACTCACTTGTGGCTTGTAAGATTTCTGCTTGAAAATTAGTTGATAGCCTTATAGGGTTTTTCTTGACTATATCTTTTTTCCTCTTGCTGCTTTTAAAATTCTCTCTATATCACTACTTTTTGCCATTTTAATTACTATGTGTCTTGGCATGGACCTCCTTGGGTTGATTTTGTTGGGGGCTCTCTGTGCCTCCTGGATCTAGATATGTGTTCTTCCCCAGATTTGAGAAGTTTTCAGCCATTATTTCTTCAGATACATTTTCTGCCTCCTATCTCTCTTCTTCCTCTGGGATCCCTATTATGGTTGATAGAATGGCTTAGTTCCTTAAGTCATTACCATTTTGCAAAATTTTTTTTCTCTCATCTGCTCAGCTTGATTACTTTTCATTATTATGTCTTCCTGGTTAGTAATTCATTCTTTCTCTAGTTTGCTTTTTATTCTATCCAATGTTTTTTTTTTTAATTTCAGTTATAGAATTCTTTGTATGTTTTCTTTGTTAAAGGTCCCACTGATATTCTCCATTCCCTTCTCAAGCCCTGTGAGTATCTTTGTGATTCTATTTCCTATATTCATTTCATTTAGGTTTCTTGCTGTAGTTTTGTCCTCTTCTTTCATTTGGGATACATTCCTCAGTCTTGTCATTTTGTCTTACTTTCTGTGTCTGTTTCTCTTGTCAGGAAAGTCACCTGTCTACTGTTCTTGAAAGTCATGCATGGGTTGTGCACTTTTAACAAGCTGTTCATGAGAGGTGACTAGCCACAACTGCCACAGGGACCAAGACCCACAAAGTGTGCAGTTGGGAGATATAATGTTGGCAAGATATACACTGGTCTTCTGGGGAAGGGGACCCATAGCATTAGGACTGAGGCAAGTCCAGCTGGTGGCACTTGGGCACAGTGTAAGCAAGTTTTATAGTAAATGTTGGCACCACACTGGTTCTTGCAGGTGCCCTCTGTTTATGTGTTTATGTTGCAGAGTGAGGGAAATGGCACTTGCCAGCTCCTTTGTCCCTGAAGAAGTCTTCTGGTGAAATTTGTCCCACTAGGACATGCTCTTAGATGAGTAAATAATTCTCCCTTCTCTATGTCCCAAGAGTTTTTCAAATTCTAAGCTATATCTTTGCAGGCTGTTTGTCTCTTTAAGAACAGGATGCATTATGCTGAGCAAAATAAGTCAATCAGAGAAAGACAATTATCATGTGATCTCTCTGATAATGAGGAATTTGAGAGGCAGGGCAGGGGGTTGTAGGCAGTAGGGAAGGAAAAAAAAATGAAACAAGATGGGATCAGGAAGGAGACAAATCATAAGAGATTCAATCTCACAAAACAAACTGAGGGTTGCTGGGGGAGGTGGGAGGATAGGGATAAGGTGGTTGGGTTATGGACATTGGAGAGGGTATATGCTATGGTGAGTGCTGTGAAATGTGTAAGCCTGATGATTCACAGACCTGTACCCCTGGGGCAAATAATATATTATATGTTAATTAAAACAAAACAAAACAAGATGCAGCTTCCTTTTACCCTCTGGTCTCTCCTGGAGCTGAGTCTGCTAATTTTTAAAGTTCAAGTCTTTAAGTCCCACTTGTTCTAAGAACTCACAAAATTTCACTTTTCTGGTTTTCAAAGCCAAATGCTATGGGTCATCCCTTTGTGGGGCCCCTGGTTTGAGGGTCTGTTTCTCTGCCCTCTCTGTGTCCATGGCTCCCTCCTATGAATGGCTTGCATATGCATCTAATGTCTCATTATGTCTCTATCCTCCCTACCCTCTTTGATGTGGCCTCTTCTGTACATTTAGTTGTGGAGTTTGTTCTGCTAGTCTTTGGGCACATCTTTCTGGATAATTTACACCATGTGAGTGCAATGTGGTTGTATCCATGGGGTGAGGTGAACTTAGTGTCCTACTCTACCATCTTCTCCAGAAGTGCCAACACTTGTTATTTTTTATCTTTTTGATAATATGCATTCTAATGAGGTGCTATGTCACTGTAGTTTAGATTGTATTTCCCTAATAATTAGTGATATTGAACATATTTTTATGTGCCCATTAGAAATCTATATGTCCTCTTTGGGTAAATTTCTATTTAGATCCTCTGCCCATTTTTAATCAAGTAGCTGTTTTATGAGTTCTTTATGTATTTTGGATGTTAATCTCTTACCAGATATATGATTTGTAAGTATATCCTCCCACTCAGGAGTTTGCCTTTCCATTTCGATGATGGTTTCTTTCACTGTGCAGAAGCTTTTTAGCTTGATGTCATCCCATTTTCTTATTTTTGCTTTTGTTTACTTTGCCTTTGAAGTCAGAACTACAAAGATTCCCGCTAAGACCAGTGCTGAGGGTCTTATTGCATATGTTTTCTTTTAGGAATTTTATGGTTTCAAGTCTTACATTAAGGCTTGGTTGTGAGTTAGTTTTTATTTATGGTGTAAGATAGTGGCCTAGTGTCATTCTTTTGCATGTGGCTATCCAGTTTTTCCAATACCATTTATTGAAGAGACTATTCTTTCTCCATATTATTAGCACTTTTGTCAAAAATTAATTATCCATATGTGTGTGGGTTTAATTCTGGACTCTCTAGTCTGTTCAGTTGATCTCTGTGTGTTTTTACACCAATACCATACTGTTTGGATTACTATAGTTTTGTAGTATAGTTTGAATTCAGGGAGTGTGGTATCTCTAGCTTTTTCTTTCTCAAGATTGCTTTTGGCTGTTTGAAATCCTTTGTGGTTCCATGCAAATTTTAGAGTTATTTTGTATAGTTCCGTGAAATAGGGCAATGGAATTTTGATATGGGTTAATTTGAATCTCTAGATTGCTTTGGGTATTATAAACATTTTAACAATATTAATTCTTCCAGTCTTTGAACATGGAATATTTTCTTTATTTTCTTTAATTTCCTTCATCACTTTCTTACACTTTTCTGTGCATCTAGAGGTCTTTTGCCTCCTGGTTAAATTTATCTCTAGGTATTTTCTTACTTTTTTTGGAACAATTGTAAATGGGGTTTTCTTAAATTCTCTTTCTAGTAATCTTTATTAGTGTTTAGAAATCTAGTAATCTTTATTAGTGTTTAGAAACATTGCAGATTTATGTATGTTGATTTTGTATTCTGCTACTAGAATTACTTCATTCTAACATTGTTTGATGAAGTCTTCTGAGTTTTCTATATAGTATCATATCATCAACAAATAGGGACAGTTTTATCTCCCCCCCCCCAATTTGGGGGAAATTTTATTTTTATCTGATTACTGCAGCTAGATCTTCCAATACTGTGATGATTAAAAATGGTGAGACTAGGCATTCTTGTCTTATTCCTGATTTAGAGGAAAGTCTTTTAGTTTTTCACTCTTGATTATGATATTAACCATGAGTTTATCACATATAGCTTTTATTATGTTTAGATATGTTCCCTCTATACACACTTTGTTGTGGATTTTATGGATATTGAATTTTGTGAAATGCTTTTTTTCTGCATATATTTAGATTTTCATGATTTTAATCCTTCACTTTGTTAATGTGGTATATCACATTGATTGATTTGTATCCTTGCATCCTGTATCCTTGCATCTGTGGAACAAATAAATCTGTTCTCAGCTGGGTGTGCCACTGTCTCTAGAAAGTTATAGGGATAATTCCAAAGTGGCACATGTTTGCACCAAATATGCAAGCTAGGATAATTTTGCAAATATGGTGCCTGCCCATGTTTCCATCTCTGAAAAAAGAAAAAAAAATCCCACATGGTTTTCTGCCTTTCAAGCAGGTACAATACGATTAATAGAATCTTCAGTCCTTCACATATGATCTAGGTACTTTTCAAATTGGTGTTTTGGTAGGTCTGCATGTGAGTGAATCTGTGTACAAGCTCTCTAAAAGCAGATTCTTTATTCCCTATATTTCTGTGGTTTTTCCTGGAACCCTGTTGGGTTTCAAAGCCTACTGTTTAGGGAGCCTGTCTCTTTCATTCAGGATCTAAGGGTTAGGGTGCCTGACATCTGCACAAATCCCCCCACTCCTCAGGAAATATCCCATGCAATTATGTAGCACTACACCTGGGGTGGAGTGTTTTTTGGTGAGACAGTGTCTCTGCCTCTCCTACCCATCTTGATACTATCCCTTTTGTCCTTTTTATGAAGGCTTTGTTTTTCCAGTTTTCTGGTCCTTTTCAGATGAAATTATTCCACATATAGTTCTATACATTAATTTAGAATATATTCTTATATATAATAGAATATATTCTATTATATATGTTAGATAAATGTTAGTTAATTATATAATATATAATTATGTATAATTATATATTTATATAATGTTAGTGTTAATATGTTAATGTTAGATATATCTAACATATATGTTAGATATAATAGAATACATTCTATTATATATTCTATTCTATTATATATAATGTATAAAATATATATATTAGAATTGAATGGAATAATGATAATTATTCTATTACTCTAGAACAATAGAATATATAATAGAATATATAATAATAATTTATCATTATTAAAATATATAGAATAATAATTATTCTAGAATAATAGAATATATGTATGATACATATATATATATAATAGAAAATATTCTAAATAATTACTCTCTTAAAATCCTTGGAAGTGAGTGAGTTCAGGATCCTCTGGCATGGCCACTTGAACCTCTCCTCCTGTTTTTGGATTCTTGTATTTGAGAGTTCAGATTTATCATAAGTCTAATATCCTACTCTCAAAATTTAGTATTGAATTCTCTTGGAACTTTAAAGCAATGTGTGCTCTTTAGTTTTTGGAGTCAGAATATTTTAAATATAAACTTAGACTATAACTTGTTGATGCTTGAATGTTACATACATTTTCAAATCAATTTGTAGTCTTCAGATGTACCTGGCAGCTAAGATTTTGTTAACTTTTATATTGGATTACAAAACACTGAGATTCAGAATCTATTGACACCTTTAATTTGCTACTGAAATGGAGGAGAGGGTAAGCAAGCAGTAGAGGGAAAAAGAGAAATCAGAAATCTTGACTGTTCAATATTATAAGGGCCTGCAGAAATGGAATGTGGTGATAGGACATTGTAACTTTACATAACAAATTTTGACTACTCAGAGTTATAATAGGAGTGCAAAGTTACTGGAATTGAATTGACATATTATAAAATAAGATGTTATTAAGTGTCAATGGAAGCTTATCTCCCTAATTAAATATTTGATTGTATTTATTACATTTTATTGAGTTGTGAGGAAAGAAAATTATTCATAAAGATCTGAAGTCCAAACTATGTGAGTTTCACATTTTTAAAAAAGATTTTATTTATTTATTTGAGAGAGAGAGAGAGCCTGAGTTGGGAAAGGGCAGAGAGAGGGAGTGGCAGACTCCCTGCTGAGCAGGGACCTTGATAAGAGCTTCATCCCTGGACTCGGGACTCAAGGATCATGACCTGAGTCAAGGGCAGACATTTAACTGACTGAGCCACCCACGAGCCCCTGGAGCTTCACATTTCTTATTTGTGAATAGATTTGAGGGTGTTTACCATATATCATATGGTGATAAAGACAAAGTAACAGAAGACATACTGGTAAAATGAACACTTGGCAAAACAAAGTAGTACCTTCCTGGAATATAGTAAATGCACAGTAAATGGTTGTGATTATTAGAATATAAACCTTTAGAGTAAACCTGGGTTATTGGATGTTTAACTGATTTGTTTAATAAGCGATGGAGGCAATCAGGCATTCCTTATGCACCAATCTAGGTTAACTCTGACTCACACATCAATATAATAATAAAGCTTAATAATAAACTCATGTGCCTCTGTAGACCTCACACTCTCTAAGCACTGATAGTGCATATTTACTTGTAATCCACCCAAACAATGTAGAAATGATCAAAGATCCAAGTCTCTGCTCACTCTATTTCTTCAGTCTTAAAACCCTGCTCTTATCCTACCTGTTCTCTATCTCACAAAATCCTGCCAGCCCCCAGACATATACCACTTTCTTCAAATACATTTTCTGTACATTTAATCTGAGTTACTAAATTTTCAAATGGTCCCAAACCCTATAATTATAGTAATGTATCAAGATGCCAAGTAAAAGAGGAATACAACAGTTTTCTTTGATAATGAGAGACGTAGCAACTTAAAAGTTTATATGCACTATTATAATTTGTCTAATTATAAAATGCCTAATTAGTGCTTCTTGACCAGGGACAATTTTGTACTCTAGAGGACAGATTACAAAGTCTGAAGAAACTTTGCTTGTCATCCTTGAAGGGGGAGAGGGCGCTACTGGCATCTAGTGGGTAGAGGCCAGATATACTGCTAAACATCCTATGATTGACAGTACAGACTTAGAGAACAAAGACTTAGCCTGTCAAAATATCAATAGTGCTGAGCTTAAGAAACCCTAGTTTGGAGCAGAGTATCAATACCTCATTTCTCTGACTCACTACTGAAGGACTGAGTGTAAAAGTGTGCTGTTGGAATGGCAGCAGTTCTTTGTCATTACAGCTGGTCACAGGGAAGGCTTTCACTGAGTGATTAAAGCATAGCTGCCACAGCAGAGAAAAGACTCTGGTGGTGAACATTTTCTGTTCTCCTTTTCTGAGGCTGCTGTTAAAGTGTAGGATAGCTTCCAAGAATTTGGACATATTATGGGAAAGAGATGCTCAAGACCATAGCAATTTTTGGCTGTGATTCTAAAACTTAAATTTTTTAATATGATTTTTTGGTGACCTAATAATAAAGCTACTACCATTAATAAAATAGCTACCATTTCTCAGGAATTTTACATGTGTAATTTAATATTCATAAGAACTCTGAAGTAAGTGCTACTACTTGCGTTTCACAATACTCTATTTATTCTCATATTTACTTTTTTTCTTAATAAACTAATAGCTGGGGCACCTGGGTGGCTCTGGGTTAAAGCCTCTGCCGTTAGCTCAGGTCATGATCTCAGGGTCCTGGGATCGAGCCCTGCATTGGGCTCTCTGCTCAGCAGGGAGCCTGCTTCCCCCTCTTTCTCTGCCTGCCTCTCTGCCTACTTGTGATCTCTGTCTGTCAAATAAATAAATAAAATCATAAAAATAAATAAACTAATAGCTGTTCCTAAGAAAAATGTTATTTTATATAAATCCTTGTGCTTTGTTAATCATCTTCATCATCAAGTGATGGTGGTAATGATCATGTGGTAATGATTATGCTGGAAACAATGACGCTTACTCTGCATCCTCCCATGCTTGAAATGCAGTGAATTCTCTTTACAGTATTATTTCTTATTCTAAGTGACTCACCTCTATTAACTCAATTTAGTTTTTCCATTACACTATGGGAGAGATAAAGATTATAATAATAATAATAATAATAATAATAAAACATACAGAAATATGTCTCAAATCACCTGGCTTCTCACGTGGTAGGGCCAAGTAAGTAGTAAACAATCTGAGTTAAGAAACTCTGATTGGAATCACTCTGCAATAGAGAAATATTCTGTAATTGTTTATCAGTATTTATTAGATATGAATCATATAATCTACTTGGAAAACATCCAAGAGGGTCAGGGTGTATACAGTGATGCATGAGGATGACTGGCTGGCTGCCCAGAAAGGTCTCCTCTCTATTTCTTGACTTAATCCTTTAGTTTAAGTCCAGAAGTCATATCAGACTAAGGCAGGCTAATCTGTGAGCCTGAGGGGCACTTTTTCTCTGAGACAGTTGCAGATAAATCTAGTTCGATGTAATAAACCAGAATAACAATACAATTTGTTTTCAGTGAGAGATAAAATAGAGGAAGGAAACCAATGCACATCTCTTCCTCCAAGAACTGAGTAGAAAATGACAGACTTCATATTTGAAGATTTGTTGGTGAGCATACAATTAAATTAGGAGTGTAAGTAATGGGAATTCCATATTTAATATTACCATATTAAATTGGCCTCAGAAATAGCTCATCACAATAGGTTATGATCAAATTTCATGGCGGGGGATCTATTCTGTTTGTAAGGTAATTTGTAGTGTAATTTCATTTTGATACAGTGATATTAAAGTTATTAGTGATATTTGGTTATATTTTTATAGAATATAATATATATAATTAATTATATATAATATATATAATATATATAATAATATATATAATTATATAACTAGAGAATTAACAATTATATATATAATTATATATATAATTATATATATAATTATATATATAATTGTTAATTCTCTAGTTATATAATTATATATATAATTATATATATAATTGTTAATTCTCTAGTTATTATAGTTGTCATTTCTTCCATAAACACTACTATATTTAAATGCCACAGTTATTGATAGTTTGAGTAATTAAGCCATAGATCTAGGCACAGCATTTCTATAGAATAGGATAAACAAAGTACCGGGATTTACTTATTCTTATGTTACTGACCTATAGAAATGATTAATAGGTGGTATTTTAATTAATTTGTTCAACACTTTCCCATTTGTGGATAGAAGTCCCATTTCAACTTTCAGAGTTGTAGTTGGGTACATTTTTTAGGTAATTTCATTTATCATTTGTCCATATCAGAAATTATACTTTGTTTTATAGGTATAATAACCAATAGGATGATGGATGATGATTAAATTTCAGATATTGTTTTATAATTTCACAGTCTTCATATTAATTTGTTCTTTATGACTCTGTGACTACTTAAGTTACTGTCTCCATTTCTCAGATGAGGGAAAATAAAAAATGTTAATCTAAGTTTGATAATGTTCTCGATCAGTGGACTAATTAAGAGAGATTGTCAGCTTTTGGATTTAGGTTTTCTGAATCTAAAGCCTACCAACTTTCGTGTTTCCTTTCTAATAAATGCATTAAATAATAGCTATGTAGCACATCTAAACGTGTATTATAAGTACATGTCCAGTGCTTTTTGTATACTTTATGCAAAAAAGTATATAATCTATCTTCTTTATGTAGTTTACAACTCTAAATGGATTAGAGAATTCAATGACATTAAAATTGATATCACCATGTTGAAGAAACTGTAGTCACATTATAGACTAAAGGAAAAGGAAATGTCTAAATATTTTATAAAAATATAATACAAACATTGCTGTAGGCTGAATATGTGTGCTATTCCAAAATTCACATGTAGAAGCCTAATCGCCAATGTTATATTTGGAGGTGGGGATTTGGGAAGATAATTAGGTCATGCTGGTGGAGTGTTCATGAGACACCAAATCTGCAAGCATTCTGACCTTAGACTTCTCAATCTTCAAAACTGTGAGATACAAATTTCTGTTGGTTTATAAGCCACCCAGTCTATAGTATTCTGATGGGGGAGCCAGAACAGGCAAGACATACATTCACATATAAATGTGTGTTTTTAAATACCAGATTTTCTTGCAAAATATTCCATTATGGAAATAGGTCATAGTGATGACATTTCCTTTATATAAAAATGTTTACCAAGACATTTTATGTACAATAAATATTAATCTATGAACTTCTATATGCCAAATACTGAGTAGAAAAGTGTTCTGATTATAGATAGCTACATGGCCAGCTGAGTAGATCTACGTTACTGCTTTCATCAATAATACATAAGATTATCTGGATATAATATAACAAAAAATATTTTTTAATATCCAGGTTCATAACATGAATGGGAAATCTACAGGTCCCAGAAACAACCTTGGTATTAAAAGCCACATCCATAACCACAACTTTGAGATGTTGCCAAAGTAATCCAGTGGTCTAGACACTGGTTTCAACTCCTTCAGTCTCGAGGGAAAAAAAAAAGTTTGGAAGCTTACTTAGGAATGAAAGATATGATCTCAGGTCCAACTGAGTTTGAGAAGAAAGCTGGAAGCTTTGGAAGTCTGTCCATTCAAAACAAAGTCTTGGTGGCCTAGAAAATGTCAGTCCAATGAACTGAAGAAGCAGTAAGCAAGTTTACATTGTTGTAAAGCTCTCAATGTGAAGAAAAAGGACCTCGGTGAGAGATAAATTAAAAATGTATTTTTTTTAAGTTTTAAGTCTGATTTTTTTTGCATGTTCCACATGGGGTAGTAAACCCAAGTAGAATTTCACCCTGTCTTAAAATCTGCTTCCCAAGAATCAGACTCTGAGATCAATATGTAGAGAAAGTACACAGGGGAGTGCTTTCAGGAACACATAGAGTGAGCAAAGACATGGAGAGAAATAATAGCCTGTACTCTGAAGGGATGGCCCTTCAAAGTTGTCCTCAGTAGTGAACAACATTAGGTCCCCATATTGAACAGAAAGAAGGCATAACCTTGGGACAGGTAGATAGTTTTAGCAGTGAGAAAGAACTAGGCTTGAGCTGTAAACAGAAATTCTCTTGGCTGCTGAAAGAATATTTACCTTAGACTTGGAAGTAATGTGGAGGAATTTGTATAGCGCTTCACAGTGTTCACCACAGTTCTTCATATGGTGGTCTGATCTATGGGCTTTATAAGAAAAGTTAATCCCATTTGGAACTTTACAGAATGTTCGCTTTTTTTCTGGAGAAACATTACAGGGGAAAGAGGAAAATGCCTATAGCTCTTGTAGCTTTTTATGCAATAGCTGATCTCTGGACCACTACTGATACTTCTCATCCCTTCCTGTACTACCCCTTCCAGATTCTTCTCACTTTCAAGTAGCTCTTCTGAATGTCTTCATAGCTACTGTGCTAGGGTGACCCAAACACTCATCCCTAAATTCCTTTATACTATATAATTCTCAATCTGTCTACTGCATTTGTCCACTTAACATCAAAAATAGACACAAAAATACCAAGAGATGTTAAATGCACTCTTCCTTGAAACTATTCTCAGCTTCATCTCCTGATTACCATGGTCAATTACTCACACCCAAATGTCACTTCTTGCATGATTGTCACATGGTGCAAGGAGCCAAAGTAACCAGGAAGAAGGCAGGGCTTGAAGTTCAGTGAGTCTCTTGCTATATTTCCTGGTAAAAGAGTTTTCCTTCTTGGAACCAAGACCTCTAGATGAGCATTCATTCCCTAGATTTATATAAGCAAATTCACTCCAAGTTGAGCCTTAGATGCTCAGACATATATTTTACCTCAGAAGATACAGCACCACAAAATGGTAATTGATTTAGACTGCATACTACCTCCTGAAGAATAGTGCTCCATTCTCCCAGGTATCCTCTCCAAAAAGACATTTTAGTATTGTCTTCAATAGCCATTCTGTTTATCTGGATTCTGAGTAGTGTGGTAAATTCTTTGTCCAGTGGTTCCTATGAAGACATACTTACATGTTGACATATATCTCTCACCCTGAGGGAGAGGCAGTGGTGCAACAGTAGTGACAACATGGGGTCTGGGCCACCTGCTTCTGAAGAATATTTTGTCCTCTCATACTGGTTTTGACTGCAACTGGGTATACTACTTTTTACGATATATTATTTCTGGACCTGTTTAAACCATTGATTTGGATTGTCTGAGAGATCTCAGCTTATGGTTGGTTCTGACAGTGTAGTCATATGGTATCTAATGACCATCTACTCTTATTCCTACTAGAACCTGCTAGCATGCTGGCAGGTATTTTTAACAATAGAATATGATTATTTATTGGAGATGATATGAATTATTCCCAGCATCCTAGTGGTCTGTGTTGTTGTTCTTCTATCAGAGATTGTCCTAAATTCCATTAAAGGATGACATCCCTTGTCATCACATATGTATTTAATACTATATAGTTTCCTGGATCGTAAGTTTTAAACAATTGGTTGCTTACATCATGGCATGAAATTGTTGCAGAGGCATTTCCTGCTCTGAGCCCATGTCAAAATGCAAACTCGCCATGTCATTTGGTAAAGGGGCCAAAACAATATTTCAAGTGTAAGTATCTGGACTCTGGCACCTAAAGATGCCTATTAATAATTTTGCTTCCTTTTAAATAGTGGGAATTATGAGAGACCTGAAATGTATGTTTTCCTTTATTTTTGAGGAGAAATCTTGATAGGCCCCAGACCACTGGACCCTTAGAAACCTCACCAATGTAGCAAGTTCTTGAATCTTCAGAGTGTTTATGTCATACCTTCCAGAGTGCTTTGTGCATTACAAGTCCATTAATGTACCCTCCCCTTCTTCTCAATTCTGATTACATAATGTTATTGAAATTGGAATTTCTTTAGAATGTTTAGGTGGTCCAGGTCCCTTGAAACTATATTATGACTGACAGGGGAGGAGGCAACTACAGTTAGACTATCATATGCTTCTGCGAAGTTTGCAATAATATGATATGATCCTCCAGAACCCATCTGATATTTTAAGAGTGCCAGAGAGATTCTTTGGTAAAAGTTGAATTAAATGGGGATACAATGAAGGTTACTGTCCCTACATTTTATAAATATTTAAATGTGTTATTAATTGCTGCCTTAGGATAAGATTTTATTTATTTATTTTTTAATAGTGACTCTCTTGCCTGGTCATATCTAGATGCCTCTGCTTGGACTCTTCTGTATGAGAGCTATTACCCAAGGCCATACTTCTGTCAGTAGACTTCCATCAGTGACTCTGTATATCCACTCCAACTACATATTCTAGTAAAAATAACTGTCAAATGGGTCCATGGACTCAGTGGAAGTATAGACATTTAGAACAAGGCTAGATTCAATTTATCACCTGTTCTACTGTAAAGGGGGTGCCATGATAGCACTTCTAGTCCATAGGTCTGTGTTTCTTTTTTTTTTTTTTAAGATTTTATTTATTTATTTATTTGACAGACAGAGATCATAAGTAGGCAAGAGAGGCAGGCAGGGAGAGAGAGGAGGAAGCAGGCTCTCCGCGGAGCAGAGAGCCCGATGTGGGGCTCGATCCCAGGACCCTGGGATCATGACCTGAGATGAAAGCAGAGGCCCTAAACCATGAGCCACCCAGGCGCACCCATAGGTCTGTGTTTCTCAACAGTTCTTGAAATATCTGTGTATTTTCATTTCTCTAGTGTATTTTTATCCAAGAGAACAGCCATAGGTCTCTTTGTGGGAGGGTAGATAAATCCTAACTATATGTACTTGTTGTGATATTACAGTTTCCTTCCCCTTGCTAACTTGGCCTTTCCATCAGTCAGTGCTATACCAGTTTTGAAAACTGGCTGTAATCCAGAATCTGAGAAAGAATAATTATTTTTTATTGCACCAGCTGCCCTCCACCTCCAGATCATCCATAATATATTATTTTGATTATATAGATTGAGAAATAGCATTGCTGGCTGTCTCTATGACATTTTGATTTTAGTAACCACCTTCATATCTCTCCACACATCTGTCTCCACTGGCTGCCACTCTGACCTTGCTGTTCTTATTAATTATATATCACTACCTGGCTTCTAGTATGCTGGGATCTTATCACCTCCTCTTATTATCAGAAAATTAGTATCTGTAGCACTTTTATGTCTTTTAAGCCAAGAAACACAGAAGACATTCTCTATTGAGCTTCTCAAAATTGCTAGTGACCCTCTCAATAGGATATTCTTTATCACTTTCATAAATAGTGTCTTCCGGCCCTTCCTAAAGAACATAGTTTGTTAGTGGCTTTTCTGACCTTCATAGTATATCCGTCCCAGCTTGTCACTTCTCTGAACCATTTTTTTCTTACTTCCACCATTTTCCATTGTATCTCTTGCATTTTTACTTTATGTTGGGAAGACCATTGCTTTTTCCAAGCTTCAAAACATCAAATTAGCCTAATTATCTGTCTCCTCAGGACATATAGAATGTTAAATGCTGCATTAAGGGAGAGTAATTGCATTTCAATATACTCTCTTATCCAAATTTATATTCCACCCCCTCATATTCTAGCTCTCAAGATCTTGTCCCATTTATAATTGCCCAGCTCCTACCAGTACACATCCTACAGCTCCTTCAGTTTATAATGCCTTCCTTATTTTATAGGCCAACACATCCCTGGCTCCATTATAATTTAACCTTAGTTATAGGTCTGGTCAGTATTGAAGATGGCTATAAATTCAGAAAGGAGTTACACTTGTCTTGCAAGGCCGAAGCCTCTACATTATCTTTATTTTTTTTTAAGATTTTATTTATTTATTTGACAGACAGAGATCACAAGTAGGCAGAGAGGCAGGCAGAAAGAGAGGCGGAAGCAGGCTCCCTGCTGAGCAGAGAGCCCAATGCAGGGCTCCATCCCAGGACCCTGGGATCATGACCTGAGCTGAAGGCAGAAGCTTTAACCCACTGAGCCACCCAGGCATCCCTCTGCATTATCTTTAAGCAAGAGTGGAATGCTAATCTTATTAGAAACAAATGTGCTAAATCTGCTGGCCCAGAAAGTTCAGAAAATCTGAGTTTTCAGGTTCTTGAGCACATCAGTCCTTGTGTTTCCATCCCAAATCTGAGAACCCATTGTTTCTCAACCAGGTTACTTTTATGGCGAAACCAACACCTAAGGCTTTAGAATTTAACATTGTATGGACCCTAACTAAATCTAGTTCCTGATTTTCCTGACTTCCAGCTACAGAGATGAAAGTCTTTTTCTGCCAACGAGGCTGTTGGATATCCACATTTTGCCTTATTCTTGAGTAATGACCTCACTCCTTGATGTCTTTATTGTGTTGATGGCACTGGGTGAGAGTCATATGATTTTATAGAATTTAGATTTAAATTTACTTAAATTTTCAAATGACTCAGAAATTGCCCTATCAGCATATTGCCTTCCAGCAATACCCCATACTGTTTTTGCTTATAGGGTGGGGGTGAGGGGTCCAGGTTTTTATATCCCTGCATTGGATGTATACTGTCCCCAGTGAGGAAATGCAAACTTAGATGATGTGGTCCTGTTGTTGGAAAGCTTCCTGGGGGTAAGGCAGAGAAATTTATTTGAAAGTATGTTCAGAACAGAAAAATTACATCACATAAGAAACAAAACAGTGATAAAGTGAAGAGATAGAGGAAACACAAGTGATGGTGCCTCCAAAACTATGAAGTAATCTGAATGTATCTATAAATTGTGTAGGTTTAAAACTGTTTAAGAGATCATCAAAGGCATGTCATAGTAAAAGAATAAGACATGAAGAAAAGCAATCAAATTTTAAAAGGAAACAAACTATCTAAATGTGAAAAAATATATAGTTATTGGAATTAAAAACTTAATTGGTAAAATAAACATCTGAAAAGCAAACTGGTGACCTCAAAATAGACTTGAAGAAATTAACTTCAATTCAGCCAACATAGATAAATTAAGATATCTTTAATCAGTAAAACAAAGTCATATCTTCTCTTAGATATTGTATTGAGAGGGTATGACTCCAAAGGCAAAGACAAATAGCAAAAACAGTGACAAAATATATACAAAAGTATTGAAAATTAGACTAGTCTCTTTTGTTATCCACAGTAGAGACTGCAGAAGAAAATGTATCCTAGTCATGAAACTGCTGATGTGATATTGGAAACTGAAAATTATATACTCAGCTAAATATTATGAAATGTGATGAAAAATTTAAAATATGTTGAGGGGCACCTGGGTGGCTCAGTGGGTTAAGCCTCTGCCTTCTGCTAAGGTCATGATCTCAGGGTCCTGGGATTGAGCCCCGCATCAGGCTCTCTGCTCAGTGGGGAGCCTGCTTCCCCTTCTCTCTCTGCCTGCCTCTCTGCCTACTTGTGATCTCTCTATCAAATAAATAAAATCTTAAAAAAATAAAAAATAAAATAAAATATGTTGAGAAACAAATAAAAGAGTTTACTGCTTATAGGGTATTGCAGAGAGAATTAAACATAAACCTCAGAAGAAGAAAATTTGAAGTTAGAAATATGAACTGCAATGTTGAACAAAAAATAATTGTAGGGGTGCCTGGGTGGCTCAGTGGGTTAAAGCCTCTGCTTTCGGCTCAGGTCATGATCCCAGGGTCCTGGGGTGAAACCCCACATCAGGCTCTCTGCTCAGCGGGGAACCTGCTTCCCCCCCACCCTGCCTGCCTCTCTGCCTACTTGTGATCTCTCTCTCTGTCAAATAAATAAATAAAATCTTTAAAAAAAATTGTAAACATCTATTACACATAAATATTGACTATATAATAGTGACAAATTTGAGAACTTTTTTAAAGTAGAAATTAATAATGGACAACAATATAAGGTTAAATACCTCTAAGGTATTTGTGCAGAGAGAGGATTAAATATTAATTTTGTTTATTTGTGTTGATTCAGATACACATGTTAAAAATTTAAGAATGATCATTTAGAAATACAAAGCAAATGTATGTATCCAAACCAGGAGAGAAGCCAAAAAGACACATAAACACATAATCTATACCATGAAAGAAAGAAAAGTAAGAGTGAGGCAAAGAAAAACCATGGTAAAAAGAAAACTCAAAATGATATAGTTGGGATTACTTCAGGTTATCATGAATACAGAAATAATATTTTAAAAATTTGCTTTGCAAAACAAATTTCAGATTAGTTTTTTGTTATTGTTGTTTAATCAGTAAAGCAAAATGATTCAGAAGTACAACTAAAATATGTCTCAGAAAGATTGAGGGTCAAAGGTATATAAAAAAGTAATTCTAGGCTAATTGAAAAGAGAAATTATTGGAAGACTGTTAATTAGTTATTAGTGAAAAAACATTGTTAGGGAAAAAGAATGTCATTACTTAATCATGAACTAAGCAATTTATTAGATAGCCATAACACCGAACTCCGTATACCTGATTTCTGTCTATATGTAGTTATGAAATATGATTGAGTTGAGTCCATTATGTATATCCTAGTATGCACACTGAGTATGAGAGGGTAAAACCTAATTAAAAACTGAAGTCTTTATTAAATTTATCAATATGAAATCAACGATATAGAGTAGAGGTTCCAGGGGGAGGGACTAGGATAAATAGAGGAACATCAAAGTTCAGCTTGTTCCTAAATCCTTCTTTACTCCTACTCTCTGAAGAAATGGAGAGATGTAGACTTCCTCTGCTCTGGGCCAGCAAACAGGGGAAGTAGTAAAATGATGATTGTCCTCTAGAAAACTGTTGGTTAGACAATAGGAATGAAAATAAGAGATTAAAATCTTGCAAAAATTACTATGGAAAAAATTCAATATTTCAATCTTTTTTCCATTAGAATGATTTAATTTTTTTCACCATAGTTAAAATAAACAGGAAAAATAAATTCAAATTTTAAACATTCAGTTTATGACTTTTATATCATGTTCTTCAGAAAATAAAGTGTTTTCCTATAATGGGTTGTTAAAATATAAAAAGTATACAAACCTTGACCATTCGGATTTTCTTCCAACATTATGTAATTTCCCCCCTTTATATTTAGAAAGAAATAACAGAATGGTATTCTTTTATGGTCATCATCTTTGGTCTTTTTCAGACATCTGTGTGTACAATTGTATATTTATAACCTCATAGCAGCTTGTTAATTTTGCAAAAGAGAGTGTAAATGCTAGAATCCATAGTAACCTGAAACTTGTAATTTGCCCTTAATAGAGAGAGTTTGAGGTGCCTAGAATCCACATACCTGATCTGGACTTCATATAACTCTATTTAATGATTTCAAAGAAGTAATTTAGAAATTAAATAGAGAAGTTGTCAGTTGCCTTTTGTATCCCATGTTTAAAATTTGCATGCTGAATAATGCACTTATTGCAAGTAAACATTTTTAATTTTCCAAATGATCCTAATTTCATTTATAGTTTAATCATGCACACACAAGTTTTATTTTGCTACTTTGTCATAAGTACAAATGCTCTAACTTCAAAAGTAAATAAAACAGATTTAGCTGTATATCTAACTATAGTAGCCAGCTTTCAAGTTGGCCCAGGATCCCCAGTTTGCTGTTCATATTCTTGTGTAATTTCCTTTCACACTGTATTCAGGTTGATCTGCGTGTTCAATGTACATGCTTTGTACTACTGTATATATAGTGTATACTTTCATGATAGCACATTAATTTTGAACTTAGGTTATAAAAAACTGTGGTCGCCATCTTAGGGTTTCCCCTTCCTCCACGCTTCCCTGTCCCACCTCTCCCTCCTTCCTTCTGGAGGAAGTAAGCTGCCATGTTGTAAAAAGTCTTAATGAGACCCTCACAGGAGTAAGAGGTAAACTCTCTGGTGAATAGCCGTGAAAGAACATGTTGCCTTGCCAACATACATGTAAGGGAGCTTACCATCTTAGACCAGCCTTGGGATGACTGAAGCACTGACTAGTGCATTGTTTGACTAAAATCTCATGAGAAACCCTGAGGCAGACTTCAGCTACTTCTACATTCCTGATGCTCAGAAAATGAGACAAAAATCAATGTTTTGTTTTAAGCTGCTAAATTGTGGGGTTATTTGTTATACAATAGTAGATACAAATAGATCCATCAAGCAACATTTTGATTCATGGGAATTCACACGAGTTCATAGCTTTAAAAAATTAAACTACCATTCAAATATTAAAACTATATAAAATAAGCATTATTTAATGAATCCAAATGAATGTGGTTTCTAAATGTTTCCTATTCACAGGCAAATATATAGAGAATAGTTTGTTTTCACCTTTTAAATACCTACAGAGTTAGGAAAAAAGAACTAGAATTCAATAATCAGTATGAGAGATTAATATATTTATAAGAAGAAGCATAAAGTAGGGGCACCGGGGTGGCTCAGTCCTTTAAGCATCTGCCTTCAGCTCATGTCATGCTCCCAGAATCCTGGGATCAAGCCCCATGTCAGGCTCCGTGCTCATGGGGAATCTGCTTCTCCCTCTGCCCCTCCTCCCATGCTCTCTCTCTCAAATAAATAAAATCTTAAAAAAAAAAAAAGATGGAGCATGTATATTTAAAAACTATATACAGCCTCAAATTAAAAAAAAAAAAGATTGTTAGCTGAAGTATATTTAATGGTAGAGATCCAAAGCAATTTCCAATGCTAAGAATAATTTACACCTTAAGAACAACCGATACATGCCCTTCCTCTCCAGCAGATATAAATGTGTCCTCTGCTTCACATATCCAAAATATTTGCTAAAGAAAAAAGAATAAAGTTGGAACACTACTGATACTTCATGTAAGAAAAATGGAAATAGAGAGGAAGAATTCAGCTCTAGCTTCACTCAGCCAGAATCAAGTTTAAAATACAGGATGAATGGCCTCTCTTCTCCACATCCAGTCAAGGGGTTCCAGCCCAGAGAGAGCTTCCCTTCCCACAGTAGCTCATAGGGCTTTGCTACTTGTGATCCTTAAAGGATATTTTTATCACCTGATCTTGTAAGAGGTAATTTTTTTAGTTATCTGATTTTCTAACTACATAGAAGAGTAAATTCTGGTGGGTTTTTTTTTTTTTTTAGATTTATTTATTTATTTATTTATTTACATATTTATTTTAAAAGACAGAAGGATCTCTTTTTTTATGTTCGGTTAGCCAAGATACAGGACATCAAATAACTATAGTTAAATAAGCAAAATGAAAACTAAGAAATCGATCCTTTCTTCTTTGTACATAGTTGGAGTAGGAGAAGCCATACGTTAAACCCCTTGGGATGGAACCAATATCTAACCTCACAAGAAGAGACATCAATTTATGTAGTATATGGATGTACATGTGTCCATGGTAATGAGTATTTCTAATTTCATTGGCTTTCTCTCCTTTGTTCAAAGTATAAAATAGTCTCCTCTATCAAAGCTATGAATTCAGGAAGAGGAATACTTAGCATTGCATCTAAATTCTAGAGGTAGGTTTTGAGAAATTAAGTAAGGAAAGTCACTGTACTGTTTGCACCCATGAGCCTTCTTCTCCACTTAAGCATACGGAACTAAAATTCATGTTATTATTTTAGGTAATTTTCTGAGGAAAGGAGAACAACTAAATTAGAAAATATAAAATCATCCATGGTGTTATCATCAAAATCAAGTTTTCTAAGGGCAGAGGTTTAGGAACTCATTTAAAGGGTTCGTATTTTGACACACTAATAAAACTAAAGAGGAAAGGAAGATAAAGAGCTCTGTTAGAAATGATGTGAGAGCAAAGTACAGAAAGGTATTTTGGGGCAAGAGCCGTAAAGAGAGTGGTATAATTTTGTAGGCAAATATAGAACTATACAGCTCTAAACTATGCAAAATTAAGAAATGAAAGCAGAATATTTTTAAATATGTTTTATTGATTTGTACTAAAGAATTTATTATGGATTACTCTTAAGGATTTGCTATGTGTTTTAGAATGCAGAGTGATCAAGCCAGGTAATTGGGGCACTCACCAGGAATAGAAATTGGCTGCATATATTAAATATCACATCACTGTATTTTTAGGAACCTCTCCAAAAAAAGCTCATCAATCTTGTAGTACAGGGGATCTTAAGCTCTGATAGTATTAGTCTGCTTTGCATGGAATTCTTGGCAATAAATAGCTATGGGTTATTGGGCAGCTTGTCAACCACGTATCATATATATTCGTTCTTCTGGAAAGGAAAACTTATTTCCCAATAGAGAAGTGAAATCTATTGCAGGGCCTCATTGGGGAATGAAATAGAACACTATGGGACAAGATGTGAGTTTCTTATTTGCCCTCTGAGATGTCAGTTTCTTTTACCGGATTGGCTGAGGGTTTTTTTTCTTCTTTTTAATTGTATAGTGCTTCTTATTTCTAATCTTATATACTCTAAATTAAACTGGAAAATTTACTTTCTTCATTTAGAGTGAGATCAAATTACTGTGAACTGCAACAAGGGAGTAGGTGGCTGGAAAAATGCCAGGATTCAGGGAAAAGGAGTGTGAATATGAACTCTGTGTTTTCCATTTTAGCCTTACTCTCTTGCTGACATCAGAGGGGTGAGGCAAGCAAAAAGCAGCTGCAGAAGCAAGAAACCAAGCACCTGAGAACTGAAATGGATAAACAGCATCAGTTTTTAACTAAACATATAAGAAAAACAGAGTCATTCATGGAAAAGTATTAAATGATGTGAAAATCATTTGAACTATAAAAAAGCTGAAGGTTCAGGAAAGCGTAGTTGAATATAATACTGAAGATGCTTGAAAAACATAGCAGGTATGGAATTGCACATTTAAAAGATATAAGATAAACCTCCGTGCAGGAAACGTATGAATATTTTCCTTTGTAATTTTACATTGTTCTCAGAACACTATGTAAAACAGTATACCTTGCTTTTAAGGCAAGCTACATAATTAAGAATTTAATGAATTCAATGTGTGATGCACAGCATCATGTACCTTATATTGACTTTCAGGTTATCCTCATACATTTCTCCCTAAAAATATTAGTGACTTCAATATACCTGGATGATTCTTCTAGAACTCCGTTTATTGAACTCCGTTTATTGAACTCTCCTCCGTCTTCACCTTTATCCTACTTCTGCCACTCACTGCTCCTGTCATCCTTGTCACTCTCAAAAACTCAACCCTCCACTGTCTCTGCTATATGCAGCCCTCTCTCTGAACATTGCCTCCTTTGATTCCTGTGAGCTTCCTCTACCAGGATGCCATTAGTGTGCTTCCGTCAGCCTTTTGCTGTCACTCAACTCATTGATGTCCTTTCATCTGTCCTTAACCAGTTTAAATAACATGATCAATCAATATAAAACTAACACCGCAGCTTCCCTGCCTCTCTCATTCTTCGTCATACTCAGTTAACCAAACCACAACCCGTTTTAAATTCAACACCCTGCCTACCTCATCCTTGTATCCCTGCAGCTCAGTGTGGTTGTGGGAAAATATACAACCACAAAATTCTATCTACTTTAAATTCCTGATTATAAACTTCAAAGGATTTTAATGCTTCCCTGTAGTCATTCTGTATTCCTCTAATCCAGTCATTGACCTACTCTCCTAGATAACTCTGACACCTGTTCCTGTCTTCAACACTTCTACCCCATTTTCAACCTCAGTGTTCTTCACAAAATTAAGTGATCAGAAGAGAGCTTCCACAGGTTTCTCCAAAAACATCTAACTGCAGACATACTCCCATCCTGTTTGTCTTTTGCTATAGATTAGCTGTTCATATTCCTATCAATAGTTCATACTTCTTTTCATCTTGATCACACTTACTCAAGAACAAACAACACAGAGGACATGGGGAGATGGAGAGGAGAAGGGAGTTGAGGGAAATTGGGGGGGAGATGAACCATGAGAGACCATGGACTCTGAAAAATAACCTGAGGGTTTTGAAGGGGCGGGGGGTGGGAGGTTGGGGGAGCCTGGTGGTGGGTATTGTGGAGGGCACGCATTGCATGGAGCACTGGGTGTGGTGTAAAACTAT